>CM026275.1:2570275-3073846 GCA_014851415.1 Cnaphalocrocis medinalis
CTCCCAGTATCGTTGAATACCAGCACTGTGGGCCGGCGTATAGGGGGCTCCCCTATGCTCTGGTACACGTTGCGGTCCGAGAAGGTGCCCTGGTCCCACACATTGGTGTCCCGGTGGAAGGCCAGCAGGCGTCCGGCGCCGTCCAGAGCCACTCCAGACACTTGGCCCATCTTGATGTTAGGATCCGGCCATTCTTTTACCCATTTTGGTGCTGATATTATGGAAATAAAAATGTTTAAAGCATGCCATTTATTAAAACATGTCTCACATGATACCCTTCATAAAATAAATAAAATTCATCAATATATACAGAGTGTATCTGTGAACATTTACATCCCTTTAATTACATCTTCCGCTAATCATTCTGAACAACTTTTGTTTGAAGACTTTTGGAAATTCCCATCCATACTCAACAACCCCGTAAAAATTAAACTTTTTTCATTCTAAATATTTACATGCTCAAGTATTCAAGTATTTATTTGCATAGACAATCCCGAGGCGACAACAAAGAAGTAAAGGTGAATAAAAGATGATGACGATGTAAAAAAAAATGTGTGTCATCACAACACCATCAATCTGATCTACTATTATGAAGGAAACTGATTGATAGGTGATAACTTTTTAAAACACCGTTGCCTACATAATACACATGCCTGAAGAACCAGTACTTCACATATTTTTTATTGATTTACTGTGAGAAATCAATTATGATAACAACTAAATAACTCTATTATATTTTATTCAAGTGTGAAATATCAATTAAGCCAGTGTAAGTACAGTAGTGTTATTTTAAAACAAACACATCCATACTTCCATACTAATATTGTAAATGCGAAAGTAACCCTGTCTGTCTGTTACTCTTTCACGCCAAAACTACTCAACGGATTTAAATGAAATTTGGTATACAGATAATCTAGACCCTGAGAAAGAACATAGGCTACTTTTTATTGCGAAAAGGGGGTTGAAAGGGGGGTAAAAAGTTACTTTTCCACGCGGACGAAGTCGCGGGCGGCCGCTAGTCCGTTATAATTGTATGAAGATTGAAAGTTTATGTATTTATTAAACTAGTTCAATTGTTTCTTTATTAAGGGGTCAAATGTAAACTGGTTTAGTTAGATAATATACACTTCTAAAGAGTTTCCTTGGACTGTTATCCTATTTTATTACGTTATTTACTTACTGTGCTCAAGCCTCTGCAATGCTGCATTTACTTTGTTATCCAGAGACTGGGCGCTGAAGAAGTTATTCCCGTAGTACCCATCATCAGGATACTGCACCTACGTATATAAATATGTTATTTTAACCAGGTTTACAGCTCAATAAGTAAAAAAAAACATTCTTCGAAAACACTTACTCTGCGCGCACTTATACATTGAATCGTGTAACACCAAATAACTAGAAACCTAATAATTTGGGCAAAAACACTTGTATATCTCATTATAAACAATCACGCAAAACTCGGCAAATTACCCCGCGGTTGTTAATAACGGTTTTATTTAGATCAACAAGTATTTCCCCGCTTATCAATTTATCACGGAAAGCGATAGCGAGTCGGTCAACGAGAAAATGACATATGGCTGATGACGTACAACCCACAGACTATAGAAAATATGCCACAGTCCAAGAAAGAAAGGTATAACCATTCATTCGGGTTAAGTAGAGACGTGCTAACACTGCCAAAAAAACCGATAACAATTTATTGTAATAAAATGGGGCTACCATACTCTAGGATGCAAGCGGCAGTGGCGCCATCATTTATTATAACGAATTTCTTTTGTTTTTTAATTTTAGCTTCATCAATTTTTTTTTAAAACAGGGATTCTTTCAATCTCTCTTGGGCCTTGGCTAGGCCTGAAAATAAATGCATTTATCATGCATTTCTTGCGAAAAATAAAACTTTTCGTTTGCTTAATATTATTAGACTTACCGTTTGGAGAACTTTAGACACATTCTTAGGCGCCTATTTAGCAGTATCTAAGTAATACGCTTAAGTAAATAATTATATCTAATCTCGCCCAATGGTTGACTGGTAGATATTGTTGTATAGCAGTAAGTCCGCCAGTTGAAGAATAAATATATAAATAACGTGCTGAAGAGATGTAACTCTTGTTTTGTTTTTAATAAGGAAAAATAAAATGACTTTGTAGATGCTTTACACTAAGAAGTTTATTTAATGCACAATGAAGTGCTATTACACATGACCGGCAAGTGAGAAATCCACAGATCGGCTCACATGATCGCCATAGACTTGCCGGTGTCGTCGGCGCGGCGCGTCCTCCGCCCGCCGAATAACTCTTCCATCTTAATTAATATTTTATACATTACTCAAGAACACCGCCGCCTGTTCCTGAATCCTTTTAACCTTCTTCATGGCTTTAGAAGACATGCTTTCGTTCCTGTACAACGAGGAGATGTGCGAGTGCAGCTTCCGAGCCAACTCGAGTCGCGTTTTCTTCAAGCCGCTGTCCGCGGGCCGAGCGTTCATTATTCGCCGGTGATAGAAGCTCAGCTTCCCTATAGTTATGTGCTCTTGTACCTTCCTGGAATGGGTATTCTCCTTCCTTACAACAACATTATTCTCAAAACTCTCCCTGATGGTAGGAAATGTTTGAGCTACCGCAACCGGATTTATATTCGTATTCTGCTTTTTCCGCTTCTTCGATGCTAACTGGAATTTATCTTTGTTTCTCTTCTTCATAACCTTCCCCTTCCTGGTTACATAATACATCTTTAGAAGCTCCGCGTAATCGTCTCTGGGTATAGCCGTGAATATGGAGTGGTAGTGTTGCCCGATCTGCTTACGCAGGTTGGCTGGTATATTTTTCTGTCTGTAATTCATGAGTTTCTCGTGCAGTGAATGCAGTTCGCCTATATGTGTGGAGCCCTCGGCAAGACCGGCTTGTCCGAGCAGTACCATGTTCAGTTTCTTGAGCATTTCATTGATGTGATCTCTGTTATTGGACAACTGCTTGGGACTGATCACCTTCTGCTTCAGTAGTTGCTCATGTCGGTTTTGTAAAAAGTTAAGCTCCTTGTAAATATCTTTGGGATCTCCCAAGTCATTTTTCAGCGACTCCAACGCCTTGCTCAGTTTGCGCAATACATTATTTCTGTTTTTGGGGATGTTAGTACCGTAGAACGTTTGGTTGTTTTCAGATTCGTACGAGGCGTCGGCCTCGTTGTCCGATTTCGCGCTGTCCTTGGTGGGGGTGGGTTTCGACCAATCGCGAAGGTCGGTCTGGAAAGCCTCCTGGTCGGCGATTTTCCCCTTAATACTCAAGAAAGAATTGATATCGCTGTTTTCGACTGTGACTCTATGCTTCTGCGTGGTCTCCCGCAGCCAGGCGGCGCCCTCCGGGGTCTTGAGTCGGTCGACGATCTCGTTGGTGACGTAGATGCGGGCGGAGGTGACGACGTCGCTGGTGTCGGACACCTCGTTCTCCTGGATCATGTGGCCCTGCTTGTCGTGGTTCGTGGACGAGATCGGAATGAAGTCGGGGGCCGGTCGGTCGGCGGGCTGGCTCGGCGCCTCGGGGCGGGGCGCGTCCCTTACTCGGGGCTCATCGGACTGGGTCTTGTTGCCCTGCGAGTTCTTCCTCGGGCGAGCCTCGGAGGTCCTCCGGTCGGTGGTGTCGACGATTTCGGTGATGGTCATGTTCTTCTTCTTGTTGACGTGGGTCTCGTGGGCGGTGGGGGACTTGGACTGGCGCTTGTGGCGTTCGGCGCGGGGCGCAACAGGGTCGCAGGGCCCCGCGGGGCGGTCGAGGCCGCGGTCGGGGCTGCGGGCGGGGCGGTAGACGGGGCGGTAGAGCGCGACGTAGGGCGAGTTGATGGGCAGGCCGGAGAAGGGCAGCGCCAGGCGGCACGTGTGCACGAGGTGTCCGCGGCGCGCGCAGCCGCTGCAGTACAGCTGGTGGTTCTTCTTCATCTGACGGCTCTCCGCGAGCGGCATGTTGCCGCTGATCTGTAAAAAGACGATTGTGTTTATAACTTTTGTATGAAAAAAATAATAATAATAAAAACAACAAAAGGTTATAATATCGCAACCGGATCGGATAAACCGCCGTATTACATTACAGCTAGCTGTTTTAAAAAACAGGGCCGTTATGCAATGCGGTACAACAATAAGCCGGATTGAATGCGGCTGAATAAAAAACAGCCGTAATGTATTCGGCGCCATTCAATACTGCTAGCCATAGTGTAATTATGCTCTTGGCAGTTTTTAGTTTGATTCTTAACACTCACGCGCTGCATAAGCCTGTAGAGATGGTCCTACATTGTTCATTCATACATAGTTCATTGTTCGTTATTATAATATACCAGCTAGTCACAAGGCGTAGTGCATTATTTCTTACCGGTCACCAGTACCTGCCTCAGGGCGTACTGGTGACCCACTCGACAATATACCAACGACCGGAAAACATTGTATTATTTAAAAAAAACTAAGTCTTGTTTTAGGGTTTATTAAAAAAAATTAAGTCTTGCATAGGTTAAGGTTAGTAGGTATATGAATGTAGGTACCGTATTGTGGTATCGGCGCCAGATGTCGGGGCAGTGGCTGGCGGGGTGGCCGGTCTGGCCGCACTCGGCGCAGCGCACGTGGCCCCAGCTCGAGCAGTTGCGGCACATCGTCGAGTACATGAGGTTCGGCGAGCCGCACTGTAACAATCATATCAATAGGGTCACTGTAACAGTCATATCAATAGGGTCACTGTAACAGTCGTATCAATAGGGTCACTGTAACAGTCGTATCAATAGGGTCACTGTAAATTCGTATGAATAGGGTCACTGTAACAGTCATAGGCGTATCCAGATTCTGGGCCAGAGGGGGCAAACCAGATTTTTAACAAGCTAATAACTTATCTTCTATACTATTTATTAAGAGATAACTTCTATAGACAACGACAAGGCTTATAAACCGAAAACACAAAACGCTTGCGCGATGTAATTGGACACAGCGCCATCTATTGGCTCATTTATGAACTACGGCCCCGAAGCGAAGTGAGGGTGGGCCACTAGTAAAGAATAAAAAACCTAAATTAAAATGGGTCTGTTTTTATATAAATTCGTTAACTACCTAGGTCTTTTTTGTGATATGTGGAAGACGAGCAGACAGATCTTATGTTGGTGAGCGATAAACATCTGCAACACCAGTAGAGTACAAGTGCACTGCCGACCTTTGACCCCTTTCCCCCCAAATGGTTTTTTTTTTTCCTTTCTATCGATAGAAGTACTAGATAAGTTAAAAGGTAAGCAGGCTAAGCAGCGCACTTATAACACCATTGGTGTCGCAGGTGTCCATGGGCGGCGGTATTCGCTTACCCAGGTGATCCGTCGGCTCGTCTGCCACCTATGTCATAAAAAAGATGTGTTGGTACTCACATTGACGCAGATCTTGCTGGGGCAGCGGGGCTCATAGTGGCCGGTGGAGCCGCACATGTAGCACACGGGCGGCTTCAGCCGGCACGCGTCGTCGCGGTGCCCGGCGCGGTTGCAGTAGTTGCATCTGCAATGCATGCAACACTTCGTTAGAAGGAGATATCAACATCATCATCGTCATCAGCCCGGTAGTACCCACTGAATACGGGGAGAGTGAAACAGATAAGGGACGGAAATAGATATTTGTAGGGAGTCAAGAGAACGCCATCCGGGAAAGAGCCCCGAGCAAGTACCGATGGCGTCTCCCAAGATTCGGTCCGTAATGCCGTGAGGCGGGAAGGACCATGGGAAGGTGGCGGGTCATGCTGAGTATAGGCCTCCCTTCCCTATCCAATGTACCCGGTCCTGAGCTGCTTGGATCTATGTAGTCCCTCCGATTTTGGCGATGTCGTCGACCCATCGTCCCACCGGACGACCTGGACTCAACTGGAGGAGATATACTGCCATTTATATCTAAAAAGCCGTTAAGCCACATGTCATTCATTTTGTATTTTCAATCTTATAGGTAAAATACAAGGTTTGCTCACGAGGCAGATCATTGATGCATTAAGTAATAATGATTGTAAACATCCCTTTAACCTGTGTCACACAAATAAATAATTTGATTTGAAAACTCAAAATCAATTAACTGCATTTACCACCCTTTTAAAGATAACACGGCAGTATAATGTTCTACACCTAAGGGAATGAATTCCAGGACTTTCTTTTTCCAATAGATGTCATTTCCAATGGATGTCAACCGCCTCGCGCAAGTAGCCCTTGACACGACTTATGCGATAATCCATACTAATATTATAAATGCGAAAGTAACTCTGTCTGTCTGTCTGTCTGCTACTCTTTCACGCCAAAACTACTGAACGGATTTAAATGAAATTTGGTATGCAGATGATCTAGACCCTGAGAAAGGACATAGGCTACTTTTTGTTGCGAAAAGGGGGTTGTAAGGGGTTAAAAGGGGGGTAAAAAGTTACTTTTCCACGCGGACGAAGTCGCGGGCGGCCGCTAGTAGTCTTTATAAATAGTATAGATGAAGATAGTCTGACACTTTGTCTTGTTCACCACCCACTATTTTATAAACACAAACTGCATGGGGCCTTTAACTCAAGAGGGGTGGGTTAAATTTTCGATCCACACTATAGAATAATATTAATGTTATGAATACTTGTATTTTTGCAGTGTACGGGTGTTTAATCATCTATTTGAGTATACATTTGTGGTACCTTTTTGGTTTCTGAAACGTATAACACAAGTACTTTTACAGTCGAGCCAGGTCAATGCAGAAATAGTTTTCTTTTTAAATAATAATCATGTTGATGTTGTCTTATTCTTTAAAAAACTGACCACAACATATCGTGAGTGTTATTACTGAGGGGACAATTCAGACTCTCTTTCATTCCATTGTACAAATGATGAATTCGATTTTCAGATTATAAAGTGCAACTAAAAATGTTTGACTACACATTTTAATTTGTTAAGTAAGAATACTACTTACGTTACTTTTCTCTTAGACAGACCTGGCATTCTGTCTTTGGGGTCTATCACCCACAGACTTTTGTCACCTGAAATAATAATTTAGGTAATTAATAATAATAAGTACTTCACTCATTAACAAATTATATAACTTAATTTAGTATTAATTACTTGCTATTATGTAATGATGATAAAATAATGACAAAATTAATTTGAGTATCATTAAGGAAATAACACTTACGTGACATATATTTTTGAATCTCTCGATGATTAAAATCCTCTCCACCCCAGCTCTCATTATAAAACTTTTCCATTTCAGCTCGTAGAGTTGTAAGAGAGTACCTCCTTCGCTTGCATACTTTATCCTTGCCCTTAAGATTGTCAAAGTCAAGATTGTCGAACAATATTTGTGGAACTTTGGTTGATCCAAACTTAGGAGCGCCATTATGGATAGAATCATCTCCGTAATCTTCAGATTCTGTAAATCCTGTGACATTTGCCATAACTATGTTCTCACATATACCTGTACTGTCTAATGTTATGTAGTTGTCATTTTCTGTCAGGTCCACAATTAAATTGGAAGATTTATTCATTTCGCTTGTGGTAATTTCTTTAGTTCCAGTAGCAGTGACTTCATCAGAGTTGTCTAGTGACATACTACTATCTGATCTTTCCATATTTGTATGTTTGGACTTATCTTCAATGGTGTTATTCTCTGGTTGGCTTGAATCAGATTCGTAAATATCAGTGCTTGGTAAACTTTTCTCTGTAACAGTGTATTTTTCCTTTTCAATAACAGATTGATTGCTGTCTGAATCATACACATCTGCACTTGGAAGGCTCTTCTCTGATACTGTATATGATTTTGTCTTTTGTTTCTTATCCTTGGGTTTGCTTTTTGGTGTAGCAAAGCATATGTCTGCTGACGTGGTAGATGGCTTCTCCCCTGTCAAACTAACAGGGGTTGAAGTGATAGCCTCCTTTGATTTCTTTTTTTTCTTTTTCTTAGCCGGTGTGACTTGTCCGAGAAGGTCAGATCCATGAAGACTAAAGTCGAAGCTGTGGTTATCAGGGTGACGTGATGAAATATTCAAAGCAATGCAGTCACTACGGATAAAATCATCAGACACCGACGAGACAACAGATGGAACAGGACTAGCTGACACCTCCCTGTCGGTTGCGTTTGGTGTAGCATTTCCGGGTGCATTGATTTTGTTTTGGTCTTTGGGTGTGTCTGGCTTTGCAATGATGCAAACTTCATCTTCGTCAGAGCTCTCGATAGTAATGGTTGGTTTAGGCGGAAGAGCAACTTCAATGACTTCATCCTCATCACTTGATGCAAGCAGAACACTGTCATTTTCATGATCTATTATTTCTATAGCTTTTTTAATGATCTGTGCTGGTGATTGGAAGATAGAAAGGTCGATAGACGGTGACACTTCACTTTTCACTTCCATAGGTTTTGCGTTGTTTGTGTTTGTAGTGGTATTTTTGTTTACGTTTTTGTTAACAGGTGTGGGAGGCTTGTTGACGGGAGCCGGAGCGTTGGCTTTCGGGGTGTTAACCTTCTGGTGCGGGGTGGTGTAGTCGCTCGTGCGCCAGTAGCGCCGCAGGGTGCTCCGGGGCGCGCTCTCCACGAAGCGTGCCGCGTCATATTGGCTGTCCGAGGTCGAGTTCACCTGCGTCTCGTCCACATGATGTAGCATAGCATACAGCCTTTCCTCTAGCTCATGTTCGTTAGGCTCCTGAAAAACACACTATTGCAAAATCACCACGCAACGCGAGCACTTATTGTGACACAACAAAAGTATGGTAACCTAGCACTCACCTCTTCCATGTTTCCGCAATAAATTTAAACTAAGCAGAATTTTACGCGAAAATAACATAATCGTAATTGGTATTAGGAGCCAATATTATAGTGCTGAGTACATTACAAGTAACTAAAAAAAGGATTTATTATTTACGGACACGTCCATCACTCCATCTCGAAACTAAAACTGACATTTGTTTGACAGCTATATCAGTGTTGCTATGTAAAAAATTACGTTTCGTTTTTAATACATATTTTTAATTTTATATTGACTTAACAAATTATCATTTATGTATTTTTTTTATTAGAGGCGGCAAACGAGCAACCTGCTGATAAGTAATCACCGAGGACTATGAACATCTGCATCTGAACATGGTTTTATTGAATTGTACTAGTTACACATACCTACGTCGTCCATTTGATTAATGTGCAATAATTTTATGTGCCTTTTAATGTGTAACTCCATGTATGTAACTATTTTGTTTGCCCAAATAAATATTTTTTCTTTCTTTCTTTCTGCGAGATCAGTGAGCGCTGATGCGTTGCCGGCCTTTTAAGAAGGAATACGGTCCCCTCTTGAAGGTGAACTAGTGAGTGACCTCAGAGGAAGTCATAGCCTAGCTGTCAGGATATACTGCCGGCCGCGGTTAAACCTTTCCACAAAACTGAGGTTCGTAGAAAATAATCCGCGAGAAACGCACAGTGCCTAACCAATACGGCTACCATAGTCTATGACGTAAGCGGCAGTGGCGCCATCAATTAATTTCACTGGCTGGATTAGCAGTGGGATCTTAGGCTTTAGTGACCAATAGTGTAGTGATCATTTCTTACTTTGAACACAATTTTACTGCGCTAAAAATATGGGAATAAGGGAGGATTTGAATAAAACAATCATAAAATCTAGTAGGTACCTTATTTAACAATTTATAATAAAAAAAACTTACATTTTGATATCTACACCGATTCATTGAATGCATTTAAAATCTTTATTTCTTATTAATTACAATAATCACAGACTACTAAGAAGATTGACAATAATTTTCTAGCTATGCTAAATATGTTACAATTAGCTAATAAACCGAAGATCATGGAAAGATCAGGTGACGATTTTCAGCCACCTCCCGACGTATTCGCCAACTTTGTGAGCAGCGTGTCTGTAAAGAGAAACAAGCATTGTCATGAAGTTACATAGATGTACCACTGCTACTACCACATTATTTAGGTACATTTATTGCAGTTAAATGTTAACAACCATGCATCGTCAACAGCATCAGCAAATCTGATGCTTTACCTAATCCACAATATCGGATAGACTCAAATAAATGGCGTAATAATGCGTCTCTATAAGTCGTGAAATTAATTGATGGCGCCATTACCACTTATACATAGGGTATAGTAAGTAAACCCCATTGGTTATAATCGTCATGCGTTTAAAAAGACTTAAAAACGGATTTCTGGGGAAATAACGAGGTTCCCTTGTTTTTTAAGCAATGGGGCTACCATACTCTATGACGGAAAGCGGCAGTGGCGCCATCAATTAATTTCACGACTTTCTTGATGCATAACAGTTTAGTTGGTTTTTGCCTACATGTGGAGTTCAGGCGTTATGTTTAAATGTGGGTTATGTAAGTTTTAATTGCAATACTCCTGACTACCTTATCGAGAATCTGGAGGCTTGTTGCGTCTCGTTGGAGAGCAGAGCTGTGACCAGCTTCTCCGCAGCCTCCGTAGCGTCGCAGCATCGGCCCACCCAAACTGCGTCACAGTGCGACCTAAAATATACAGGTGTATCTGTAAACATTTACATCCCTTTATCCACGTATTGTATGTACTAACAGCTCTGAACAACATTTGTTCAATGACTTTCAGATATTCGAACAAAAAACAACAACTTTTCATACAAAGTCAGTCATGTGACTTGTTTCGTATGGAGGGTCAAACAATGTTTTGACTCTCCATACAAAACGAAACCCCTGGATTGGGCCCCGGTACCCTCCCTATTATCGCGAAATATTCTGGTCAAGAAGCGTTTGCCGTCTGACCTATTTATTTATTTATTAAAGGACAGCCCTCACTTCCTCTCGGGTCAGTTCCACTCTGTATAAGTAGATGGCACTTGGCGTCGATAGCATTTTCATCGATAGCATTTTTGCATCGCACTGGTGTTTCGCCTTTTCGATTTCTATAGATTTATATACAACGTGTAAACATACAAGTACCGTGTAGAGAGTTTACAACCAAAATATGAGCATCCAATGTGTGAAAAAAAGTCAGTTGTTCCATACAAAGTATCTATAATAATAAATAAATAAATTAATTGTGACAACATCACATACATTGTCCTAGTGCCAAACTAAGGTTTTCCCTTGTACTATGGAAACCAGAAACAACGAAGGAACTACAAACACCCAGACCCAACACAAATATCTGTTTCATCAACCAACATTTGTGTTGGTGCGGGAATCGAACCCGCGACCCTTGCGTCTCAACCGGCGCTCAAACCACCACGCCAAACGGGTCGTCAATCTAGCTGGCAATCACATAATGTTTAAATTTATCTCTTTTTAAATACTATAGTAGATGATTATTATTGGAACTAAAGTCGCACACTTTCGCGACATGGCGCAAGTTGGCCTGGAGCACCGTGTCGAAGGCGTCGCCGGCGCCGGCGCAGGCGTCCGCGTCGGCGCCCGCGCAGGCCCACGCCACGCTGCCTCCGCGGTGCACGCACCTCGACAGGGACTCCAGTAACTGAAAACAGATAAGAAGGGGGTATGGGAAAAAAACCAAACATGTCCTAAATCGAAAACCATTTCGAGACATTAATTGTCTTTCATACCATATTTTATTGCTTTTAAAATTTAAAAGCATAAGATCAATGATATTTTCAATAAAATCGCGTTTGACCTTCATCTGACCCAAGGTCAGCAGAATTTTCAGTCATACTTCACTAACAAGATAAAATAAATGCTACATTAGGCATCATCTACTGTGATTGACACTTAGTCTATCGGAAGAAATGAACTAATAGATGGCGCTGTGCTAAATTACATCGCGCAAGCGTTTCGTGTTTTCGGTTTACCTATAAGCCTTGTCGTTGTCTATAGAAGTTATCTCTTTATAAATAGTATAGAAGATAGAAGATATTTAATGTCCCACTATAGGGCAAAAGCCTCCATGATAGAAATAAAATTATCGCTACTATCGGACTAGTGATTACAAACTCGAGGTATGTTCGAAAAGTTCGAAACATAATTTTTGCTCGCCCCGGGAATCAAACTTAGGACTGAGGTTTTTTATATCTTTTGTACCTACATGTTTTATAGTTTTGTTTTAGATGGTGTGTAGAAACTAAAAGATACTTACTTACTATTATTAGCTCTATATACCGGTCAATTTTATATAAACCGTCTCTCTTTAACCCTCGACACTGGCGGAGTTAACTATGTCTATACAGCCAAGGACCAAAAAGTCAATATTTGTTACCTTTAAGTTACTGTACACATCCTCGCTGACTAACGTCGCCATTGCCTGCAAGCCAGCGGCCTTGGGCGGCGAGAAGGCGCCGACTACGACCAGCGCATCTACTTTGAAGTCTACATTGCTCGCTATGGGCGCTACTTCGTTTGCCCTGAGAGCCGCTGTGAGGGCTATTTCGCCCTCTCTATGGGCAGCTTCGCTCGCTCTATGGGCAGCTTCGCTTGCTCTGTTCGCTTCGCTTGCTCTGCTCGCTCCGCTTGTAGGGCTGTGCGCATTTCTTGCTCTACTTACTGCCAGGTCTGATATGGAGTGTACCACACAGCCGTGTGACTCTAATCTAGATTTTAATTCTTTTCCTAATAAATTCGATGTGTTTGTTAGCTGCAACAAATGAAACAGTTAATAAATAAATATGGAGTTTCGTGAAATCCTTGGCGGCTTTCTAAGTCCATGTCTAACTCTATATGGAACGTACAAAATTTAAGTTTGCCAGCACTTTATTTTTTCTGGTTTAGTTCCCGGCCAATACCCGGTGAGTAAGTAGTACTTTTAAGGGAATGTTTCCTTACTAACTAATGGATTTAAGGCGTACTTAGTTTCTCGATCTTTGGGGCCAATGATTTTTTTCATCTCGTAAGATTTGCAGTGAATGTCAATGTTAACTGTAGGTCAAAACCTGTTGCAATGTCAAACAAGATTGGACGGCAAACGTATCATGATTCCATCAGATATCATGGACATGGTCATAGTAGTGACTGATTATGTAAGGTTGTTAAAAAGACTACCAATTAAACTACCTATTGTAATTAAGTAAATAAAATTAAACTTACTTAAGTAATCCTATAATTAGATATAATAGCTCGCTAATCGACTACTGCGATACAGGCCTGCGAGACTAATGTAGAAGTCACTACCTATATTATTGTAAATTGAGTAGGTATAATTTATGCCAATACAGAATTGATTATTATCTAACTATGTAAATGTATCTACCTACTTATAGTGTTAGTTGCGAGAACACAGCCGTTTACTTAAAATCGCGTGCTAAAGTGAGAAAAAGAACGACTTATCGGAAAGTGCGTTATCAATGTTAGATAGTAGAGCTTCCTTCTGTCTATTTATTTCGTGACAGAGGTTTTTCTCAACAAGACACTTGAACTGGTGGATGAAACCTAATTATTTAAGTACCTACCTAGATAGGATAAGGAGGTGCAGCGAATAGCACCAGGACCTATCAGTGATCGTCAGCTGCCAGTCGGAAATAGTCGCCTATGGTCGGCGACGGTCGCCTTCGATCAGCAACGGTTGCAAGCGGTTGCTGATACTGTCGCTTACATGCAAGCTCACAAACAGAAGCCTCCTCACCAAGACACTCCGGACTGGTCTCCTAGTGCGCTGCATCTTGGCCACGCGCCTCCTGGCGGAGTAGGCGAGCAGCGCCGAGGTGGCGAGCAGGAGGGAGCCCCCCTCCAGGGTCGCGAGCAGCCGCCACGCCAGGGACGCCCCGCCTTCCACCATCTCTGACATTGCGACCTGGAAGTTAAGAAGGTCCCGTTAAACGCTACTATAGTTACTATATTGCGTCTACTCGTAGAATGCTGTCTGGCAGCTGACAGTAAACATTGCCCTACGCATGATAGACGATAATAGGGTACAACGTTTTATTGGACAAAGTAATAGGGAAGCACAAAAGAAAAAACAGTAACTGTAATCTAAAGCTAATTTACGATAATTAAATATCGTAAATTACATGTAAATTAGGTACGATGTTAGATTATCGTTATTTGGGTTCTTCAGCTCTAGGCTTAATTATTTCCCGAAATAGACTTTTTAAGTAGGTAGGTCTATTTCGGGAAATAAAATCACAGTTATGTACATAGTTTATAAGGGCAATGTTTTTTACCACCTGAATACATTACACAGCTAAAAAAGAAATATGAAAAAAGGGCTAATAAACTTTTAGGCCTTATCATCATAGTGTTAAAAATGCAGTTTAAGTGCTAAGGTCATTAAGGTGATAACTTTGTTAGCACATAAACTTTTAAGCCTACTTATGTCGCAAGTGAAAAATAAATGCGAAACATTTGACAATCAAGGTCTTCATTACCTGTAGGCCTAGTTGCTTTACCTCTAAACACATACAAGCGAAGTTAAAATGAAGGTTAGAAAAATAATACTTAATTACTTATTAGTATGAAGTTTCGTTCGGTATTTAAATTAGCACGTAATGGTTCAAACTGAGATTAGATATTTATTGACTGGTCGGATGGTGCATTGGGTAGTGACTACGCCTAAGGTCGTGTCCCTACCACGGACAAACATTCGTATGGTGAACACTTGTGTTTATTCAGTGTCTGGATGTTAATTAATGTATTTAAGTATTATATTTCTGATCCTCTGTTGTTTAATATCTAACACAAGTGCTTAAGCTACTTAATTTAGTACGGAGTCAAATGTATGAGATGTTTGTAAATTTATTATGGTATTGTGTATCTAGGGACTACCTTACTACTTATAGGTAAACCCCTTCGATCAACAAAAGACTACTTTTTCGATATCTTCCGCTATATATAGTTAGTTAGGCCAAGACAAATAAAAGACCATTAAAATGGACTATGGACTCAACGACTAAATTATTATTCTAAAACTTAGGTACCTACCTACTTAATTTCCTACCATTATTTTACCAGATTTAGTAAGAAAAACTCAGTGAGCAAAAAGCATTGAGGTAGGTTAAAGGTTACGTTTATAAATATATTTCAAAGGCAAAAAGTGAATTATCTTTGTCATACATGGTAATTGTTTTGTTTATCATGTCGCGGAAAAGAAATACTTAGGTAAGTATGACGTAAGTATATAACATATCCGATGCATTAAGTAGTGTAGGTAGGTACCTATGATACCACAGAGTACTTTTTAATACTGTTTGATACCTACAGCAAAATGAATAGGTTGAAGTAAGGTAGGGTAATTTACTAACAACACGTCATGCTAGTCAATTAAATAAGAAAATTTATATCAAGCGTGGGTAAACTTATTTACCTACTTAGTACATACCTACTTGTAACTAAAGTTTAATATGAAAAAATAGAGTCGGGGGACTTGACAAGACGCCGTTTGTACGGCCACTATCAAAAGTAGCACCTAATGCTCAAGTACCATTTTTTTTATAAATTCACACGACATCTGAGATTGACCTGACTGAACAAGCTCAAGTATTCATCTCACGAATGTTGCCTAGGGTGGAAATCGAACCCACGACCTTTGGCGTATGAGGCCTTTGCCAAGCTACTACCAAATGCGCCATCCGGACAGTCAATATGTCAAAGTAACTTTATTTCCGTCCCTCCTCGAAACTGACTTTTTTTTATGTGATAGGTAGCAGACGAGCAGGCGGATCACTTGATGGTAAGCAATTACCGCCGCCCATGGACGCTTGCAACACCAGTGGAGTTACAAGTGCGCTGCCAACCTTTATCCCCTTCCCCCCCGAGTGGGCCTCTGGTCCTCACTCACTCGGCGAAGCACAGCACAGGGGCTGCTTCACGCCGGTTTTCTGTGAGGCAGTGGTATCACTCCGGTCGAGCCGGCCCATTCATGCCGAAGCGTGGTTCTCCCACAATGGCACTAAGCAATTACTTTGATATGGTACTGAAATATTAAGCTAATTGTGATGCTGACCATACTCCTACATTCATACGTACCTATCATAATTTATCGTGAAAATAGTTAACATTTATTAAAGCCAAGTTACAGATTTAAATTTAACACTTTTATCGACGCAATGGACTTTACTACCAAGCTGCGCGTGAGCGTAAGATTCAGTGGTAGCAGAGGGCAATGGAGGCACTTGCATGTGACGCTAATGGCCCAAGGCGAATGCAACGATTAATGATCAGGCCTGATCATCAGTCATTACCTGCAGTTCCCGCGCTGCACGCAATTGCATTCTGCACTTCGCCTTGATTTAGAAATGTAACTCGACTTAAGTCACTTTGTTTTTAAATAGGTACTGCAAATTAAATAACACGTTATTTTTATAAAATTTGTCCTTACACCGATTCGGCTACGGTGGCCGACCTTAACGATCAGCCGCGTACGCAAGATATATTGCTGTGCTTGTTAGTGCGTAAACACAGAACCTGTGCACTATTTCCTTAGCCTTTTAATTCAATTGGACATCAGTTTGATACGACCGTAGGAGATTGGGCGCAGGATCAACGACTTTTCGTGCTTTCTGCAACCAAACCGTCAAATTCCAGACTTCGGGCTTACACTAAGAATTATTGTACGGAAAAACTCACGTACAAGTTATTGGCCCGATCCTGGGATCGAACCTAAGGGGCGGCAAATCATCCAGGGCGGGTAGCCCCCTAACGTTACGCTACTGAGCCAAAGTAATCTTATTATTATTATTTTACGTCCGTGATATACCTACCTATATGAAATTCTAACTTGAGTGAAGTAGCTTGAATTTACTTGAGTCGATCCATTACATAGCCATTAGCCATTTTATGATGATTTACGATGTTTTGTTTTAGTTGCGTGCAGCTGCGGTAACCTAGGTATCATGTGTAATATGTAAATAACCTACATACCTGGCTACGCGAATACCTAACGTATGTTGTGTTCTAGGTAGGGTATTAACATAGATAGAGGTATAGAAAACACTCATAGAAGACCGGCGTGAAGCACTGCGTGTTTCGCCGAATTAGTGAGGGTACCGACGGCCCAATCGAGGGGATGAGTGCACTTGTGACTCCACTGGTGTCTCTGGGCGGCGGCAATCGCTTACAATCAGGTGACCCGTCTGGTCGTCACATAAAAAAAGTTTATCATTCTAAGTAAACTAGATCCTTCGTTCTTGACTAGATCCTTCATTGCAATTCCTTAGTTCTAGAACCTTCTACAATGTTCATCCACGTCAATACATGCGGACGAGGCAGTGCAATGCAGTGGGATGCCTAAAGAAAAATAATTTTGACACACTCTAAGCCTAAGCACTAGATTTGATTTGCATCGATTTCCCCATCTGTTTTGAGAGCACAATAAAAAAAGTTAGTCCTTGTGGTGAAGATAAAATTAACTTTGCCAATGTCAAGTGATTCCGAAAACAAGTTTCTTGCTTGAAATTAACAATAACCAATATGATTATTTGATTAGATATTTGGCACTGTAGAGACAAGACTTCATGTCAGATGTGCAAGTACATTGTAAATATTTATGCAAAATGAATATTTCTAATAATTGCATTTATGTTATCAACGAACCCGGATCTTAAGAATTATCATAGGCATTTGTAATGAAGATAGGTAGATACTATGCCTTTTATAGTAAAATTGCTACATACCCGACCCAAGAATTAAATTGTTATAAACTTGTAGGTTAAGGATAATATTGAAATGATATGTAACAGGTAAGTACAGTCAGCCACACATCAGGTTACCACACCTGTCAAGTTTCCTCAAGTGATATTCAACCTAATGTGTATGACAGATGAGAGTCAGTTGAAGAAAATGGTCGTCTTGTATAGGTTGGCTGTACGTACCTTTGTACAGGATGGTAGCTTAGTGGATAAGAACACATAACACACCATGCGGGAGGCCTTGGTTCGAATCTGCGCTGACTCTGGGAGTTTAACTGTGGGAGAGCCACGCTTCAGCATGAATGCCGGCTCGACCGGAGTGATACCACTGCCTCACAGAAAACCGGCGTGAAGCAGCCCTTGTGCTGAGTTTCGCCGAGGTGAGTGAGGCCCACTCGGGGGGTAGGGGATAAAAGGTTGGCAGCGCACTTGTAACTCCACTGGTGTTGCAAGTGTCCATGGGCGGCGGCAATTGCTTACCATCAGGTGATCCGCCTGCTCGCCTGCTACCTATCACATAAAAAAAAAACTCGGGATTTTTCAAAATGTGCGTATTTCTACCATTAGCTTGGAGGTGAGGGAAATCATCGTGAGGAAACCTGCATGTTTCCAATAGTTTCTGGAACGTGTAATCATGCATCAGATGGTCTGATGGGTTTTTTTAAGGTCAGAAGGCAGTTGCTTCCTCAGGATCTGGAAATCAGGAAATCCTGAATCATGGTCTAAGCTTACCCCATACTTCGTTACGATTTGGTACAGTCAGCCACACATCAGGTTACCACAACCTGTCAAATTTCCTCAATTGATATTCAAGCTAATGTGTTTGCGCTGTTTTTCGCCGAGTGACTGGGGGTATCGAGCACCAATCCGGGAAAAAGGGGGTTTATAGGGCAACAGCGCACGTGACGTCACTGCTGCTGCTGGCTGTCCATAGGTGTCGGCAATCTCTTACCATCAGGTGATCCGTTTCTCGTCTACCATCTCATCCTCATCATCAGCCTGTATCTGATCCTACTGGAGGGTATAGGCCTCCTCCTGTGCTCACCGTTTACAACGGTCCTCTGCCAGCCTCATCCCCCCCCCCCCCCCATACCACCACCCCCTAACACCTATCACATAAAAAATTGTTTAGATTCAACATCCGTGGCTTTTCACAAGGACTTGAAGTTACGTCATCAATACTCTGCGACACATACAGTTTAATTTGGAGTTTTGGACGTAACGATTTACGTAATACTTAGACATTTTATTGCAAATACATGTCTCGGTTTACGTGGATGTAATTATTAAATAGTATGTTAGGCAAAGAAATCAATTCGTAGGTATGTGCCGCCTTCCAGTGGGGAAATCATGGACAATTTTTGTCGTTCTTATAATAGGTAACACGAATGAAGCCCCTTTAGCATTTTAGATCTAACATACTAAAGGGGCTTTATTAAACGGTATAGTAGAATTAATGGACATTGAAGGTTGGAGCAGGAAAGCCAACAGTATCTTGGTACAACAGCAGTCAAAATCAATTCTTTTTATTCAGTTTAAGTCATAAAGTCTAGGATACAGCCAATTTTATGGTTAATACAGAACGTTTATAAGTTCGAAAGTCGAGGTGTTTCATAGAAAATAGAATAGGTATCCATCCACCCAATGATGCATGGAATTCAAGTTACTAATTTTGTTTTTCTTATATTTTTGATTTAATATGCTAACGGAGCTTTATTCATGAGACCTACTTGAAAAAATAACGGTGTAAGTTATAACAACGATATTTTTTTAACCCTACCTTGAACATTCACACGTATTGGTACAGTTTTTAGGTACATGTTTATTAAGTTTAAATTATGTAAGACATATTTTACCCACACGTGATTCACCCGAGCAACCTCGCCAGTAAGACATGATTACTTGACACGTCGAGTGTGACACTATTTGCTTAACCCGAGGTTAACTGTGGGTCAAGTTCACAGGCCAGCCGTTACCCACTTCTATTCAATATCACTCATGTGAGCGAGAACTGTCACAAAATTAATATTAATGTAACTTCAAATATTGTTTTGTTTTGTTTATTTGGGTCATTCTCATTAGGATGTCTTTTCCTTTAACTCCATATTTACAAGCCCGTGTATTAATATTAGATTGTATGTAGATGAGGCTTAAGCTTTTATATAAAAGAGTTGTCAATTTTAAGATTCTGAAGTCAATTTTGGAGATATAATATGGATTTGAAGATTGCCACGATAATCTAATTTTTATTAGAATTACCCATTTAGATTTTTGTATAGTAGTTACTAGTAAATTTATGATCTATACATCAACGCAAAGGGTCACCTAATCGTTGACTATAAAATGTCGTATCTTCATTCATGTTTAAAGAACATAAATTATGTAGGTACTTACCTTTATGAAGGCACAGGCATTTAAGGGAAACAGATTTTCACTTTACGAGTAAGTAGGTATGTTAAAGTTTATGCTAAGTACCTCCCAATAATAATAGCCAAGATTGGCTAGACTGATTTTAAGGATCATTCATCTCTTTTAATCGTTTAGTTCTGAGTTGCTATTTAAAAAACAAAACATTTAAAAGTCGAAAAATGTGAAGGGAAACATTTGAATCACAATAAAAAAAAGAAGATATCCAGCTGTTGGACAGCTCTCCATACAACGCGGCAATGGTAAGAAGAAAATTCGCATTAGCATTATTGTCATTATTAGACAGTAATTTTCCTCGTAACTAATATTGCGAAAAACCATACCGCGAGGACAATAGCTGGAAAATGCTATTAATGAAAATTCTGGCTATTGTTTGCGCTGTTTCCATCTTGTCCTGTTTCCCATGAGGTATTGTATTGTCAACTAGGTACTTGCTATTTCATTTCCGCGGCATTAATTACATATTATGAATAGGTAGGTAATTTGTATTCATATGAATAGGTAGGTAATTAAGTAACAAGTCTCTACAACCTGGGTAAAGTCATACAAGAATATAGGTACGTCAAAGGACAAAAGTTGACGTAACGAAACATTCAATGTGTCCGGAACGTAGCCTGTGCTAAAGTAAAATTTCTCCCTTAATTTAAGTGCCAATCCAGCTCAAGGAAGGTGTGCTCTGCGCCAGCTATGTACTCATACAATATCCCTTTTACGTAAGAGTAAGAAAACATGACTATTAACGACAACACATTTACACATAAACAAAAAGACAAAATAAAGAAACATAGAACGTTTGATTGTATGCAATACTTTTCTTTTGAAAATCGTTTCACCTCACCATTTGATCGACTTCCACTACGTTACCGCTCAGGCCGATATTTGATGGGACCCACTCCTATTTAAAACTGATACAACGCAAGCACAAAATAAGTAGACATATTTTGTGTCTCTTGTGCTTCGTCCAAAACCAAAGAGCTAATATTTATGGTAAAGAGCTCTTTTACTGTTTGTTAGTAAATAATACTATTTTCCGTAATTGTCTATTGATTGCGTATTTAATAGCTTCTGATATTGCAATGAATTCCAATAACTCCTTTAAGCTTAATGTTTGAAATAGGGCACCTACGAAGCTGCGTACCACCCACCTACATTTGGCTCATCAGAATCGATTTGGTGTCAACTGGTGCCAGCCCTAATTTATTTACTTTACAATTTACCATTAACAGCTAATTTTGGTTTCCATATAGGTACGGTGCTTGTAGTCGAGGGATCTATAAAATATGTTATGATATATTAACGACAGTCTCTTAGAACAATCTTGGCTGTTTTATACTCACTTGAAGTATCGCTTTGCCATAACATCACATACCTTCACTATTTAAAGAACTAATTAAGGTCCACAAAGGCGTGCCGAAATCAAATAGCGGTTTGGGCAATACCGTGGGTGATGCCCTTTGAGCAACATAAACTTGGCGTTTCCACAATGTAGCAACAAAAAATTATCATTTCGATCGTGCCCTTCGCCGGGCACGTTTCAACAGACCTTTATACCTCTACTCACGCAGATGCTTTGTAGGTTAAGGGCTCGTATATTATAATTATGTGTTTAGAAGTAAAGGGCTTTAATTTTAAATGCCAAATAGTTATTGCCCGAGTGAATATCGTACATTAAAAAGCAATTACATGTTTACTGGCAGATTATTTACCGGTGTGGCGCATTTTTTTAATGTGATAGGTGACAGACGAGTAGACGGATCACCTGATGGTTAAGCGATTGCCGAAACTAGTGGACCTCCACAAACACGTCATATAATTGGAGACAACTTTTGGCCATAACATTAGGCAAAGTAGCGAACCATTTAGCCGTAATATTAGCTAAAGATCAAACTTCAAAAAATACATTAGATTGAATTACTGTGAAATATAATAAAACTAGCTTTTGCCCGCGGCTTCGCTAGCATTAAATTTGGAGTAGCACTAGCACGGAGGGGCAAAAAGTAGCCTATCTAGCCGTTCCTTCTACTATCTCCACTTAAAAAAACAAGTCAATTCGTCGCTCCATCAGATAGAAACACTTGCCCATTTATAATAGGTATTAGTATGGATAGGTACCAAGACCTACAAGAGATAAAGGCATTCTCACCGCGATGATCGGCAATTACAAGGCAGTAAAGCTCATATTAGTCGCGGACTCGCAGTTAACTTTTACGATACACTCGTAGTAGCACAAGTTAAGTGAATCTTTACTTAGTAATACGCATCGAACAGACTTGACTATAGATATAGCCGTAAATTGATTCAAGACTTTTAATTTTATGACTGAGTTTATATGCAAACGAATTTTACAAAACTAATTAAAATGACTGTATTTGTATTGTTAAATTACTTAATTAATACTATTAGAAATCAAAAACGTATTCCTTTAAACATTTCTATACTTATTTCATTAACAGATAACATGGAGTTTTACAATGGTCTAACTAAACTGGGTTCTTTCTTGTTTTTACTAAGTGTACTTAAAATAAGTATAAGTATAAAAAATAAAGTGTCTTACATCACACATTTTCTTTCTTCGATTAACTTTAGTGGCAGTTGAGAAATCCAGTATTTCTGTAAAATTTACGTCAAAAATCAAAATCTTATTTACTACTTATTTAAGAAAAAAGGCTTTCATATATAATAGATACTACATTTTGAGATTGTGATGTCAATTTGGGAGGAATAGGTACCGTACATAAGAACTGCCACGAAAGTAAAATCTCGTAAAATGACCCAAATACCAGTTCACCTAATAATAAGTGTTAGATTTTCAAACCAGTAACTAGTAAGTAGGTAGCGGCCTTTGGCTGGAGGTCTATGAAGGGCCGACACGGTTACTGGTTTGCCTTCGCGTCTCGGACCGGACCCAATTTGAAGATTAGTGATAAAGGGCCCAATCAATCTTTTGGGTGCTTGCATCATGATCTCAAGGCTGGCGGGTTGCGGGCTGTGAGTAGGTCTCGATAGATTGTGCATCAGCGTGTGCATACTAGTGATGTGCCGATCGTCAACAATGTCGATCTGCGGATACGGATCTGAAATCTGAATACTGATATTTGGTGTCAAGATCTACGACAGATACGAAGGGGATCTTAACTTACTTATAAAATCGGTGTCGGTGAGCGTCTTATTTTGAGTTGAGACGTGTTTGTCTTGCATTGCGCGGGTGTTTCATTTGTTTTGTTTTAGTTAGCTACTAAACTGCAGGCAAATATTTTAATGTTGCTTTAATGTGCGCACCTAACCTAACGTAACCTACATGTAGAATAGATTACTAACCATTTTCGGTCAGTATGTGACACAAACCACAAGTGCTTTGCTAAGTAGGTACTTATTTTGGGTTTAGTCCAATGTGTGCCTATTTAATCCGATCATTGTAGCGATAATCTGATTACTATGATGGAAGCCTATTTTTTTTTTATAATAAGGACAATCAAGATGACCTCACTGCACCTGATGGTAAGCAGCTGTGAGATTCAAATATGAGGTTGACAGGCACAAAAGAACAGACTAAGTACCAACTATTTGATTTGATTTGATTTGAGTCATCCTCACCCTGAAGGCCCGCAGAGGCCGTTCAACGCCCCGCCTAAAAACTCAGGATTGTAAGAAGGAGGAAACATATGAACTGGAAGGGCATTCCATGATTTGATGGCTCCAAAGCAACAGCTTTGAACGCAACCGGGAATTATACGCTAACATGAGAGAAATGAGAGAGGAGGTTTATCAAATTCAATATACATAACTTACATTTACAATGTTCTTACTTACCTTTAGGAAATCCTAAGAGCAAATTTAATTTAAATTCAATACTATTAAGTCAATATATAGTAAATGCGTGTTTCAAAACGAAGCCCTAGGCCTCTAAGCGAGTGCTAGCGTGATTACTGGGTGTTATTAACTGGGATCGATTCGACCGGTCTGAGGTTAACGACCTGCCGAGTGAGAGCTGCAACTGAGCTACTGACTAATAAGGTCATTGCTGACCTCTGCTAATGAATTGTAGCGTGTGTATCAATTGTTGGAACCTTCTGCCTGAGGGTTAGTTTGTGAGAGAATTCTAGGTCCTTTGAAACAGAATTCATGACCGAAGCCGAAGTCTTTTGTGCGACAAGTGAGCCTAGCGTTCGTTACGGGACGTGTTTCGGTGGTCGGTGGTGTTCAGGTGTTTTACCCTTCGATCATAGAAACCCTAGATTACAGATGCAGCGCGAAAAAAGTGTCCCCGCCAATGAAAGCCCAAAAGAGGCTATTAAGCATATTCGAAATTTAAATTTTTAAACGGAATTTAAAACAATAATACATACTTTACCTACTAAAGGATTGAGGTCAAAAATAAATAAAATACTTCATTTCGCCCTCGAAAAATTCAAAGTAATAATGCTGTTGGGATCACTTTTGCAAACGCTTTCAGTATGGAATATGTATAGAGATTATAATATCGATGGTTTTACCACATGAAGTGCGTACAGCCGCACATCAAAGTATGTATACAAAACTGTCAAATTTCTTTAATCAGCTCGCATCTTACTGTCCAACACATTGAGTCGAATATCGGTTGAGGAAATTTTACATTTTTTAATTTCCATAGCCACTCCACCTCCATAATAATGCTGACATCGACATAGCTTGCACAATCTTGTCAAGGATGTAAGGACTTCAATTAATTTTAGAGGACTTCCGAAAACTTGACCATGAATAATCAAAAAGGCACATTGCTTTTTCGTTCCATATTAAGTTATAGATGTAGTACACACCAAATTAGCGAAACAATATTGTGTCCTCGACGTGATCATGTAGGGCCAAAAACTGAATGACTACCTCGGCATAGGGTACTAAGGGTCAGCATACACTGCGCTTTTTAACCGTTCTTCTTTTTCTCTTCTTACCCACTTCTCGAGGCCAACACATCGGTGAAAACATAAAAAAATCTCGAAGGAACATGGCTCTAAACTAAAAAAAATTGCGACCCCATACAAATTGAATCCATCAGCTGATCACTTTTCTAAGGGAAGTTTTTTTTTGTGTCAAAACAAGTAGGTAAAGTCAAGAAGTGAAAGAGAAGACACTCAAGAAGTAAGACGGTTAAAAAATGTGTAACGTATGTTTAAATGCACTTAATTCTTATTTTCATTAATTGGTTTGGGACCATGTTCTAGTCTGTATTATTTTCGAAACAAACCAATGGATGGCGCTGGGTGTCCATTATACTGCACAAATGTTTCGATTTGTTTCACCTAAAGCGTCGTCGTTGACTGTAGAAGTTTCCTACCTCTTTCTAAATAGTTATAGATTTAATTAGTTATACTACAGCTTGAATGAACCGTGGAACTGGCATGCGCACGCGCACTTTCAAGTTTTGGTCCTTTTTTACTTTCCGAATACAATCTCTATTACTTAATGCATTGTTGCTCGATAATGTACCACCTTGTTTATTTGGTCCATGGTCTATTAGAGCTATTTTGGACTCCAGTTACGTCAATGATAGAAAAAAAAGCTGAATTAGTTTCAGCGTGACGAAAAGTGGGCCAATCCACGCCGCCATTGCGAATTTGTATTTGGTAACTTCACCTGTTTACTTTTTAGGTGGTCGGCTAAATTAGGGAATGGCTACAATATCACAAAATAATCCTGCTCGTTGCTGACCATGCAGTGGTGAGAGTTTAATCAGCGAAGGTTGTACAGTCGTCAGCTATACATCAGGTTACCACAACCTGACAAATTTCCTCCATTGATATTCAACCTAATGTGGTTGGCAATAAGAGAGAGTCGATTGAAGAAAGACAGTTTTGTATACTTTGGTGTGTACCTACCTCCGCTGATTAAACTTCGCTGACTACTGCAGAATGTTAGTGCCTAGGTTGTACGGCGTTCCTCTTACTACTTACGTTCAGTAGTGGATTTACTATTTACTCTAAACTAGTGCGGCAAATTTTGGACCATATTCGGCATATTTGGCGTTCACATCTATACCACTTATACAGCTTTGAATGAATGAATGAATATACTTTTTATTGCACACAAAACAGAGGTATAAAACTTAAAACTCAAATAAGTTCGGGTTTTGTGCCGTTGTTATTAATGATACAATCGTTCTATTAGACACCTAATATTAATAGTTACGTTACGACATTAACTTTAAATCTAGGGGAACTGAAAAACGTAACAGAAAAATCGACAGTATTCGATTGCTGTAGCGTTTTTCAGTTCTATTGCAATAAGTAGTACGAGATTTTACGTGCAAGAGCAGTGATCCGTTAGATTATCTAATCTTCTTAAAACCAGTGTGCTGACCATAGAATTAGAATGTAGCTGGGGGGCAATTCTCGTGCATTCGAATTTAGAGATTTCATACATTCGTCCATACAAATCGCTAATTTGACCAATGTCGAGTAAAATTTGAAGGGGTGAAATAAGCGCCGCTACGGTTGGGGTTGTGGGCTCGGCGCTTAGCACGCTTGGCCGCAAGTTGGTTTAGCCAGGCTTCATAATGATTTTCGCCCTAATGTAATCTACACCGTTAAGTTTTATTCGTTTCAATCCCGAAGCCCTCATTATCCCATTAGCCTGTTAGATGATCAAAATAAAAATGAACTGTTCCATACATTACTGCCTCGTAATTTTTTTGAACAGCTGACTTTTATTTTATAAGCTGCCTTTGTTGTATTTGCATAACACCTGTAATATGTTTACCTTTGTGTGTTAATAAAAGCATGTTATAAAATATATTCATTCTGCTGTCTGCCGCGAGTTATTGCGTTTAATATAGTGGAACGCGTACCCTAGCACCTTTACCAAATGTCCTTTAACCAATGCTGTCAGAAATCGGCCTTAGCCATAAAGTCATAATTTGTACGTACCTACAGAAAGATAAATCTACCAAATGGATATTGGGGAGTGCAATAAATGTACTTTATCAAGGATTTACACCAATAACTGTTAGGTACATATCTTATTACTCCTATGATCATGATGAATTGATATTCCTAATTAGCAATGACTTCGTGGACGGTAACACGAAATTAGAATGATGTCCATGTGACATGTTATTAAAGTAAGCGTTATAAATTACTTCAGTCAGGAAGTACTTAGGTAATATGTTCTTTAGCAATATACACTACTAAACCAGTGCCTTTTATGACCTTCAATGCATCTCGACTAAAACATAAGTATCACAGGGCTATTAATTTATGGTCCGACATTAGCACAAACATTAGTGTGTTAATTCCCAAGAGTCGTAAATCAGATGTTGTTCAGAATGTTTGATAGAAGACGCAATAAAAGGAATGTAAATATTTACAGATACAATCCGTATAATGGGGCAATGGGGTACAGACAGCCACACATTAGGTTACCACAACCTGTCAAATTTCCTCGATGATATTCAACTTAACGTGTTTGACAATAAGATGACAATACATTAATGGAATTTAACAGTTTTGTATACTATGATGTGGGGCTGTACGTACGTACAACAGGTCTTCTACCGACTATTCTGAACAACAATTGTTCTAAGGCCGAAAATTCATCGAAAATTTCATCAACTCCCCTTAAAAAATTAACATATTAAGTGACCGGATTTGTATGGAAAGTTGACTATTTTTAATACGCATTATCAATAGTTCAAATGTTATTTATGATGATTTGTAGAAGACATGGTTAAAGGGATGTGAATGTTCACAGATACACCCTGTATTAGAAATTAAAAAACATGGAAGTTAATGTTATATCTTAAAAGTGTCATCTATGGGATGATTAATGACAATAATGATATAATGACGTCGACAAAATGGCTGTAAACGGCTTGTTTTTGCAACGTGTTGTAACTAGAACAATAAAATTGTGGTAATGACGAGTGCGCGACATCTTACTGTTCGTAGTTATTAAGCTGATTTTCCTCCACACACTTATTATGGTCGTGAAGGAGGTATTTTGTTAGTGACACTAGGTCGTAATGATTCGTATCTCAAAACAGCTTTTTACGCCATTTCGTCACGCACAGAAAAAATATGGTTGAGAGTTGGGAAAGAAGCACGTGAAATAGTCTAGGTAAAGCAGATTTCCTAAGATTAAACCTGTCAAAAACAATTAATGTCTTAAATGTCTTTGCTAGTGCGCAAACGAGCGGGTCACCTGATAAGCCCATTAACAATTTTGTGAGATTATGGAGCTATATTTTTCACTCGGTCATAGCGTTGTCGTATGCGACGTTATGTCATCGTCTTGCAAGTCGAATGATGGCTTCGATGATCCAAAGCAATTGAATTCCTTTAAGTATTTTGACGCTTTAATCACGGTTCAGGATTTGGAGGTATGGTAATTACAATGAAGCGACTGTCGTCAGTCCTTCGCGCAACCCTTCAACAGCGGAACCAGGACATCTGGATAATGAGCTTTTGAGTAATTTCCAGCACATATGTCATGTTCTATGTTATTTTTCAAAGATTAGAACCGTCCATGCCAATCTTCGATACTCAATTCCATACACTGGTAGCGTTTGAAAAAGTGATACCAACCGTGCGTCTTTAGTACTAGTTACAGCTAGAAATTGAATTTTGAATTCCAAAAATATCGTCACTACTTTTTACTATCGACCAGTATTCATCGTAGATAACTGGTTTAAAATTCCTTATTTATTTATACTGCTACGATTCGTACGGATTGACTACGATTTTCGCTCGGATCAAGATTGGTCGAATCGTGCCGTTCGTTTGTGTGACTGCATTCTATATTGCAAAGGGCCAATAATAGCGTAAACACAGACTGCTATTTATTTCATTAGATCGATCGATACAGCTCAATATCGAATTGCTTACGTTTGGCCTTTTGCACTATAATAACTAGCCCTATCAAGATACAAGAGGGATAATGGGCCCGCGCCCTTTATGTGTTCTACGGAATAAATGACGTTTAACTTGGCCCCTTTATTTATTTACTAGAGTTCCGCCCTCACTTGATCAAGTACCAATAGATGGCGCTGGGAGACGATAAAATCGCGCGAGTGTTTCGGTTTACCTACCTTGACTTTGACTATGATATTAACATCTTTATAAATAGTGTAAAGTATACATGAATGTAGGGATACATAATAATCTTCTCGTTGGGTTTCAAAACATCCAAAAATGTCTTTGGCTTGACGCATCCAGTCTCAAACATAGCTTCAAAGAATTGCGTGGCTCAAATAGCATTGGGCAAGCCACATTGCGAGAAGAACAGACGGCAGTTGGGGCGGAAGGGTCCTTGAGTGGAGGTCGGGTACAGGAAGTCGCAGCCGTGGCAAGCCCCCCACACGGTGGACCGACGATTTGATGAAGGTCGCGATAATCCCTTGGATGCCTTCCACAGGACCGGTATGTGCGGAGAACATTGGGGGAGGCCTATGTCTAGCAGTGGACACGTCTATTGGTTGAAATGATGATAATGATCCAGTCTCTACATTGGCCTTTAGCAGATCGTAACAAAGCTTCACTATGCTTTCCAAGTCGCAGTCTCAGTACAACTTATCTACCCCAACGCGTATCATATTACGATTTTAAGTGCCATTGCGCACATGAAAGATACACAAGATTATATCTTTGGTCGCTTGTCGTGGTGACGTCATATGGCAGTCAAACACACTAAATGCGTGTTGGTCGTAGACTAATAGTTGCAAAAATAGCAACTTGTAAAGGGCTTTTGGATAGCATTCTCTAATCTATGCCTTTCTACATCGCAATATCTACTGGGATCCTTATTACAGGTAAATGCCAATGCAAGACACCTGAACGTATCTAATTATGTAATTAAGGGGTACTTAATACCATAGTAGAAGACAAGGAAAGTAAGCATGCTTATGTACAGTCACGTGCACTAATAAGTATACAACCTCATTCAAATATGAACCTTATAGTCCTGGCATAAGAGCCGAGGTGTAGGAGGGGACACAAAAAGCGCAATTAATAGGTACCTATAGAACTTTGTCGAAAAATGGGTACGATGCCCGGTCGGGCCAAAAGTATCTGAGTTTTTCGGAAACTCTCAGTGTCAGTAAGTTCAGAGTTTTCTTAACTCGGCGGTTTAGTAACCCCGTGGAACGTAAATTTTGTTAACCTGTTGGTCTCTCTCTGGTCGTGTCACACTAGAGTACCATCACAGTGAAAAGGCTTTTCACGGGCAAGCATAGTCCACCTTAGATCTCATCTTCCCTTAACCATTAACCAGGCTATGTACCATATGAGACCACCAGATTCTGAACTTATGCAGTTATGATAAGGTTGAAAACCAATGAAAAAAAATATGTCTAGTTGCCTGGTTAAGGGTTTAGATCGAGTCAAATGCGTGTCAGTCGCAACATAAAAAAAAACTGCCTACTTTTCCATACTACTATGTCTGTAGAACAAATAACTCGGTACACGAGGCATTGTGACTTATCTAAACCCTAGATCAGAGGCGGTTTGCGGTGATGCACTCGTTAACGCAATTAAATCCACCATTACACGACAAAGTAGCCAGGGAAGTACCCACGTAATTACTTGCCATGAGGTCAACTAATAACCACAACAATGTAAGCAAATTTCATCTCACAACATACTATGATATTATCGACCTGACTCCGTACTCTATACTTACTAAGTAACTTAAGCACTTGTGTTACAGTTATCAGACAACAGAGGAAACTCAAATAAGTATAATATTTAAATTCATATAATACACCCAGACACTGAACGAACACAAAGTGTTTGTCACACGAATGTTTGTCCAGGGTGGGGATCAAATCAAACGAACTATGGCGTATGAGGTGCGGTCACTACCGAATACGCCATACGGCCAGCCAAATGAATTGAACCATACTTACATAAATGCATCATCGGTAAGTGTTATTTAATCTCTCATTTCAGAGCGTGTAGTTCCCGGTTGAGTCCAAAGTGGTCGTTTCGGAGCCGGGGGTACGCTTAGATCATGATTCAGGATGTGGGGAGTCTGGTAACAATGAAGCGACTGCCGTCTGAACTTCGCAACTAACGAGGGAACCAGTCCAACTGATTCATGTTTAAACGATACACGTTTCAGAAGCTATCCGAACCGGGCAGGTTTCCTTCAACGCCGATCTAATGGTAGAAAAATGCACATAGATTTGGAAAATTCATTGGATGCTCGGATGGGAACCCCGACCCTCCGTATAGAAGGCGCATTATTATCCACTGAGCTACAATAGCTCCTTTAGGTACTCTCACAGGCCTGAAACAAGTTTGTCAGAGTAGCTAGTTTCGTAGTACGCGGAAGGGAATATAATTACATAATATGACTAGGTATTTGGCCCACATTACTGCAATAAAGGCTTTAGGTTTAGTACCGCGCTACCCGGTGCCGTATCGTTAATCACCTTTTACTAACTGGTAGGTAAAGACAGTCACACATTGGATTGGCTACAATTTATACAATTGATGATGATGAAGATTGCTCATGATGTCATAAAATATAAATTTATTTAATATAGGTATGTCCTCTATGCATGTTATATTATGCCCTTTTCATATTAGACCCCTTTTAGAAATCTACATTTATGTCTCATTATGATAAAAATGTCATACATCAGACTTACAAGTATTTTTAATTTACGTAAATTAAGAAGCGTATATTAATACTTCCAAAAAATAAATCAAAATAAGACAAACCTGATTTTGGGTATCCAAACATCTATACTGTCTATACACTGACGAGTATTATTTGGACAATTTTGCTGTAAATCGTCATTTTGATATTTTATTCCAAATCACAGATTGTCCCAAACGATGACTAAAATGCATGAAAAACTTCCACAATTTACGCACTGGCCGAAAAATTACTTGCGTTAAAAAACAAAATACGATTCGATAATAGAAGTTTAGTTCGTAATTTGAATTTGATGGAAGCCGCGCAGTCGCAGTGGCGTGCGTTCGGAAACGCGCTCGGATCGGTACTCACTAACGCGCGAAACAACATTTTCTTTTCATTGACAACTAGGTAGCCACTTACCTTGATTTTCCGGATCGCCGATAAGATTTGGGTCGAATAGATTTATTTGTGTACAAAATCAAAATCTTTGAGTGCAGATTGCAATGCAATTTTGTGCAAGCAATGGAACGCGTGTTAAACAATGATGCAGAGTAAGTACTAACAATGCAATGCAAAGTACATAACTACGAGCACTTACGTACTTATGCAATGTTTATATAGCATGTGCGTAAATTCTTGAATGAATCTCTTTATTATCATTTTCTTTATATTACTGATTTGAATGAACTGGCTGCAGTAACCTGGGTAGGCAGGTTTTTAAGAAAGGGAAAAAATATTTTGTTGATTAAATGGCGTCTTTCAAATTTTCTGAAGCATACCTAACTGCCAGGTACTTACGTACTTCTAACATTTTTATTAATTTTGATCTTGGCTTTACGGAAAATTTTATAAAAGAAGGATACACATTATGAAAATGCAGGCAAGTATTCAAAAGTATAGTCCTTCCAACTTATTCACAAACCTCTTCATTCTCAAGGAGGAGATAAAATTAATTTTGCAGGATTCAGGAATAACATATATTAATATAATATAGATGAAAAAATGTATTTATAACGATGTACTTATTGAGAGGCGTAAATCGTCTCTGTTTTATGTTGGAAATGGCCGAACATTGTCTATTTTTTAGAAAAAGCTAGAAGCCCACCCTCACTCTCTTTACGGAACTTTCTTCTCAATCTTTTCCGAAATATGGCGATAGGTGTCGATTACATCACGCAAGTCTTTTCAGATCATATATTAAAAGCCGGTGGTCTATATAGAAGTTATCTCTTTATTAATGGTATAGATATCCGGCGTTTTGTAAGTTTCTGCCACACTATTAGCTGTTAACGGCGGCATTTGGCTCGAACTCTCAGCGTTGCAATCCTGATCGAGTGTCCGAAGTCTTCGCTGTTACGTAGGTCGGTTAATTAATATCGCTGATATTTCCTAGTGCAGGGAGCGCTTACCTTTTTTCCAGAAATATAGAAATTAATATAATTTTGGACATCATACCACGATACAAATATCAGTTACGTATCTACCTATCACTTACATTAAGCATAAACCCAAAAAAATGTCTGTCCCGCGTGCCCCGCCTGTTCCGCTGCGACCGGGCCGTACACATTCCTCCAGGGCCTCTGTTGCCGCTTCTGCGAACACTGCGTACCATGTGTGCCCTATATATGGGTTCTTCCTTTACTGGCATAGCTCTAGTCTCTCTGGTACACGTAGCTTGCTCTTTAAAACTTAAAATATAATATTACTTTGAAGGGTACAAATGGTCCAGGCAGAGCCTAATCCCTCACTCAGCTTATTGTCATGGTCCTCGACTGGGCTGGGCTGGTCTCAGTGTGACCTGCTGAGTGAGTGCCACGGACGCCAGCCTTGTATGTCTGGTGCACCCAAAGGTGCCCACAGTGTATATAATGTGGATAGATGCCTACAGTAATGATCAGACTTGCCTAAGCCAAATATAACCCGGCATCCGAAGAGATGCAACTGGGGAATGATACGAACGACGTCTAAGTACCAATCTCGGCGTATGGTATCGTACTATTTCCTTCAAAAATTTATTTTAATAGATACATTAGTTGTTTAATCTGTGGGTAAAAAAACGAACGATAATACTCATATTTTTTTCATACAAATTGTTGACAATTACGTAAAACGCTACGATTTCTTTGAAAAGTTCGTGCTAAGCCCTCAGGTATACAGGTGTAAATGTTATCAATACCTGCTTCGTCCAGTCTAGTGGTATTCCGAACCTGTCTGGGTTACATCTGGCTTACGAGGGCTTACGTAAGGCTTGCCCAACGATAGACTACAGCCGTTTATGGACGATATGGCTACGACTGGGAATGGCTCAATTAGAGCGTTGCCACATTCACCCGGTCGTGGTGCCGATTGGGAAGATGGCTAGATTTTGATAGGGTGCTGAGATATGTATTTTTAGGGTCATACAAGTTTTTCAGCTCCTGGGTCTAATATGTTGCAAAAAATGTTCCAGCATTTATGCCAGTTTGAGAGGACCTTATTACAGATATTTCTGTTTGATTGAGGATTCATAATATACCTACTATACTACATACACAAAGTTCACTTGTGTGGGTGATTTTTACGGTACCGTAGCGGGTAATGGTAAAATCTGAACTCTTATTATGTAGATTCGGCATGTATGACCTGTTTGTCCGACTGTAAGTCACAGCCATTTTTATCCGAAACGTTGAAGTTTGGTGAGTAGACGTATTTTGTGTGCTGCAAGATTTTTATACAAAAATAATAAAATTTCGCTTGCATGGCGAAACTCCTTTCGGACGGACTTAGAACTAAAACTAAAAAATAAGTATTCATTCATCCCATACGTGAGGGGGTACCTATCTATGGAATGTCTTCAAAAAAATTTTTTTTTCTAAACTGAACACTTTGGCTGAGAGACTTTAAAAGGATTTTCCTTATTATTCTTCTGGTTGATTTGCATTAGATAATTATAAATGTTACATCAAATATTATCTTATTTAATTTCGATATAATATGCGATCTCGAGCAACGTCCAAAATCTGCGTCACGACTGCGTGTCGCCGCGTGCGCAGACTCGCGCTCTGCATAGAAAAGACATGAACGCGTTAGTTTGTGACACATTACTTAAATAGATTTACCTATTATTTTATAAACATTTGAATGCACTTTTTTTTCTTGCTAAGAATGAAAGTGATCTATCTGAAAATCCTTTATTTTTGTGATATAGGTAGGTGGCAGACGAGCCGACAGATCACCTGATGGTAAGCGATTACCGCCGCCCATGAACACCTATAACACCAGTGTGCTGTGGTGTCACAAGTGCGCTGTTTACCTTCAATTCAAAATTCTAAAATTATTTATTTAGTTTAAGTCCGTTACAATACATTATATGAATGTCTAATCTACCGCTGATTCGGAGAGTCAATTTCTACCGAGAAGGACATTCGATTTTAGTCTAATCCTTATTCTTCATGTCTTTTTTACACAACATGTATATAAATGAATAGCGGGACCAGTGAAGAGACCTAAGCATATGCTGTCCCTGCTTAATTATGTTTTACTTACAATGACCCTTTCTTTACAGGGTCATATATTATGGTCAATTTATAGTAAAATCGAGTGTTACCAGATTATTGAGTCACTTTCATTCAAGTGGTTTGCACCAGAATGAAAATTACTCAAAATTCCTTGCATCTAGATTATAGACCTAAGTATCGCTGGAAAGACGTCGTCGAGACTGATCTGCTCAAGTTCAAGGGCAATAACTTAGCCAATATCTAAAATAGTATCTTATCTATTTATCTTTGCCTCTGGGTTATTATAAGATCATTATAAGCGCCCAAGGCAAGATTTGAATTTGTTTTCGTATAGGCATTGGTTCCACGTGAGTTTTTTTATACTTTCTAACATAGTCACTTACAGCACAAAAAATAACATCAAGGTTTAAACAAGGTTTATTATCAGATACAACATACATGTGTCTTACGGTGTATAAGGTTATCTGATAGATAGAAATACTTAGATAGAAACTGAGTACTGCTAGCGCATATTATGTCAACGAACTTTTCGATATGAGGCCCTGGGGGGCTAGTGTATACTTTATTTTCAAAGCCCAAACATATTTTATTAGGTATGTAAGTACCTACTGTTGCATCATCATCATCATCAGCCTGTTGCAGTCCACTTGCTGGACCTAGGCCTCTCCAAATGCTCGCCACTTTGATCGATCTTCGGCTAGTTACATCCAGCTCCAGCAAGCCCTCTTGCGCCTACTGTTGCATGTTTATCCAAATAAACATTTTGATTAAACTGCAGTTTTTCACTGTAAAATACTTTCAATCACCCATATCACAGAATACTTAATAGCCCATACTTAGTACCTATACATACTTGTGTATTACAAGTTGCTGAAACATCACCCCGATCAATGTCTGCTGGAGACCACTTTCTGTGCATATTATCTTTACATGTTTGTTGTATGTTTAATTAATTCTATGTCTCAGTGCTTCGTATTGTTATTGTCTGTAATGTGGTGTTCTTGTGTTATGCAAATAAATGTATCTTATTAGATAGATAAGTAAGTACCAACTGTTTATTGCGCAAAATATTACAGAACTTGAACATAAATAAATACAATCTCGACGGTCTTATCGCTAATAGCGATCTCTTATTCATATTATTTGTGCTGATTTATTTGTTGTTGTCTAAAACGCAACGCGACGCATGAGAGGATGACGGCTGCGCTCGCGCAACGGAACGCGTCGCCGATTTCTACTGGAAGTGTTGAGTTACTTATTGCACACCCTTTACAACCAAATCGAGGTTACTGCAAGAACCTTTGAAGGTTGGATAGCGATTACTGATGTACCGATCAAACCAAATGTGAAAAATGAAAAATGGATTTATTCAGAGTAACAATCATTTTCACGTTACAGAAATGGTTATAAAGAAAGTAAATTTAATCCCATCAAAAACAATACCTGTCAAAAGTCTCGCAACTACCGTAAAAAGAAAGTGGTGAGATCTATGTTTTGCCAAGTCAGTTCATTTATTGACTTGGCAAAACAAATCACATTCGAAAATGGTCTGAATTGCTTCGAGAAAAGGATGGTACGGCCCGTGCTGCTTTTTTGCTCGACTTGGCGGGGGCACTCCCGTGCCCCCAGATAATTGTACCCTAAACAGGCGAACTACTCAGTATTGTCGAGCGAGAGCTCGCCACGACCCTGGACTTCCATAGATAAATCCGTTAATGGGCATTAGATACACGTAAGAGTTTTCTGTTTGATGTATGTACCTATCTAATGCTAAATTTTCCGGATTATGTAGACACAATCACACGTTGAGTGAACGTAATCTGTCGGTCCGATTCTAACCTTAGTTAAACACATGGACATGGTCTAAAGTTAGTCTTGGTTTAAAACTGGTGCTGTCACTTTTATCAGTTAGTATTTATCAAAGTGACAGATTCATTTTTAAACCATGACTATCTTTAGTCTCCACTCCAAAATAATTTGAATAAAAAGATAGTTAATGAACTAAAACCCGGCAGCCTACTATTAAAAACATGAGGTTGAACATTAATCTTATAACATTGGTTTATTTTTAGACTTCCGAATTATGATCTTGAAATCTCGCGTGTGTATGTAGAGGCCACAACTAGAATGTGTTGCAAGTTTGTACTACAACCGAGGCATAAATATTGTCGTGGTTTATTTTGTCAATATCGCAATTCTAATTGCGCCCGCGCAGCCCTGAGACTAGTGTTGTTCCTGAGTAAGTAGTTCAACTAGTTCACTCTTTTCACTCTTTCAGTTCAGGGGGGATTGCACGAGACTCGCCCTCCTATACATAATATACAGATGGTTAAGATGGTTTGGAGCTGCAGTCGATTTCGAAGGTCAGTCTGCAGTCGTTTAATAGGTAGTAGGCTCGAAATTACCAAACTACCCAAACCCAGAGGATTCTTGAAAAGAGTACTTACCTATTAACTGAGTTTCTAGCTGGTTCTTTTCAGTAGAAATTAACATTCAGAATCAGCGGTAGATTACCTAAATATTTGACATTCATAAATTAATGTTACATGGACTAAATTAATATTTTTAAATCTTTTGTTTTTCGGCCCGGGCCAGTACCCGAGTCTACTATTCCTTCGAAATCCACATAAGAATCTTGAAAAATAGTTTATAGTTGTATTATTTATGGGAAAAAGCCTTTTATATAATCGGTATCTTTTAAGATTCTGTTGTCAATTTTGGAGGCACAATAGATTTAATGACTGCCACGAAAATTATGATCTGGAAGAACCATGATACGCCACTGATTGCATTAATGCCTTGTTTGCATTGCAATTGCATTGTTGCCACACCTCAAGTCTTTCGCACTGTAAGGTACTTTTTTTTTATTTGAGTTACTGATTCATCTATCAATAATTATTCATATGAGTGATACATTATTAACTGTATCATTCTTTTCCGTTCAGTGAACTGTCGCTAGTGCAGTAATCTAAGTGGCCAGTTCGTCTAACATCTCGCGGGGTTTTGATCTTTTTAACCACTTAGCATACTCAAACTTAATTATTTTGGCGGTCACACAATCGCATTGAATGTAGAAACGTGATATTGTTTATTAATTTATTACATTATAGAGCAGCAGCATGGCAGCTGAAGTAAAGGCTGTCAGCAAAGAAATCGTAGCCGTAAGCGTAAGGTTTAGTTATATAATTATCCGGATTTGATCGCATTAATTACAAAGTTATCGATCCGTTAATGCGGTTTTCTTCGAAGACTTTTCGTACCATCTACGACAACGATTCATATCATTACGTTTAAAATTATATATATTTTTATGTGATAGGTAGCAGACGAGCAGAGGGATCACCTGATGGTAACCAATTGCCGTCGCCCCTGGACACCTGCAACACCCCGGGTGGGCCACCGGTACCCTCACTGACTCTACGAAACATAGCACAGGGGCTGTTTCACGCCGGTTTTCTGTGAGGCAGTGGTATCACTCCGGTCGAGCCAGCCCATTCATGCCGAAGCGTGGCTCTCCCTCAATTAAAGTATCGTATAATATTACTTTTTTATATCGCTCATAAGATGCTACATAGACGTAACTTCAAAAATCGTGAAAATGACTTATAAGCGCCATTATATTTAAAAAGTGATATTTTTTATGATGAAACAAAGACGCATAATCATTTCCTTATTTTTGGGCTAGATGGCGCGAGTTGTCTTTGTAGCTTTACCGTAAAATTGCACAATACTTGGTGCGACAGTGACCGATCAGTCAGTTGCGCGGGGGGGCCCGTTGAGTGTGGACATCGCTTGGACATAGTTCGTCGTAACTGTAAGTTATGCCATTTGTTGTATTTGTTTACTGGAGAAACAATGGCGTAACTGTATACAGGAGTGGGTACGACATGAGAGTTCAACATGAGTTTCGTCTTGTCCATGTTCATTTTGAGACCCTCTTGTTGAGAGACTCTACTGAGGTCGTCGAGCATTCTGCTTAGGTCTTCCAAGGTCTCAGCCATGACTACGACATCATCGGCAAATCGAAGGTGCGTCATGTACTCGCCATTTATATTGATGCCATGTCCACCCCATTCCAGAAGCTTAAAAATAACGTCCTCCAACAAAGTTGTGAACAGTTTCGGCGATATGACGTCACCCTGTCTCACACCTCGCTGGAGTGGTATAGGCTTAGACTTCTGGTCTTGAAGACGGACTGACATGGAGGCGTTTGCGTACAATGACTGCAACACTTGTATGTACCGGTAGTCAATTCGGCACCTTTGGAGAGACTGTAGCACGGCCCAAATCTCGACAGAATCAAAAGTTTTCTCATATGTTTTTAAACTTTCGCGTTGCATTATACAAATACTTTACATAAACAGGACTAAACGCGACGAAATTAAATAAGTACATTTTAGCACTTACTGCTTGACGTTTCGGCTGCGTTACAACAGCCGTGGTCACAAGCGAAACTCCTTGTGACCACGGCTGTTGCAAGCGAACTCCTTGTGACCACGGCTGTTGTAACGCAGCCGAAACGTCAAGCAGTAAGTGCTAAAATGTACTTATTTAATTTCGTCGCGTTTAGTCCTGTTTATGTAAAGTTTTCTCATAGTCCACAAACGCTAAGCACAATGGCAGATTGTACTCCTCGGACTTCTGTACAACCTGCCGCAGCGTATGAATGTGGTCTATGGTGCTAAAGCCTTTGCGGAATCCGGCTTGTTCAGGAGGCTGAAAGTCGTCCAACCTACGTGCGAGACGGTTCGTCATAACTCTCGAAAACAGCTTGTATATGTGACTCAGCAGCATGAAGGGCCTGTAGTCCTTCAATTGGGATTTATCTCCTTTCTTGAAGAAAAGCCTCACCTCGCCAGTATGCCACGCTTTGGTCGTCTTTCCCTCGATGATGACGAAGTTAAATAGCTTCTGAAGGGCTTTCAGGACCGTTCGTCCACCTGCCTTCAGAAGCTCCGCTGAGACTCCGTCATCATCCGGTGCCTTGCCGTTCTTAAGCTATTTGAGAGCTATGCTAATCTCGTACAGGCTGACGTCTGGGATATCTTCGGTGTAGTGCCGGGTTAATTTGTTATTTCAGCCAATAGACGTCCACTGCTGGACCTAGGCCTCCCCCAAAGTTCTCCACACAGATCGGTCCTGTGCCACCCGCATCCAATGGACTCCCGCGACCTTCACCAGATCGTCGGTCCACCTGGTGGGAGGTCTGCCACGGCTGCGGCCTCCTGCGCCTGGCCTCCACTCAAGGACCTTTCCACCCCAATGGCCGTCTGTTCTCGCAATGTGCCCTGCCCATTGCCACTTCAGCCACGCTAATAATTAGTAACTTGGCCTGATTGGAAACAATTTAATTCCCAGCTACTATGCAAGATTTAATGAGGGACTTTTTAGAAGTGACGTGAAGTAAGTTTGCCAAAGCTACTTGTTACTTAATTATCTTCTGATTAACTAATATTTAAAATAGCAATTGAAAGGGCTATGCTCGGAGTATCTTTGAAGGACCGCATCAGAAATGATGTAATCCGACAGAGACCCAGAGTCACCGACAAAGCCCACCGAATTAGCAAAATGAAGTGTCAAATTAGCCGCAGAACTGACAACCGTTGGAGCCATAAAGTCCTTGAGTGGAGACCGCGACTCGGCAAACGTAGTGTTGGACGCCCTGCTACAAGATGGGATGACGACATTCGAAGGCTGGCTAGAGTAAGCTGGATGAGAGTGGCCGAAAATCGGGAGCGGTGGCGTGCATTGGGGGAGACCTATGTCCAGCAGTGGACGAGCGCGGGTTGCTAATGATGAAAATAGCCATTAACAAGGATTTTTGCTGTAAACTCGTGATCATTGCGGGCTAACAAAGTATTTTTAATTACTACTATTATACGTATTAAGTGCAAAAAGACGCATGGTCCGTGCTACAAAGACACATCTGGTGGCAACTCTAAAGTTTGATAAGTTACTGTTATATTTTTTTTGGTTTTTGATTTTTGTAGTCGTGTACTTTGAAATAAAAGCAATAAACGATACAAATTGTTTTATTATAATAATTTGGACTCGATTAAACAGTGAAGTTACTGTCTCCAAATGCAAGTCCATTTGGAGAAACAGTGACGCAACTGGGGGGGTGTCATAAAAAAAAACCATTTTAGAGGGCGAGACTCACTTTTATTTTAGCGTTCTTCCTTTTTTGTTAAAATACAGTATCAGACCTATATAAACCAATATATAGGAACGTTCTAGCCCTCATCGTTTTCAGGTAATGCCTGCTAAAGAGTAATTTTTTTTTTTAAATTGCATTTTCTACAAACTTGTAAAATGTAAGTTACGTCACTGTAGCATCTTATGTGCGATATGTGTTAGGTGGCAGACGAGCAGACGACTCACCTGATGATAAGCGATTGCCGCCGCCCATAAACACGAAATTATGTTAGATAGTATGGATACTATGCACCGTCCGATTATACCAACATATCTACATATTTTGTATCCAATTATAGAATTCTGGCAGCCCTGGCTAATATCCCTGAAATGTACTAAGTAAGTAGGTCAGTTACTTAATAAACCTCCTACATGTAATCATAGACTAAGACAGTAATAGATAGTTTTGTTTCGGTTTCAGCTTTACCGTACGTTTGCAATAGTGAATGCTTATAAGTACGAGATGCTTGCAATTTACAAAAAGAGGAACAGTAAGTTTAGTCTAATACTCGAGGAATAAAAGCGATGGTAGCTCAGCAGTGGATAAGAACGCGCCTTCCAAAACGGAGGTCGTAAGTTTGAATCCGAGTGACGTGTACTTTTGGATCTTTCAAATCTATGTCTGTGTGTGTGTGAGCCTGCTCGTCTGCTACCTATATGACATAAAAAAAATGTGCGTGGGTACTTGTACTATTATCTAGGCGGAAAGATTCTCAAATTGTGGATACAATAAGTAGTTGAAATCAGAACGAGTAAAGTGTGATCTATTTTTTATGTGATAAGTGGCAGACGAGCAGACGGAGCACTTCAGGATAAGCCGCCGCCCATAGACAGCTGCAATATCAGTAGAGCAATATCGGTAGTGCGCTGCCAACTTAATACCCCCTTTCCCCCCAATTGGGCCTCCGGTACCCTCACTCACTTGACGAAACGCAGCACAGACGCTGCTTCAAGCCGGTCTTCTGTGTGGCCGTGGCATACCACGGCGTTAAGCCGTAGCTAAGGGTTGCGAATGTGTTGTGATTGTGATGTGACAATATCACGTAGTATGATGATATGATGATCGATCGTAAGTAGTTGCACTGGGCATTGAGGGGACACGCTGAGATAATGGAAAGCCGGCAACGCATCAGCGACCTTACTGATTTCCCAGATGTTCATGCGGTGATTAACAGTTAACCCGCTTGCTCGTTTGTATGGTAGTACCTATATAAAAAATAGGCACCTACACTATCGATGTAGTTACGACACTATACTATCGATGTAGTTACGGCCTTGCGTTGGGGAGACAGTGTCATATTATTTGCATTTAGTAAGTATAATTGAAAGCTACCACAACAAAGCAGGGAAAAAGTGGCTGAGGTTAAATTGTCATTAATGTCAGCAGACTTGCGCTAACCGGTTTCAGACTAGCGTATTATTAGACAACAGAGGAATCTACTATAATACTTACTTAAATACTTATATTACACCCAGACATTGAAAAAACACAAGTTGTCATCACACGAATGTTTGCCTTTTGCGTACCTATAAGGCAGGGTCACTACCAAATACGCTATCGCGCTGGTCAAGATATTTCTTGGTTTACGTGATCGTGCCGAAATACGATTGATATAGGTACGCACTAGGCTCATATGCTAAAACGACCAGAAGACCAATTCTCCTGCACTCGACATTGAAGTCGAATTATAATTTTGTATGGACGAATGTATGAATCTTCAATTTCGAATATACGAGGATGGTCTCCTTACCTCTATATGCTCAGCAAATACGCTAATCTGAATGAAACCACACCTAACCTCCTGTCATTCTTCATTGTGCAATAACATAAACCATTTGTATACTCAATTAGGCTCCGTGCAACTAAATTAGGGAGTAAGCACCGGCCTGGCAATTGCAGCCTAAGCAATAGACTTGTGGTTATCATCCTTAGCGGAGACGCATACTAGGCCACCGCCACAGAATGAATAGTCACCATTTGTTTTACTATATAGGGGACAGACGAGCAGTCAGATCACTTGATGGTAAGCGATTACCGCGGCTCATGGTCACCAGCAACACCAAAGAAGTCACAAGCTTGCCGCGGACCCTTTAAAAAAGGAATACGCTATCTTTTAGAAGGCTTGCAAGGCGTTTCGGCCCGGAAATACCGCAGGAGACAGTTCCAAGTCCGAGACCAAAGTGACAGACATATCGCATCCAGTCAGAAATCTGAAGTGGCAATGGGTTGGCCACTTTCGAAGAACTGACAACCGTTGGGGTAGAAGAGTTCTTGAGTGAAAGTGGCTTGCGAACAGCCGCTGGTAAGTACAGGCTATGCGTCCAGCCAAAAAAATCCATTGGGGGAGGCCTAAACACAGAAGTGCTGATGATTATGATGATGCCAACTTAGTTTTACTTATGTACACGTAAAATAATATGACGTATGAAGGAAGCTCAGTATGCGTCAGTCTCCTATCCTAACCCAGAGCAGTGCAGTTGCGTCTTAACGCAATGGCATGTTTTCCCTTGCGTGTTTACGCACTATTTCTTTCTTAATGACACACGTTTGTTATAAGTGACTTAAACCGCTACTACCCCGCCCTTACCGTAATGATATGGATGGGCCACGTTTCGCAAGACAGCCCTGTTTCATAAGATGGCAGTCACAACAGCGGAACGAGACACATAAAATCATAAAACGTTTGCGCCTTATCGTATGGGATGTTCAGTCCAGATAAAACACATTGCAGATTGCCCAAAGTGCATCTAGCGTAGTGAAAAGATAATCATTACAGAGCGGTTGCGATATTTTCTATTGCACCGCCGCATGAAGGTTTTGGAAGTAGCTAAGCACCACGCCACGCTTAGGGATGATAGGGACGGTACAACGCGTACCTTAGAACATTTCAAATTAAGATTTTTTAAGTTTTAAATTAAATTAAGATTATTAAGCTAAAGATGTTTAGAAATATCTCTCTTTACAATAGGTATCTCACCAAATATTGCATGTTACACCAAATTGCAACATAGCTAATCAGGCACAAAGCCACATAATGTTTAAAATTATCACCTACAATGTAAACATCCTATTTAAACGGCAATAAAGTATTTTATTTGTTTTGTGTATTTACGTAAATACAGTTGGTTCCTACGTAGTGTGGTCGGAATTGAGCCTCTGACCTCTTCAAGAGTTCAAGCTTACTAATCTACCACTGCCCTGGATAAGCTGGAAGCCCATGTGTTTTAGTTGGTACTGGCCTCAGATTAGCTGAGGCCCCAGTCATGAGAAAGCCCAACACTACCTTTCGGTCTCCCAGCCGGGGGTGGGCAGGCGCCGAAAGGTGGCGACGTCCGCATCGGCTCATTGCACTTCGGGCCGGCGGAATTTCACCAAAAAAAAGGTGCTACGACACCACAGACGTTTACGTGCGTTTACCACAGTTAATTAAAGTGTGCATACCGTGTCACCTTGTGACGTTTGGCGGCGCTATCTGCGTGTCCGTGGTCAACATTATGTCACAGACAGCAAACTTCGCCGTACTTGATGTAAATGGGGTCAAGAGTGATACTTATTTGACCACTCGACTCGTAATCTGCTCAATAGGTTTGCTTGTCAAGTAAACAACTCGAGCCTATTTATCGTACTAAGAGCGTTTGGTGATACCTACGTCGAACTCGGTAATGGCGGGGGAAGATTTATTGCAAGTCACCAGCATCCGGAAGCGCTTGTCATTATAAGAATAGGTAATTTCGTCGGCTTTTTGCTAGAAGTCATTATTTACAAAAAATCATCAATTACGTAGATGTAGATCAAAGTTCAAAGGAAGTACCTACTTTTGTCTTGGTTTCCCGTACTTATACTGCATGTACGGAACAATAGTAAGTATATGTACTCCCGACGTCAAAAAAATCGCACAGTGCGATTATTTTTCGAATATTTGAAGAGCCAAACATCAGAAAGCATAGTATCGCAACGTGAGCGCCCGTCGACAGATTAAACAACTATCGTATCCAATACATTTTTGAAGGAAATGGTATAATGCGTCAAAAAATTTTATTCACCCGAAATAAAACAACAGTAGGTATACGATACGATACGTCATCGAAGGTGCTTCGTGCCGAGTACTAGAGCAATCCTAACGTGGATGAGCACGATGCGATTTCTTGAAAAGTTCGTGCTAGGCCTACTGTTAAGCCCGCCATGTAAGTAGTCAGTCGCAATCTCAGAATCTTTCTACTAAAAACATTATTAATTAATCGCATTAATGAAAAAAATACGGTAATGCCATCTAGAGATGTGTGACTGGACTTATCCAATAACCGCTTTGCTCTTTGGCGCCATCTCACAGAAAGTTAGTTAATTAACTAGATAAAGTTAGGTGCTGCCATCTACCGATAATTTTTAGCATTCGCGTAGTAAAACTGTAACCTACAGATGTCAGTAACATCTTCCATCCATAGTAAGAAAAATAAGGAATTTACATCAATCAGTATTTTATTACATTCTTTCTTATTATTTTTACAATGGCGACTTATATGACTATGTAAAATGTAAACGCATTTGTATTGTATTTTAATCAATTAGAATATCAGGAATACATCCATTTTATTTTGTTTTCATTTCTCACAGAGAGTAACTAATAATTTATATTTTTTATTAGTAGAATTTTAGGGGTTAGTTTGCCATTACATATTTATCACTATCAGGTAATAATATCAACAGTTTTACAACAATAACATTAGTTAAGTGAAAATACACTTCATTACAAATAATAACATAAATTATATCTAGGTACTTACAAATGTTTGAAATTTATATTTTCTCTTTCAGTAGTGATTTTTCAGTATGATAAATTTAATGTAGTCAAAGTTTAGTATTACTATGGATTTAATGATAAAAACTTACCAATAGATTTTAGGCAATAGTAGGTCACAATTTGATTTGTAGGAGAGGAAATTAGAGTGTGATATGCCAGGCCAGTTTAATATTTGCCGGTTTTGATAATATAATCAATTATAGTCATTTTAATACACCTAAATTTTCAATATTATTTCAGGGTCATAAAATGTGGGGATTTGACTATTCAATGCATGTAATTTATCCTGGTTTGAATCAATATTTATGCAGGGCAACTGGAATCTTAATGCGCTTCCAGTAAACTAAGCCATTCTGCCATTTAGTGTCCCACACCTAAGTCACATTACTGATTCTTAACAGTTAATTCATTATACTAAACAATCAAAAGCAGAATTATAAAAAGAGTTCATCTGCTTAGACAATATTAAACCCGTTTAAACTAAAAGTAAATACTAACATCAGTCTTGTTCGTTACTGCTGGTGCTCTCGTCGCTCGACTCCTCGCTCGACTGCTCACTGGACTCATCATCATCGGAATGCTCGCCTTTCGCTGCCTTCTTCGCCATCATCTCCTTGAACTGCCTAACTGTGATCTTCCTAGGCATGATCTCCCGCAGAAAGTCGAGAGTATCGTCCTGTTGGACTACATGCGCGATGTGCTTGTACTCCAGGAAGGTGTTTTTGCTGTTTTTAAACGCCCTTTTTGCTAAGTCCGTTACGAATAGCTCCTAAAAATTATAAAGAACGTTTACTATAACTTACAAGTCCGATAGAGGACAAATACGTTTAAACTACACTTTTAAAACATCGAATAGAAAAGAGTGTGAGAAATTAACTGTTTTTTAAAAGAAAACCCGCGCATTTTGGTGAGGTTATGTCCGAGTAGGAATAATACTTACAGTGACTTTTGTAACCAGATATAAAGGTTCCTGGCCAACGGCTTCAACATCAGGAGAACTTTTCATTATAGTTTTCACTCTGGATAGTGGTAAATGCAAGTCTTTTTCAGCTTTCGGCGTTGCCATCGTATAATTTTTGTTTACGATTTTCGTGCGAAAACGAAAATGTCACACTGACAATGACAACTGACAGGAAGGTAAAAAGTTACCATAGTGTTGGGACGTTGTAAAAATATAACATGAAATGATTTCACCTGTTATGCTGTCATGTAGTATTTATGTGCCAACAAAGTCATGTAATTAATTGATGGCGCCACTACCGCTTAGTCATGAGGCTTGGTAACATGGGAACTCTGTTAGTTCCCTAAAAACCGTTATCAAGATTTTCTTGCATTTAGGATTTCGACAAAAAAACTTACATATTTTCAAAAGTCGTAGAACAAAATTAAATGTTGTTCAGAAAGAAAGATTGGTAGAAGACGTGGTTAAGGAGATGTAAATGTTCACAGATACACCCTATATATATGAGAAGTGAAGTTAAGGAACTACAGAGTATTGTGCAATGTAATAAGAAAAATGTATTGCAGAGTTCGAAGTTCTTAAGAAAATTTTAAATAGACATTGTTGGTAATAAGATACATTATTCTTTTACATTTCTAAGATTTTGTTGCTATTCTGCAGTTTACAATAATCGACTTAAATCTGCCAAAATCATAAACTTCAACTGTATTGAAAAAGCCGTCCTTGTGTGTCAGCGTCCAATAATACAATAACGTCGTTATACTAGTATAAGAACATTATTTTATTATCTTTCTGCCTGCAGGCAGCAGGCAGGCAGGAAGGTGCAACAGCATCACGCAATAATGATAACGTCTCAAGCATGTCACGAGTCTCCTTCCTATCTAGTACAAAATAATAGTGACAGGATATCGAATGAAAATGATTAAGTTCCATATATAGTGTTCTTGATAATAATCTTGGTGTGATCCGGGAATCGAACCTCGGCACTTTTTGCAGTAACGAGTATAGCTCTGCAGTATAAGTGGCTGTAGTCAGCTGTAGTGTGTGATAGGTAATTCGATTTTTAATTATTTACTATGTAAAGAGAGTACTGAGCACGAACATAGGTTACTTTTATCATAAGTTCACTATAAGAATGTGACTTACGAGTAACAACGACCAAATACTCAAACACATTTTAACTTTGAAAGCTGTTCCAACAATGTCTTGATTAATCATAAAGTTTAATTAGCAAGGGATAGCATAATCTTTGACCAGCTACTAAAGTTGAAAAAGCGTTTAAGAGTACTTAGGGGTAGTAGGGTAATAGGTAGAGTTATTGTAAGGTTGTGTAATAAATAAGAGACAGATATTGGTCTTAATGCTAGCTGTCTTTATTTTCCATTTCCTTATAGAAAATACTTTTACTCAAAACAGTATATAGGGCCGCCCGCGTGCCCGGGCGCCGCGGAGGCGCCTGACTAGTTCTGCCGCCGCCCTCCAACGTCCAATACTTACATGAAACGATAAATAATACAAAAAATACTGATAACGCGAGATCGAAAACTTCTTACAACGACTTCTCGATTTTGATCAGTTCAGCGATGCCATCGTACATCTCCTTGACGGCTTCGTACTCGGTGAGACCCATGCGGCGCTTGTTGGAGATGTCGTAGACACCGCCCTCGGCCTCGGTGTGCTCGCCGCGGGTTCCGCGCACCTGCAAGTGGTACTTGGAGGCGACCTCCTCCAGCTTCGCCTTGTCGGCGGCCAGCTTGGGCAGCTTGATGTGCACGGACGCACGGACTGTGGTACCCAAGTTGGTGGGGCAGAAGGTCAGGAAACCAAGACGGTCGTTGTGGGAGAATGGCACCCTCTTCTCGATGTCGTTGACAGCGGTCACCAGCCTCTTGTACACCTGCTTCAAGTCACCACCCATCTGCATGGAGATAAGGCGGAGGTGGTCCTCCTCATTGCACCAGACCAGGAAGGTCTTGTTCTCATTGTGGAAGATACCACGGCCGGAGGGCCAGAAGCGGCAAGCGTTAGCGGCCTGGAGGAAACGGTCACCCTCCTTGAACAGGAAGTGGTCATCGATCAGCTGCTGCTGGGTTTCCTTGGACATACCGGTGAGGGGGTAGAATGTGCCCTTGAGTTCGCCCTCGAGGCCAGAGAGGGTGGAGGAGACTTTCTCTTCCATCTCCTTGTACTGGGCCTCAGTCAGGCAGGGGTTGAAGGGGTAGCCCTCCATGGAGCGGCCGCAGCGCACACGGGTGGAGACGACGAACTCGCCGGCGGGGTCCAGGTTGCCCAGAGTCTCGACATCACCCCAGTTCTTGGCGGGGTGCTTGTCGGTCTTCTTAAAACCATTGTGGTAGTCCTCAATGATGGGGTCGAACAGGTCGGCGAAGACTACGTACGCCTCAGCATCGGGGGCGTAGATTCCAACACCAGAGTCCAAGTTCTCCACACCTGAAATGAATTATAAGCATAATTAAACAAATGCTCTAACTTTACTCAAGTGTCAGGGAATGAGAATTCAGGAATTGCTTTTAATTCTTGAAATATTGATTAAATTATTGTTTAATAAAATAAGAATATTTTATTGGAAACTAAGTTATTGGAATGTAATTCAATTAATGTCTTATTATTGGTAGAGTGAAGGTACTCGGTATAAATCAAACAGTAACAAGCATTATTCAGTAATATCTGATAAAATGATTAATATTATCAAACTATTATCACACTGATAGGTAGCTGAACTACTCTATGGGGAACTTTGATCTCTCCGTCTGATTGATTGAAAAATTCTATTACATACTTACTTGTTTGATTTTAAATTACCAAGACAGTATAGGTAATAAATAAAATGTAATTTATAACTTTCTATGACATACAGCAAAATTTGCAAGTTGGTGATTAATAGGTAACTAAGTTTTTACCTATTTGTAAGATATTGATGCTGCATTTCTATTTCTAGGTCCCAAGTAAGTATGGTTTTGTAATATAGGTAAGTACCTACGTAACTATCGCAATATTATGAAAATTTTTTAGTATCTAGCTAACCAAAGGAGACTCCCGGAATTAATTAATATGAAAGCAAGATCAAACTTACCCGACTGGATGCAATCCAGGAGCGTAGAGCCGAAGGAGGTCTTCTTGTTCTTAAGAGCATCGAAGACTTCCCTGGTAAGGTACTTCTTCAACAGCGACTTGGAGTCGGATCCAGCGAGCTTGCTGAATCCAGCCTCCAATTTCTCGAGGGTTGCGGCGTCCACCATTGCTGCGGCTTTCCTGCAAACAAAACATGCCGTTACACAACATTACTCACAGCGTACTTAAATCTTACATAAACCTATATTTATGGATTCTAACGCTTTCAATGCTGCACATGTTGCCCGAGTACACATTTTCGTTGGATAAATTGAAATTTAATTGCTTTTTCACACAAATATCAAGAATTTCAAAACTCGAAAAATCGCGGCGGTTTTCTCAATGAATGACGTCAACACTTTTTTCTTAATTTGGAAAATAGGGACGTACCCATTATCTCCTGAATCGAGAGACGATACCGACGAAAAACTAACAAAAATAAAAAAAGTTTTTAATAACAAAAACACAAAACTTTAACATTTAATAGAATTTAAAAAAAATTTTTTGCACCAATCAAATTTGAAAATTGAGGGTATTTAGATAACTAATCGTCCAAAATAAAAATCAATCACTTTTATGCAATTATTTTTTTACAAACCTCCGGATGAGGTAATATGCAAGCACAGCGCCACCGCATACGACCACTGGGATTGTGACTTTAAGTTTATAATTCATGTTAATGTATTAAACCAAGCCACTGGTAAAATGTGGGTATAGGGTATTAGCAGCTAGAGGTAAGGGAGATGTTTCGCGGACTGGCGGAGCAGGGATTGTTTTTCGAACACACCCAAGAATTCACTTGATTTTGTGGTGGAATTACGTAATTTAGCCAGAGGTCGCCTTGACCGACACGCGCAAGTCGAACGGATGTGTCAGCTCACTGCGCACCGGTGCTGTTTCACAGAGCGCAGCCGTACCTCCCACTCGCGAGCAGTGAACGAACGTGTTATCGCGAGTTTCTTGTTACTTATTTCCAATAATTTGTATTCGAGAAGGTGTTGCAATAATTAAGCATCATCGGATTACGGTATCCATTTATCGTTCCACGAATGATATCGAATGTGATAACATAAGGTGTAAGTACCGGTAAGAATGCGAGAATACCACTGTAGAAAACCTCAGAAAGTGCATAGCGGTTTCAATAACAGTCTTGCGTTTTTAGCGATTGCACACTTTCTAAAACAGTATTCGAAAATTTTAAGATTTAAAAACGAAGCTTTTTATTAGGCACCGGCCACATCAAAAAATCTTTGAAGCTACATTTGACAGTCAGAGCAAATTAAAATCGACGTAACTTCTAAATATTTCGTAATAATTTCACTGATATCCTATCCACACTTCAGAATGTTCGCATTTTGGAAATAAGTATTCACACACTACCCTTCATTTGGAACCTACATTTTAGAATTATTTAATGAGCACAAATGGTTTGATCATAATTAAATCCTATGCAATGGTCACTGGAATTAGAATTTGGTATTTGAATTTGAGATTTATGAATGGAAAAAGTCATGGTGAGGCCTATTGAATGCGATTATAAGAGAGCAAGCAATTATGAGCCCGTATTGTAATAGTTCACGCATCTGACACGAGATAAATGCCGGCCGGAGACAATACGCACCCGTCGGCATCCTCTGCCGGTTTGTTTTCCTTGTTTTCTTTCGTTGCACAGCCACCCATTTTCACAAAAACTAATTTATATGATACTAGCCGCTAAAACATGCACTAAATCACGGTAAAACTACAGCAAATAAATAAAAGGAATGTGGAATTACTAAATGGAATGATTTTTGTCCAAATGAATGTATCGGAGCCGGGAGTGGTGAGGGCGAGGGTTCGGCCGATCGATGCGCGGTACGCACCACGCACGCGGGTCCTACGCTTCCCGCCCTTCGGGAACCGCTTTAAAACTTTTCGGAGGGAAACTTCCCCCGGCTAACTACTGATTACCTCAGCGGGCGATGATCAAATGCAGCACCTTTCTTCAACAATATCACTGATATGGGAAAATGCACCACTTGACGTTATCATTCACATCTCAAAATGGTTTAAGTTGTCACACATCAAACATAACCGATCGGAGAGGTGATATGGCCCGACAGCCGTATGTACTTATGAGCTTCGACGGTAGATTATAATTGTAAGTGGCCACGTCTTACCTGGCGCTTGAACAACCGTCAGAGTCGACTGCGAGGTGCAGAATGGTCTCTGCGGGAGCGCGCGGAGCGTTAAGCCCGCGTCGCCCCGCGCCCGCACCGCAGCCCTTCCTCTGTCAACCTTGGCCTTGCTGCTGCCGTGATGCTCGCCTGGCCGGCAGACTGCCCGCCATATTCGCATTCAGTTGAGATTTCGGCTATCATTAGGAGCGCCATTACAAATGAAGCGTATCTACCAAGGATTATTGCTATGCAGTTAATTGATAATCTGGCACGATAGTATAGACACTCATCACAGATAGATAATGATATCTCACTAGCAGGGATGTCTTTATTCACTTATTTAATTATGTATAACTAAATAAATAATTTCATAATATAGCAAAATTTCCAAAAAATAATAATAAAATAGTGAGAAAACTTTTCTACAATACGCTACGATCATTTTGAGGATTTTGGCGTAGCGCGTAGTAGTAAACGTTCAACGGTTCATCCTGAGGCATTTATGTTTTACCTAACCAAAAAAATATTTGAAAAGTGGCATTTTTGACATAGGTAGTTCAAATGATTATCTTCTTTATAAAAGAAAGAAAATGTGTAAAGTGATGGAGCGATAAAAAGTAGTAAGTAGGCATTGCATTTAATTTTCATTCTTATACTACAGTCAGTTATTTATGCAAAATTTTGTGATTACAAAGAAAACTAATAAAGATAAATCAGGACGTAACGAAATGCAAAAATTCAAATACTTTAATAATAAAAAAAAATCTTTATTCCACTTAAATGTATTACTATTATTTTTTTATTCCTCGTGACGTAGGTGTATGTAGGTATTTAACTTTATAAAATATGCATTTTAATAAGTACTACACAAATTTTACTTATTACTACCGTCATGGACTTGACTGTTTATTAACTAACTCACATTAAATTACATTATTATGAAAACGGCTTCAAAATCATGTAAATACAACGCATATAAGTTTATATATAGACAATAATCAAAAATCTTAGTAAAAATGTATAAGTTAATATTGGGCAAGAATTTTGAAGTAAATATAAATAATAAACAATTTCAAATCCTTAATTTTAGCTTAAGGCCTAAAATAAATTTAAACATTATTATTTTGCATCTAAACATTGAATCGATCGATTCAACATTTATTTAAATTAAGTACAGCCTCTAACGTTATCAGAGATTTGGTGGGAAATTTTAAATTTAGATTGTTGCTGGTTCTTTTTTGTGACTGGACCAGGGCCAAGACATCAACGTAAGCCGTATCACGTCGATGCCAATGTCAAGTTTGTTATTTTTCACTTTCATTGCATAACTCGAGCGAGACGCGCCACCCTGAACCATTTTTTATTATATTAGAATTTATCAATTTTCCTGTTCAGAGCCGAGTTGTTTGGGTAAATTATGTAGGTATATACTGTACATACATAATTAGGCACCTAGACCTTCCAGGTCTTCCTATAAACCTAGTCGTTTAAAATTTAGACATCGAATATAATAAAGCACAATCCATTTTATTCGTAGGTATTGATTGGTTGGTATAAAGCAGTTTTGCTGTGCCCCACCTCTAACAGGAAACGGAAATTGATCTGCCCGCGGAAAATCATGTGACTTTTAAAGTAACTCGCAATGTTGTTTTGTTATTCTCGTAGCATTTCGAAGTAGCGGTAGCGGGCCCAGTATATTGAGAGACTTGTTTGTAATATTTTAGCAGTTTCTTTCATCGAATAGGAATCACATAATAAGTTACCTAAATAATAGATTGAATAACCTTTGGAAAAATATACCTACGCCATTTTGAAATTAGGAGCAGCCATCTTGTAATTTTAAACTTTTTTTATGCAAAGAAGTTTATGAATGAGGCCGACCTCCTTTCTTTGCAAAGCCGTGCCTGGCACGCGTAGGGCGTCCTTGACCGCGTGTCCTTGGCCCCACTTGCCCCCGGGCTGCGTGTGGCGGAGGGAAACCATAAAAACGGCCGGGTTCTCCGCCTCAGCCCGCGTACTCAGGTATAATGACCTGTGAACTTGACCTTGTCAGCTTTTGCATTGGAGTTACGTAATTTGGGAAAATCTGATCTTATTTTAAGATTGCTCACGAGTTGATAAAAGTTTTTTGAATGAAATGATTTGTTCCATGATCCATCCACTTATTTAAAGTAAATAATGCAAGGAAGAGTTCAGGTGGGACTCGAATCCACAACTAATTCTAATTGATAAAACAGCCACACGGTGTGTGGAACCTAAAAGGCTATTCTCGTGCACTAGTCATTAAATGTGGAATTTAGAGATTTCTAATTCGACTTCAATGTCGAGTGGCACGAGAATTGCTACCCTGGTAACTTATCGAATCCTTATACCTAAGCCGACGAATTTTGTATTTTGTATGTGCTTGATTCGCCATGAGCTGACTTTTCTTTTTTTCTCCTAACTTATCAAGCAAAGATATTTTAAATAAAAATATATTTGATATTCAGGTAACTTGGGTAAATAAATGTAAAAAAATGTGATAATATGTGTTTTTATGTCATTTTGTCGATAGTGAAACTCATCAAAGGTTTCTACTTATAAAATAATAACAAATTGAGATTTTGGTAAGTATTAAACTATAGTAAACAAATTACAACGACTTTACCTACCCTTAGGGTTTTATGTTAGCTTAGCAGACTACTAATTATCCTCTCCAGTGATGCGTAAACGGTCCACGTAGGCCATTGTTACTGGTTGGACATTGGACAAAAACCGGTCGTGGGAAGCGCCAGCCTTGGCAATGACTGCGGCTCGCGGCCTTCGCGTAGCGGGCCGCCGGAAAAAAGTCTATGACGATATGCGAGATTGAACTGAGAATATACTTACTCAAAATCATTTATAAGGGGTATTGAGAGTATCTTTTAAGGGAATTTTTTTTGTGGTGGCTGACGAGCATACGAATCACCGTTGGTAAGCAAGCCGCCCATTAGACACCCGCACGCAACAACAGCGGAGTCACAGGCGCTGCAAACCTTTTTACCAAATGCTTGGTGGTCCAACCCCTGTTAACCATCATGACTTTTAGTAATAAATAATAAAATGCGCCAGACCATCACACCCATCAACCTGGTCTCGAACTGGTCCTGCACTAGAGTACCTACCTACTTACCTACCAGGTGACGATAATTAACTGGAAGCGTCAATCCAGAACCAAGAAAATTTAGAAATTGACTTAACCGGGAATCAAACCCGGGACCTTTCGCACTTCGGGCGATCACCTAAGCCACTGCGCCATTCGCCAAAAAAGCTTTTATTACACTCGTCTGTCTACTATATTCGCAATACGCTATCATGTTTTCAGTTTAGTAGACATCCAATCTGTTTCTTCCTCAATAAAGGTCATAACTGCCAATATGTATTCATATGTAACAAAATTATGAGCATCTTCAACTCATACAAAGATGAAGTACAGGATTTATGATTCCGGTGGTCGCGACGCGTGGACCGTGAAATGGGCCGCATTGTCTTGGCTGATATAATGCACCGTTGGCTCGGAACACCCTGTATATTGTGAGATGAAAGCTCAGTAGGTATACTTGTGTACCCAGGGTTTTTTTAATGTGATACAGTAGCGTAGAGTAGTGGGTACGTGGGGGTGCGGTCCGCCTTGGGCGGCACTTTCGCGGGGGTGGCGAAATCTCCTGCATCTTCTTGGGGGGAAGGGGGGAAAAATTTAGGCTATATCCTGGAGAGTAGAGGGGGCAGAGGAAGAAAAAAAGGGCGGCAAACTAGTCTTTCATCCCGGGCGACCTATATCCACGCTACTCCACTGACGTGATAGGTAGGTTAGATAGGCAGACCGAGCACACGGATCACATGAAGGTAAGCGATTGCCGCCGCATTAGGTAGACAACGGTAACACCAATAGAGTTCCAAGTGCGCTGTCAAACTTTAACCCCCTTTTCCCCAATTGGGACTGTACCCTCACCCACTCGACGAAACAGCCGCTGCTTTACGCCGGTCTTGTGAGGCCGTAGCTGTTCACTCCGGGCAAGACGGCCCATTCATGCCGAAGCGTGGCTCCCTCTAGGAATAATAGTCTCTTATACGGAAAACGTAAATATTATATTTTAGATTCTAATGTCAATATCAGAACTGCAGCGTTGACGCTGTATCTAGTTCCTATGATGAAAGTTACCACACCATAGATTGGTTCTCGTCTAAACATTGGTCGGATCGGGCCTCAGTCATCTATCGTATCCACCAATCGCGAAAGCTATAATAAAAACCTGTGTTCATGGTTTGTTTACCCGATTGCGATGTTAGCTAGCTATTATTGATGTACGAGTAGGTAGGTGAGGTATATGTAGGTATGTACTAAACCAAATATATCTTTGAGCATCTAGTACGTACTGAGGCGGTCACCGCAGCGTGATAATCGATTGTTACTGAACCCACTTTCCCGTGAGAGACCTACGCATTTGCCATGAATGGGGCTGGCCCGATTGATACCACGGCCCTACATAAGACCGATGTGAAACCCGAAAAAAGTGAGGGTATTGGGTAGGAAAAAAGGATGGCAGCTCACCTGTGACTCCACTGGTGTTACTGTTGTACGGACTTGTACGGCACACCAGAGTGACATAACTATTAAACGTGCTTTCGCGGGGATCGGACCTAGGATTCTGCTAAAATTCTTTTTCAGTTTAGGTGACGCGCATCTTAGGAAAGCAATTAAAACGTGTCCAGTCAATTGAAAACTCTCCACTTATTATGTTACTAGCGGCCGCCCGCGACTTCGTCCGCGTGGAAAAGTAACTTTTTACCCCCCTTTTAACCCCTTACAACCCCCTTAATATTATTATGTTGATACCTACAACTTAAACAAATTATTTCGACCAAATTTGGTACCATAAAAACGGTCATTGTGACTAAACCTTAAAAGATAGACATATGCCGTCGCGGACTTTTTTTAGATCATGTATGGAGGAATATTCTTTCATACATATTTTTTGTGTATCTTGAACCGTTTTCCCGCAGCGCACGCAAAGAAAGCCTTCAAAAATGAATAATTTTTCCTCCCGTTTTTTACACATTTACCGCTCTGTCTTTGCTCCTATTGGTCATAGCGTAATGTTATTTAGCCTATAGCCTTCCTCTAATAATGGACTAGCCAACAAAAAAAAGAATTATTCAAATCGCACCAGTAGTTTCGGAGATTAGCGCGTTCAAACAAACAAACAAACAAACAAACTCTTCAGCTTTATTATATTAGTATAGATAATAAGGGTACCAAGAAGACTCGTCGTGTTACTTAGGCTAGGATATCGTGCCAAACGGTTATGACACTCTCCATTCTCCGCCACTTTCTAAATGCGTAAGGGTCATTTCGCCTGTTCGCGTCCATTTAGTGCAGTTGGCAAGTTTGTCGGCGATTATAAAAATGCCCCACCACTCATTTCTATGACAAATTTGTGTAATGTATTCATTATATATTCTATTTTAAGATTAACTCTCAGTTGTAATAGAAACATCTTGCGTTTTCTTATTAAATAGATTAACTTCAGAATTAGGTGTTTTACCCAGTTTGCGTCCAAAAAATCCAAATTGCGTCCACCTGTGGACCATTTAGCGTCCAGCAGCTTAGAAAGGGGAATATAGGGGTTTTATTTTAAAAGAATTAATAAAGAAAGATTATATTTGAACAATATCTTTATTAACAATAGACTTTTATTGAAAATCAACATTATCATCATTTAAACTTCACTTTAAAAAAGAAAAATAATTCTTCTCAACTTTGGTTTATGTAACTTAAAATTAGGCAAATAATAAGATTGCAACTTGAAGAATAAACAGTAATCAGATAGATATTCTTTATTGCACAGAAATAGAATACATGAGTGAAACAACAGCTATAGACAGTACAATAAGGCGGTCTTATCGCTTGTAGCGATTTCTTCCAGACTTTTACCCTAAAATCGCAAGGAATGCTTCAGATCCGCCTTAATTATAATAAGTTTTCGGCCGTATTAAATGAACAAAACAATATGACAATTTTGTCTAATCTTTATTTATCTATTATAATCTAATTTATTATTCTCTCGAATTTCATTTAACGCTTTCTTTTAATCTTCATTATTCCTCTAACCAAAGGTTGTCTGGAAGAGATCGCTATTAGCGATAAGGCCGCCGATATTGTATTTGGAAATTACTATTAGCATTAAGTTCTATAATGTGTTGTGAAATAAAGAGTATCCATCTATCTATCTTCTTCTGTGTATGCTCTCTTTTCCTTCTTCTTTCTTGTATCCGAAGAACTCATAAATGAACAAAAAATTAATGAAATCTCATCATTCTCATCTCACATCATTTGGTAATTTAATTAAAAAAAATCATTAATATTAAACAGTATGTTTTAATTTTTTTATTAGCAAGTATTTAACGAAAACAGTGGACGCAATTTGGTTTATTAAATTAGAGGATAAGTATAGTTTGCGTCCATAGTGGACGCAAAGTGGAAGTTTTGTAAAATTCGATGTAGTAATTCGCGTCCACCTTATTTTATTCGTTAAATATAAAAAACATTACCTAATTCATAATAAACATTATACCTTTTTTCTTCATTAAACTGTAGAAATAGCTATCTATCCAAAAATTCACATAAAACAATATAAAACTTACCATCAAACATGCCACTGCACACTATTTATTTTTTAAAAAGCAGTGCATGTGCGCTTCCTTGATGAACATGCGAGATTAACTATTTTTTCTAAACAAGATTGGTGGACGCACAGAACTTTTGTTTATGTGTGCATGACTCTTATATATTGACGTATTAGCAGGAATGACTTTTCGCTCGATTGGTGTGTTAGTTGACTTGTTTTCGAGGATTTTTAAAAGGAGACCGGCAAAATGGACGCGAATTGGGCGATGGACGCGAACAGGCGAAATGACCCTATCAGTAATTCATCTCAACGCCTCCCACTCGGTCGTTCATCAATGGCGGTGGGCTGGCAGAACACAGCGTCTTCGGCCTTGGAGAGCGTCATGGCCGAGAGGCCAATGTCAGTGTCCCGCCGAGGTCGGGCGCCGAGATCATTGGCAAGGTACTGCAGTAAAGCAGTACACCACTGTTGTAACTGTGACTGTGAGGCAGTGAGTACCACTGCCTCACAGAAAACCGGCGTGAAAGCAGCCCCTGTGCTGTGTTTCGCCGAGTGAGTGAGGGTACCGGAGGGCCCCACTCGGGGGGGGAATGGATAAAAGGGTTGGCAGCGCACTTGTAACTCCCACTGGGTGTTGCAAGTGTCCCATGGGCGGCGGCAATTGCTTACCATCAGGTGCTCCGCCTGCTCGCCTGCTACCTATCACCTAAAAAATAAATAAAAAAAAAACATGGGTACTCCGCTCGCAAAGCGATCCGACGTGGATCTTGGTCTCCGCAAAAAAAAAAAAAAAAACTACATACTTATAAAAATATAAGGAAGTCAAATATAGGTAAATCTAAATACTTATGTGCCTAGGTTAGGTACTAGGAACATCCCATGGGATAGTCATGGGATTATTTGAATAAGATCAACTAAAAAGGCACATATTAAAACGTATGATACCCAAGTATACAACTGTCAATATAATATTATGTATTATGTAGGAGGATAAAATTAGATTTCCAATTACGGGTAAACATAAACGATACTTTAGTTTAATTATTAAATTCCCTGTATCTATCTACAATAAGCCTAATTCAAGTCCCTATTTTTCCTGTTTCTGCATATTGTATGAATGGATGTATTCACCCATACAATGAATGAGTCAATGGTGCTCTGTTTACTACGGATTCCAGGAATTATCAGCTGAATGAGACCTTATGTATGGTAATCCCGTATTACATGGTTGTTTGTTCCCTTATTACAGAAAGGATAATAAAGTTGTTAATGGTTTAAAAATGTTGCTCTCTTTTATCAATCAATCAAAAGCTCATCATCAATTTTAAACCTAGATTAACTTTAGAACTACATTTTATAATAAGGGGGGCAATGTTCAATATTGTTGTTCAAATCTATACTTATAGTTACTATAACTAACCTACTATCTTTCGTGTATTACTATTTATAAAGATATAACTTCTTTTGACAACGACAAGGCTTATAGGTAAACCGAAAACACGAAACGCTTGCGCGATGTAATTGAGCACAGCACCATCTATTGGTTCATTTCTGAATTACGCTCCCGAAGCGTAGTGAGGGCGGGCCACTAGTAATTAATAAAAAACAATAAATAGTAATTAATAAAAAACATCGAATAATTCAAAGAAAGCATAAAAGCAATGCAGAAAAAAAAGGGCCTTGCGAAACCAGTCTTGCCGACATCAACATAGATCTTGCCCCGCCACTGAGTACCTATATTGTAGGCTGATGCTTTACTTTACAAATTGCTTATTAAAAAAAAATCGGATAGTGAAATACCGAAATAAACGCGAGCGAAGCGGGGCGCTTCCACTAGTAAGTGACTAATATGTAGGAAGATTAAAGACAATGTGTAGTTTATGTTGGTATTCGTTATATTCCTGTATCTAATGACCGCGATTATAGTTTTATTACCTATTTAATTTTTATCTTTCGAAAATAATAATTACCCAAAAGATAAGTGAAACAAACAACAGAACAACATTTAAGTAAGTAGATACGTATCTATAATTTCGACCTGATATGACACGCTAATACCACACATCAGGTTACCACAACCTGTCAAATTCCCTCAATTGATATTCAACTTTAATTTGTTTGACCGCAAGGTGATAATCCATTGAAGAAATATGACAGCTTTGTATACTTTGATGTGTGGTGTACTGTACAAGGTATTACTACTCAATTCTTACCAATAGATGTCGATCTTCACAACCAACAGCACGAGCAGCGTGACCAACGCCACGAAGTACAGTCGTATCCATTTTCTGGTCAACACTTTTACAAAACGTGTAATCATGGTGGAACCTTCGCGAACCACTCATCGTTTGACGTACAGTCCGTATCCACCGATAACGGTATCGACTGTGACTCAATTACCTGTGATTAATTCATTCCGACATTATTGTTGCCTAATGCAGTTTGCTAGAACTACCAATATACTAGGCCTTTGTATCTTAACAATGATTTAAGTAGGACACTAAGTAGGGACACTACAACTTCGCTCGTGGATGTGCAGACCGATTGTAGCTGCTAGACGTTATTCTAGCTAAAACTTATAAATACTTTCTCCCTCCTTACATTTTGATACGCAGACCTCAGTGAAATCGTGGCTATTTAAAGAGTGTAAATTATGTGATGGGATTATTAGGAGCTTGTCGCATTCCACTGCTGGGCAAAGGCCTCCCTAACCCTTTCTCCACATTTCAAGATGGTGGGCAACTGTGGCAAAGTTAGGGCTTTAGGAGTTGAGCTCATACCGCCGTCGCTTCCTTGGACTATCTCTCTTCTTCTATTTGCGGGCTCTTCTTCCGTGGTTATTCTGCCTCAAAGGGTGTCTGACATGCGGTAGACGTGACCAGCCCAATCCCACTTTAATTGAGCGGTAAATCTTTTAATATGCTATTAAGAGGGAACAATCTTGTAGCTATAGTCTTTTGTATATACGCTACACTTACACCATGACTATCTACGATGGATTCCTGATACCGCCATGAAAAGCATTATAATAATAAATATACTTAAAACGAACGATGGTTCAAACTGCCGTAAATGATAAAGATAATATTCGTCGCTTATATATTATGTAGTGTATGACAATTTCAAATAGGGTGTGTGAGGGTGTTAGTCATGGCTGTAAAAAAGTGGGATACTTTTCAGATAGTATCCTACTACTATTATAAAGGCGAAAGTTTGTAAGTATGGATGTATGGATGTTTGTTACTCTTTCACGTAAAACTACTGAATGGATTTGATGAAACTTTACCACAATATAGCTTATACATCAGAATAACACATAAGTAGGCTACAATTTTTGAGGTTTCTAATGTGAGGTCGTAAAACCTAAAGTCCACGCGAACGAAGTCGCGGGCAAAAGCTATACTTTATAGATGTAACTGCCGTGCTATACCTAAAAGGGCGTTAAGCCGCATTTAGTTCATTTTGAATTAAAATAATAATTACAAGGTAGTAAACGCAAAAGCAACCAACTGCGGTTATCACCCTAAAGATAGATATAGCACGGCAGAATTATACTTAGGTACTTAAATATTTAACGAAGACGATGGGTTTCGTGACTATCAAATTCTATCCACCAAAATCTGAGTCAAAAGAACTTATCAATTCATTGCATATCAAGTTAAATGCTCCTTTGACAAACAGCTTCCCTTTACAAGCCAATGGTAGAAATGATAATTTCCACGACCTATTTCTCTGTTACCAACGGTGCAAATTATTTATCAATTGGGGCTTTAGATTGGTCGGAGGCGCGACAATCTAATCACGACGTTATCTGAGTATCTACAGTACTTGTCACAAATAGGTAACGGGGCGAGCTATTGACTGATTGTAGCCTATCTATATGATTGGACAAATATATCCATTACGTAAAGGTCACGTATTTTCATACGAAACTCACTTAATTGCACCATTGATGTTGTTAATGGAATAAAACAGTGTACGGACACAGTTATTTTATGTGATAGGTGGCAGACGAGCAGACTGATCACCTGATGGTAAGCGATTGCCGCCGCCCATAGACAACACCATTAGAGTCACAAGTGCGCTGCCAACCTTTATCCCCCTTTCCTCCAATTGACCTCCGGTACTCACTCACTCGACGAAACACAGCGCAGGCTTCCCGTCGGTCTTCTGTGAGGCCGTAGTACCTATCACTCCGGTCGAGCCGGCCCATTCATGCCGAAGCTTAGGCTCAGCATTTGCACCATTGACGTTTCAACCATTGCCTTCTGTCTTGCGCGTGGGCGGCAGCAATTGCTTAGCATCAGGTGATCTGTCTGCAAGTCTGATACCTAAGTGTATCACATAAAAAAAACCTCTTTCGAACCCAAACCCAATGTATCTAATACATGTAACTGAGGCAATAAATGATTTGATTGAATTGATTGAACCTGATCATGACATACCTATATTTTTAATGCATAAATCCTAGGCAAGCTTAAGGCTAGTGATCCGGTTGTATCCAGATGAAGAATAGTGGCGTAGGCCGGCGCGGGCGCAATCAGCGGGCTCCACGAGGCGCATCCGGCCGCTCCCGGCGAGTCGGAGTGCGGGAGACAAACACGACTTTCTGATGAAAACCCACTATTTTTAACACCCCTAGCTAGGCCTCGTGCGTGTGGTTGTCTGTATACTTAGGCTATTGACCGCCTCGGTGGCACAGTGGATCACACGTTAAAGTGCCGGCTGCGCTTGGGGTCCCGGGTTCGATCGCCGGCTTGGGCCAAAACTTTCTGTTCAGAAATTCTCAGTGTCAGCCCGAAATCTGGAAATTAGTGGTCGGTGCCTCGGAAAACACGTTCAATCGAATTAAGAGGGTAAGGGAATAGAGAAAGCATCTGTGTTTACGCACACACTTGCGGACATCGGTTGGAGAATTTATTCATATAGGTAAGTATGTATTCTACTTATTCCTAAATGTTTATTTTTCACCTTATCTACTGGGTTTTTGTTATCACTGATGGGTAAAAATGCAAAATGTCCGTTCTCTAAATTTTCTATTCAAATATTTTATAAATTGGAGTTGTCTTTAGGACCTATTAATGCCTGCAACATAAAACACTGTGGACATGAATCTTGTCATTAAGCTGCAATTGGTACTTGAATACTTGCTGTGTATCAAAAATAACTACTTTTATGGCGCGCCCAATTTTTATTCCATTACATAAGCCATCATCATTGACCTTTACGACTATGAGTGTCTACTCTACTCTACATTTTTACATTAGAGCGGACAAACGGCGACACACCTGATGGTAAGTGTTTACCGCGGTCTACGAACACTTTCAACACCCGACTCATCTTAAATGCGTTGCCAACTCTTAATGACAGAACAAGATCTTTCTAGAAGATCACCACTCACGAACAGATCTGATCACAGGTTAGATCTTATTCGGGAATACCACCGATGGTATATAACTTTTAACTATTTGCCATAGAATTTTCTCAGTCCTAAAATTACAGAGGTATGCTCACTTCGCAGCTCGATCTGACCAACCGGCAAGCACCTTGTCTGTGGGACGTCCAAGGTATCGATGGAACGGACCAGGTCGAAAAAGATATTTCTCAACAACGCAACGGCCGGAATGTTTTTAGCGACAGGTGGTCCTGTCCCTAGAAAACAGTCTCGTGTCTGAGGACAATATCCACTTCGGGTCGATGAGCCGGCGTAGAAATTAAGTACGATAACATTACAGAGAGAGATCTTCGCCCTGTTAAGGGTGGGAAAAAGGATTCAGTTCACCAGCGATGGATCCGCAAGAGCTCATGTCTATGTTGACATAAACAGTCTTTTAACTTTAGCAGCACAAGCAAAATAAAACTTTAATTTGTAGAGTTATCCATTTATTCTATCCATTTTCCGTGATATACTCGATAGAATACACATTTGGGGCACTTTAGATGCCTCATTGTCACTTTTGATCTTTTACTGTTTCATATAAAAAATATTTACATATTACTTTTGTAGATAAAAATAACAATGAGAAATATTTTCTTATAATTAGCCGCCGATATGTATCGAGCTTAATGTCTTATATTTTGTGTCAATTTCTAATAGTGTCTGGAATCTGTTCACCATTTGCTTTGTCCCTTAGTTTCTCAGCAGGCTGAATTGTTCTTAGTATGTTGATTGCGTAATCATTATAAATTGACTTACTCTTTGCAGTGAAATGACTAAACTCTCCACTTTTACTGTATCTGGAACAAAAAAAAAGCAATAATAAGATATCCGCACAATTGGTTTTCAAACGCTAAGTGCTCAGCTGTACCTACATAATGTAAGTAGTTATCAGGTTCAGTATGACCTATATGTTCAGTATATTTTATGTATACATATTTACTTACTACCCCGTCATCATTATCATAGGCCTTTACATCTGTGGCAAATGCTTCAAGCAGCATCACGCGGTGTGACATTACTGCGCTTGTGACTAAAAGTTCTATGTATTAGCATTACCCCCTAATCCCTAATGAATACCGTGCAATCAGTAGTACAAATATGGAGATGTTCTTTATAGTAAATACCCTGAAAGTAAATTAATGGACCTTTCCACCCCAACGGCCGTCTGTTCTCCTCGCAATGTGCCCTGCCTATTGCCACTTCAGCCACGCAATTTTTTGGGCTATGACCGTGACCTTAGATCTCCTGCGGATCTCATCTGGATTGAGTGGAGGCCACGCGCAGGAGGCCGCAGCCGTGGCAGGCCTCCCACCAGGTGGACCGACGATCTGGTGAAGGTCGCGGGAGTCCATTGGATGCGGGTGGCACAGGACCGATCTGTGTGGAGAACTTTGGGGGAGGCCTATGTCCAGCGTCTATTGGCTGAAATGATGAAATTAATGAGATTGGCAACGTGTAGTTCTTTAGTTCCATTCAGAGTCCTCCGATATCTTCAACAAGATAATTTGTGCAGTCTTGCATCATTTGAGTTATTCAAACATAGGCAATCTTCAAAGCGTATTCCAGACTTAGTCCTGAGTAGTTGCCTCATAAAACAAACCCAGTGCTGGGTGTTGATTTACTGCGAGCTCAAGTATTTCTAACTAAAATATATGGAGACAGGACAGGAAGCGCGCCGGGCGACGCCTCGTCATCACGACAATTGTGCACTTAGATGCAGCGCAATGTGACGACACAGTGGGTAACCTTCGAGCAACAATATGACTTGTCTCCCGTCATGTAGCCGTCCCTGCAAACCTTCAAAAAGCGAGCGTATTCCTTCTGAAAGGGTCGGCAGCGCACTTACGACTCCTCTGGTGTTGCGGGTGTAATACCATCAGGTGATACGTCTGTTCGTCTGCCCCCCATCTCATAAAAAAATTGGTGTTGACAATTAGAGGGCACTGCTCTGCATACAACGAAGTAAGTAGCTTCGGTCAGCATCTCGTAGCTTCTTCTACCATGTTCAAGTAACTTTTTGTCCGTAACCCTTAGAAATTGACCAAGCAGATATCTTAGACATGGTTCTAAAGTTCAGCTACTTTGAACACTATTCTCACATTATGAAATAAAATGTAAAAAACGTCCAACTCGTAGTTAAAAGTGCAGTCAGTCAAAATTTGAGTCTACCGTTACCGCTGAACTTAAGACATTATGGTGGACTGGACACAATGACTACTGTAAATAGTCGAACAATTCGAAATGGATGCAGACGTCTGATCATAAACACTCAGTCCCTGAATCAAATTCAGATCAGTCTTCTTTATCAAATCGTTAGTAGGTAAATCGTGCACCAGGGTGTCTCGTTTCTATATTCCTTACTTCTATTTATTGTAGTGTGCCCCGACTGGTGTGCCGCAGCCTCCGCAGAGGATAATGCAACGACCAGTGCAATTCTGTGATTTGTTGCATTCCTTACGGATCTCTAGGTGGGATTATTAGATGGGTTTAAGTAGAAGACAGATTTGACCTCATGTCGCACGATTTACAATACTTACATGCGGCTCTAAACTAAAAAATGTACACATGTATATTGTAATTTACCTAACATCATCCAAATGATTTTAGTGTCGTAAAGCTAATCGTGTTCGTTTGTTTTTGTAATTGAAGTCGAAAAATAGAAATTTGAATGGACGAATGTATGAAATCTCTAAATGCGTGTACGAGGCGGCATCCTAAGTCTATGGTAGAACGTTATTCGTTATCCTGTCTGGTTAGCTATATCATATTTGGACAGACTTTAGGAATGTCTAATATGTATTATTTCGCAATCTCGTCTCACCTACATAAATTCCACTTGCGCAGTCTGATCGAAAACGTTCAAAGCCCTCTGCGCCCACTTCCTCGAGCGTGGTATTATGGAATAGCAATCGCAGCGACATCCGAGCATGCGCCCGCGCCGTAAGCCGTAATAGGAGGCGCGTGAGTCAGCCGGCCGTCGACCCTGCGCGCGGGACCGTCTCCACCACACCACGGAAACGAGGCCAAAACTTCAAGCTTTACTTGAATAGGTCATCATGGAAACGAGGCCGTAACGTCGAAGCTTTACTTGAATGTGTCGTCACACAAACGAGGCTCTAACGTCCAAGTCTGTTACTTGAATGGGCCGTAAACGGGAAACAGGCCCTAACCGTCCAGCGTTGACTTGAATGAGGCCGGAAACGAGGCCCGTAACGTCTAAGCGTTACTTGAATTGGGCCGTATCGGAAATCGAGGCCCTAACGTCCAAGCTTTACTTGAATGGGGCCGTCCGGAGAACGAGGGCTCTAACGTCCAAGCTTTACTTGAATGGGCCGTCACACAAACGAGGCCCTAACGTCCAAGCTTTACTTGAATGGGTCGTCACGGAAACGAGGCCCTAACGTCCAAGCTTTACTTGAATGTGTCGTCACACAAACGAGGCCCTAACGTCCAAGCTTTACTTGAATGTGTCGTCACACAAACGAGGCCCTAACGTCCAAGCTTTACTTGAATGTGTCGTCACACAAACGAGGCCCTAACGTCCAAGCTTTACTTGAATGGGCCGTCACACAAACGAGGCCCTAACGTCCAAGCTTTACTTGAATGGGCCGTAAACGAGGCCCTAACGTCGAAGCTTTACTTGAATGAGTCGCCACGGAAACGAGGCCGTAACGTCGAAGCTTTACTTGAATGAGTCGCCACGGAAACGAGGCCCTAACGTCGAAGCTTTACTTGAATGAGTCGCCACGGAAACGAGGCCCTAACGTCCAAGCTTTACTTGAATGAGTCGCCACGGAAACGAGGCCCTAACGTCCAAGCTTTACTTGAATGGGCCGTAAACGAGGCCCTAACGTCCAAGCTTTACTTCAATGGGTCGTCACTTTCGATTACTTACATTCCTTTAATTTTATTACAAGTATGTAGGTACACTTGGTAAGTCACACTTGTACATTCCTTTTAGATCAGAAGGAGGAGGCCCCAGGCCAACCTTGATTGAAATTCCGTTAATGGCAAATAACGCTCTTTTTCGAATGGAGCCTTCATTGGCAGCGATACATTTTACGCTTTCACGCTGTTTTTAGGGTTTCTATGATCGAAGCTCTTGGCATGTAATAACAGCGCGTAATAAACAGCGATCGATATTTTGAGCCTTATTTATGACAGCGCTATAACAGGCGAGGCCCGTACCCTATTTGTCGTCGTGCCAAATAACTCGTCCATTATCATACTGTGTTTATAAACAATCGTTACGTAACATTTTTCGTTAATCATCTAATGGAAGTCAACCTTCATAAAACCGGGTCCTACACGTAGAAAGTTTTGCGAGACAGTTTCGTTGGAGGCTCTCAGGTACGAGTTGTCGGAGTCATGAATGGCTCAAGTCCTTTCTAAAATATTCAAAGACCCGTCTTTGAAACGGAGTAAAGTCTCAGTCTCGGACTTGAGTCTTTATAAATTACTGAGACAGAGACTTGATCTCGAGTCTTTATGAATAACTGGGACCGAGACTCGGACTTGAGTCTTTACAAATAACTGAGACAGAGACTCGGACTTGAGTCTTTACAAATAACTGAGACAGAGACGCGGACTTGAGTGTTTGTAAATAATAAGTGAAACTCGGAGTCGAGTCTTTGTATTAAACTACGACTGAGTCGCGAAAGAGTTTTTATAAATAACTCTGACAGAGACTCGGACTTGAGTCTTAATAAATAACTGAGACTTTGACTTGAGTCTTTAAAGAAACACTGAGACTGAACATGGTACTTGAGTGTTCAAATAAAGAACTGAGCCTTAATAACTCAGTCCTATCAAAGAAGTTGAGGACTCATGTCTCTTATAGCACAAGACTGCAGTATCCAAGTGCAGTGGACATGCAGCCACTCCCAAACCGCATTTTGCGTCTGGCCGGAGAAAGCCGAGCAGCTGTCGCGTTCGCAACTCTGAAGCTCTACGCGGAATCCATTCAGCAGCCGCTTGCAGAAAATGTATTGTCAGCGGTTATTAAGTAACTATTATAAATACAGGCCTATTTGAAAGAATCGATTTTTGTGAAAGTTTAGAACGAAAAAGAGATCGATCGAAGTTTTCACTTTCAAAAGGTTTTATAATGGTAGTATCGATTGTCGACCCGTGAAATCGAAAGTAGGGCCTACCCAGGAGGCGATTCTCGGACTTTCGACATGCATTGAATACTTAAACTAAAAATAAAACTATTTTAAACTTTATTTTATCATTAAAAAGACTTATTCTTGATTAAGAATTGTTTATCATGGCAGGTGGCAGATCATGGTCTAAGCGTACTTCGGACAGCTTTGGACGCAACTGGGATTAATGAAAAAAAAAACTATTTGATTGTAATTAAGAGGGCTATACGTATATACGCATCTTGAAAAATTCAATTTACTTTTATCTAAGTCTGTAATGTTTTGCTTTCATTAAAAAATATCGTATTTTCGCCACAATCAGTGTAAATAGGTTGGCGGCGCTAGTTTCATTCGTATAGCCCCTTAATGCGTGTAATAGCTATTGCGTGTGAAAAATCTCCTATATTGGACTGAGGTCCAACTTCAACGTTATTGCTAGTTTACTAGTTTAGTGACACTTTGACACCTCACATATAAAATCACCGTGTAGATGGACCTCAGTTCTACAGTACGCCATCTAGCGGATTTTGAGGCCCCAATTAGATATTGAGAATATTAAAAGTATTGCAACTTTGCGAGATTGCCTCCCAGAGCTATCGTATGTGGTTTCAGTAGATTTTGACAGGCTTCAGTACATTTAACGCTCGACTTGAAAAGTCCCACTCAATGTCTTTCCGTATTATGTTGCTAGGGATTTAACATTATCTGTGCTGTGACACGAATAAATACGTTATTGTTAGAAAATTATAGTAGTTATAGAGAGCCACATAGCTTTATATTTAAGAAGAATTGATTGAGTGACTGTGTGATTGGGTAATGGACGCATATCCCAAACCACTGAACCGAGAAGCTTGAAATTTAGTTCATTTGAAGTGAGTAGTAAAAAGGATTTTTTTTAAAATTCAACCCTCAAAGGGGTAAAAGGGGCAGTTGGATGTGTGTATGAAATGTAGGTGTGTGAATGTGAAGATTTGTATTTAGACCTTAATTTAGTCGAGTCAGGTATGCAACTAGGTATATAGTTAATTATAAGGCATTCCGGAATTCTTCTTGAACCAAAAAGGTTTCTCATAAAGGTGAGAATCGAAATTTACAGATTTCTATATATAGCAGCCGCACATCAATACATAATATATTGATGTGCGGCTGCCCGTTCACACCTACAAACGATGATGATACTTGTGTGCTACATATTGATTTGTACAGACAATCGCATTTGGTTTACTTTTCGGAAAATCTGTAGGCAGCGGGATGTTAAAACTTCTGCCCATTTAGGCCCCTAGTTTGGCATTAATCACCTAGTTGGTAAAATCATGCTATTATTCTTAAGTAAAAATCACTTAGGTGACTTTTTATTGATCGATGGAGATAAATCAATAAAAAGTAAGATTTAAAAACTCCAGACACGTTTTTACGCGTTTCACACAATAAACTGCAATGGTCACGGGCCGCTGGCATTCGATCCACTTCTGCTCACAATAGGCTCAATTGACTTCGGCCAAAATACTGCTGTGGCGTTTGACGGCTTGTCAAAACGTTATGGAGTCCATTTCCTGTACCAACAATTTTATTTCTTTTGTCAGAAGGGCAATGACAATGATCAAGCGATTGTGCGTGATCGTGAAATAATGTTATGCAATAATCTGACTTAACGATTCAAACAAAATCAAGTACTAGCACGTAGCATAAGTAGCAGGTACTTTTGGACGATGGCGTTCCTATCCTCAGTGGATAGCAACGCCCCTTCTATATGAACGATCATCACCTACGAAGGTGGCAGGCTCGAATCTGAGTATGCACCTATGTATATCATGAGCTGAGCGATGAGGAAAATGTCGTGATGAAATCTGCACGTTTCATATTTCTGAAACGTATAGGTTACTATGATTCAGTAGGTATAGCTCCACAGTTAAAAGATTGCGAAGGTCAGACGGCAGTCACTTCATTCTAACTACTACACTCTCCAAATCCTGAATCATGGCCTAAGCGTACCCCGGGTTTCAAAGGGACAGGGTTGATGCAACCGGAACACGCTGAGATGAGAGACTTCCTTAATTCAAAGCTGGAGACTTATTGGTGAAAATTACTACGAAATAGCAGCTCACGATGAAGCATTTTAACAAGATCTCATCTCTCAGCATTTTTCCCGTAGTAAATGCATTGAGACTGGCTGGTGATGATAATGAATGTACTTTAAAAAGAAGTCTATCCTTCAATCATTTGGGCGACTCTAACCGTAAAAAATCAAAAACTATAAATAACGCGCGATTATCTAACAAGTAAATATTTTCCAAGCCATAGCACTCGGGACAAAATAAATCATAACATCATAACCGAGTTTATTTCTGCGGCCGCGCCTCCCGGGCTCCTGCGCGTGCGTCACTCCCGTACACTCTCGAACATCCGCACTATGAGCCTTATTGTATTGAATCAAGTGGAAATATATGTGCATATTTATGGTCTTGACTGTACATGCGAAATATTACACTCGATCACAGTGAAATGAGAGCCAATGAAGTAATTCCATTGTGATGAATACTAAAACCCATAATATTACGTACTTACCTACCTTGGTAGGTAAGATGGGTATGTTCTGCTTCTGCTGCGGTTCAGCATCGTGCATCGTGGCTTGTGACAGCTTATGACTATGACTGCATAGCTATAGTATTATGTTATGATGACACTTGAATGCTCATATGCATATTTATGAGTAGGTATTGATCACACACACGAACCTATCGACATGTTTAGTCCGTGTGTCGCATTTATTGGTGTGACGTAGGTATCGTAATATGTTGTCTAAACACCTACCTTATAGACTGGATAGACAACTTTAATACGATACTTCACCATACAATTATCGGTACCGTACACCAGTACGCCATCCAGAAGATCTTTGAGTGTTTAATAAGTACAACGAAGACAAGATAGCCATCGTTAGAGACCGGAACCTTAACATGGAGGCCCTGTGTTACAGTTTTTCGGTCTTCCACTCACAGGACACACAAATTCATTGAAAGAAGAAGCCTGATTTTACGATTTCTTATTTAGGTATGTTGGTATTGAGAGTAGCATGCATGAAGTTGATTTACTCATCTTCGCTATACTATTCCCTAGCTACGAGTATGCGAGGTGTTTACCACTCCATTTAAAAAATGTAACAAAAATATACTATTCTGAGCCTTTTCACTGGAGCTGTAGAAAATAAGCGTTGAAATATAAGTAGTTTGCTTTATTTTCCGAACTAAGATATTTTCGCGAAGTGTAATAATAATTGATTACCTCCGGCAGTGAGTACTGCCAGATTTACAAAGTCAAGGCCGTTTGTTGAAAAACGGGAGGAAGATCACTCGTATACTTTTATACTAACACTTGGATACTATAGTATGTGATGGAAGACTACTGATCTCTAAATTCGATTTACAATGTCGAGTTCACGAGAATTTTCCCCCAGATGGCTTATAACGAAGCCGTCCTATCGCATTCGAACAAAAGCGTGCCCAGCGTGTGTGAAAGGGAGGGAGCTCGATTCGGTTGTAAAGTCAGCTTCAAATTTGGCCTTCAGAGGAGTCGCTGATGCTTTGCCGGTGCTTTCTAATGGGTCATATAGGTAAAACCTTCTTACCTAACCGGGTGGCACATTGTCGGCAGGGGCGGGTGAGGGCGGCGGGGGGACAGGGGCAGGCGGTGGCGCAACGGCCCCCCCTGGCGTCTGAGTGGCAGCTGACGACTGGGCGAACTCAGGGCTCGGGAAGTACCCTCTGAAGCAAGGACAAGGACACCATCTTAATTCATCTTTTTGCCTGCCTCGGTGATCCAGAGGACTTTAAAGCGATAATATGCCGCGATGACTGCGTTCTAGGTCCCGAGTTCGGTCCCCGAGTCATGCCAAAATTTGTATCCGAGTTTTTCTGTAAAGAAATTTTCTCGTATCCCCGTAGGTACCAAGGTATGCACGTTAAACGTTGATCCTGCGCCTGATCCCTCTTCGGTCGTGTCACTCTCATGATGGCGTTGGGAGACGCTTACGCCTATCGTCTGCTAGTACCCACTCTTAAGTACAGGGAATGCCCTAGTTTGAGACTGGTTGAAATTGGGAATTTCTGGCGCATTACATAATTTTTATAAATGAGTTCCTACTTGAAGAGCAGTAGCTGTGGGCGTCTCCTAGCCCACCCAGATAGACTAAGTCTATCTATGGGCCTTGGTTTCTTAGATGATCCTGATCTTTCGATCAGATAACTGATCACTTTTAATCAATTTCAGTGGATTTTGTTAGGAGTGATTCTAGATCTATCGATTGATGGCTAAGATCGACGTTGGTCCTACACCAAAAGCTTACCAAGCTTTGATTAATCGATGCTGTTGTGATTCGCTAACGAAGGCTAGGAGACGGGGGCCACGGCTCCACCTCGGACCCTCTGTTCTCCCTGGCAGCTCCCGAGTCCGGCAAGTACCCTCTGGAGCAAGGACATAAGGACACATTTTTATTTTGATTCTTTCTGACAAATACAAGTGCGAGTTGGTACCGGAGGCCCATTTAGGGGGTAAAGGGGGTGTGGCGACATCTACCAACGCCGGAAGAAAGAAGTTCGGCACAGTACCATTTAACCAACAGCAGATGGCGCTAATTTGACTGTTCCATACAAGATTCAAATTCTCGTTTCATCCTATGTCGCAGAAGCAAAGTCCGCATGCCTACTTGGAATATATTCGACAAACCAAGATGGTACATTGGACCTTGGTCCCCGAGCCAATACCACCCGGCTCGGCGGAAGATCTTCCCTTTTCACGGGGAACATTCCACGCCCCACCTGATACCAGTAAAGAGGCACCCCCCATAACCCATAGCCCCCCGACCTTGTTGACCGACTAAGAAATATTTTTTTAAGCCAATAAAATAAATAAATGCGCCAGATTATTCATACCGATCATAGTCTCAAATTAAGGCATTTCTTGTACTAAGTATTAGTGCTAGATGCGTTGTATTTCGCTGAGTGAGTGAGGGTGGTACTGGACCGGTGGCACAATCGGGGAAAAAGGGGGTTAAAAGATTAGCAGCGGACCTGTGTTTCCTGGTATTGCAAGTGTCAATGGGCGGCGGCGATCGCTTATCATCAGCTTTTCCGTCTGCTCATCTGCCACCTATCACTTAACTCCCTTAAAATACTGAATCAAAAGTATTGTAGATTTATTTTGGTTTGTTTCCCCATCACGTAGACAATAATAATTACGAGTAATTTTACCTGCTTCATTTCGCTTTTGCAAAATTCATGGATATTTACGAATATTGCTCATCATAACATAACGTAAGTGACGTAAGTCCTACCTTCAGTTTCAGTGATTTTATCCTTATTTCTATTAAACACTATTTTACATTTCTAAATGTAATTAGAAAATTGGGACATTGCAAAATAATAGTTTTTCCTTTACATACTTTTCTCATATAATATTTCATTATTTTGCGTGCGTGCGTGTGAGGAGCTCGCATTTTATATCATGACCTCCCTATATGAAGGTGAGAGTATAACTGAGCTTCTTGCTTATTCACTGATGTATTACCAACCTATTTTGCTAAAAATAATAATATTTCCTTCCAAATTTGACAATGAACTTGACTGAGGAACTAGTTCGAGGCCGCCGTCTATAGGTAGGCTGCTACCTTTAATGCTGTGACCGATATAAGTGGATTATCACCTCAGCAAACCTTCATAGCAGACGGAGGGTAAACATAAAAATATACCACGCCAGATTATGCCTACCTTTTCTTCTTTTTTTTTGCTGTCGCAGGGGAAATCGCCGGACTCGAGTACTCGGTACAATAGCCCGAAATCTTGCATATGTGGTGGACGGGCTATGTGGCTTCTCATGATGAGTAGCCATCCAGAAGTGTACCCACATAACCACCTGCAACGTTCCCTCATCGTCTAAGTGGGGAGGGGACAGGCGCACCGGCTCAACAACCTCTCTTCCTGTCCCTCCCCAGACGGAGGATCCCTTACAACGCGAGCCCGACATTTCCTCCCCCAGGCGAACTGGGGAGGGATGCCTACCAGTGCCAGAAATATAGCATACATAGTCTCTTTCTACGGGCTTCATATTGAACCTCATGCTGCTTGGAATATTTTAGTAGCTCATTCGTAATTTGCCATTGAACTTGACTGGAAAAGCCTGAAGGCCACGTGTTAGCCGTCTGATGCTGTAAGTGAATTATCACCTCCGGAGACCTTCGCGCCGGCAGACAGACATGTGCTAACTGCGAGACGTTGCGCACGTTGCATCTTAGGGTTACCAACAGCAAACATAAAGCTTAAGCGATCTGATGCTAATTTTAAAGCATTTTTTAATGTGTAGGTGGCAGGCAAGCAGATGGATCACCTGATGGTAAGCGATTGCTGCCGCCCATAGACACTTGCAATAACAGTAGACCTTTAACCCCCTTTACCCCCAATTGGGCCTCCAGTCACTCGACGAAACACAGCGCAGGCGCTGCTTCACTTCTTCTGGTCTTCTGTGAGGCCGTGGTATCATTCCGGTCGAGCTGGCCCATTCATGCCGAAGCGTGGCTCTCCCACGGTTAGTAGATAGCACTCTTATAAATTGACTATAGGAATGCGTGGAAACAGTTCGTCAAATCCTCCACCAAGGCATTTCGGCACTGACACGACCCATAGAGTCAGACCTTTAGTAATGTAGCAGTTGTAGGACTCAGAAGAGATCACCACCAGAGACTCAATGCCCATATTAGAAGAGCATAGCCTAAACCCGAAGACCCTTGGTGCAAATTCCACAGGAAATGCCTCACTATTTTCCTAGCAAGACATTGCAAACTTACTTAAAATATACAAGTGAATAAATTGTGTCCTATGGAGCTAGATAATGGATTCACTCTTAAATTGTTTGGGGGAATCGGGAGGTGTCCTGGGTTCGTTCAAATTCAACATACTATTTTCAGTATTAGAATACGCTTGTCGATGTGATGTCAGATTCTATTAGAATTGGCGGCGTATCAAGAATTAAAATGAAGCGATTCTACTATAAGAAGACTACGATAGACTAAGCTGCAATTTCTTTTCTAGAATAAATGTTCACTTTCATAACTCATATGTACAGAGCAAGCGATCGATATAATCTGGATAGTTACTTTTCTGGAGGCTGCCAAAAACGTTAGCTGCGACGTACTCAACGATAGTGATAGCGAAATAGTTGGCACATGATTGATTGCTCGCAGTCCAAATAACATTGTCTAATTATTGGAATGTGTGTTACATTGTACAAGACAACAATGTACTAAAGCTAAAGCTAATGTTGACAGACTTGAAACAGAAATAGTGCCTAATGCGAAAAGGCCTAATAATAGCATATTTGCAGATAAATTGGTCTACCTTCGGATATATGCTACGGTAAGAAAGGCTGGGAAGTAGGTAGTAGGGATACCTAAAGTGTGCGAGATATAAGAAGATCCGTTTGAAGAATTTAAAATGGACATACGCTCCAGGATTAAACAAAAATCGAAATATATTTAGAAAAGTTAACTTCTAAGAGGACTTAAACCCAAAATCTGCACTTAAAATATGTATAATTTTAAGAATCAATGGCAACCCTAATAATCTCGTGTAGCATATTGAAACGATTGTATCATAATGCTGCGGAAAATTAGACCCCACTGTCTATATTTTAAAGATCATTATTGGCATTTCTAGCTGCATCATTGGATATGGTCATAGACGAGAGGACATCCGATCGTTCAAATGTGTTTTTGCAATATTTTCCGATCTCCATACGACATGCAAATGGCGAAAATGTATAATGTATGATGCTGGTTGTTGATAACAGATAAATTATTGATAAATACAGTTACTAGGACGTTTATGTGGAGACTGGACAGGAAATCGAAAGTCTCGAATATTATTCGATTGAATCGATTAAAACAGTAGGTATAATGTGTTACTAAGATAACTGGCAAACGCTAGCAAAGAATAGAGAGCAGTTATAGAGACAATTAGGAGAGGCCTTTGCCCAGCGCGAGAAAAAACGAGCTAACAAAAATATATTTGTGCCATTTTCACATGAAGCTTCAAAAATATATAATAATTTATCGGAACGTCGTCAGGCACGGACTTCGGATAGCTTTCAATGCCAACTATTAACTCTCTTAACACAAAGTAAGATTCTTACCAATGGCACCAACAATAATATATGAAGCTGGTTGTTGATAACAGATAAATTATTGATAAATACAGTTACTAGGACGTTTATGTGGAGACTGGACAGGAAATCGAAAGTCTCGAATATTATTCGATTGAATCAATAAAAACAGTATAATGTTTTACTAAGATAACTGGCAAACGCTGGCAAATAATAGAGAGCAGTGGGGGCTATTAAAGGGAAGCAAGCAAACGTCGTCAGGCACGGACTTCGGATAGCTTTCAATGCCAACTATTAACTCTCTTAGTAAACAGACAGTAAGATTCTTACCAATGGCACCAAACAATAATACATGAAGAATTCCCCTGTTAATAAAGTCTTCAATAGGCATAAAAACATTTATTTCTTTATAAAAGACAAAACAATTTCTGTAAAAGACAAAATAAAATTACAAACAACCAAATAAATAACTTTCATAATCAATATACAACGTAAACGTGCGAAAATATTTTACGAAAATTAAAGTCTATTTAATTTTTCAGTCTTCCCCATCGCCTTCTCCGTGAGCATCAGCTTCTTCGAACACGTCAGCCGGAGCCTCCACGAGTCCCTGAGACTGCACCGGGCTCGGCTGAGGTGTTGGAGTCTTCGGTGCTGGTGTAGGGATCACCTGGATCTCGATGTGGGGGACATCGCCCGCGTCTTCAGGAGCTGTGGGGGCTGGAGCATTCCCTTTGGTCGAGGTGTTGGAACTCTTCTCTGATGTTGCTTGGTGGTGTTGTGATTTATGTTCTCTGGAAAGAAATTAAAGGAACAATGTAACATAGATGTTCATAGAACAATGATTTCAGAAGTATATTTCAGTATCTTTGAATACAATCAAATGTCCTTCTGAGATTTTTTAGACAATTGCAAGTATGTAGTTATGGGTTCTTTTGTACAAAAATGCAAACATAGTTTAACATACAAAAAAACAGTTTTGAAAGAAGGTCATTTAGCGTCTTTTAACAAGTTTCATTACTGGCACATAAAAGAATATGAAATAAAGAAAATTTTGCAATTCTTTACTTCGGCGCCGTCGTTGTTTACCGCCACCAAACAGGCCATAAAAAATAAAAAGAATCAAAACATAATAAAAAATAAAACATACCGTAAAATATTCCTTCACAATCATCTTGTTTTCGGCCGGGAGGAGTATGCGGAGATAAAAATATACTGTTTACTATGCGTAAGGTATTTTATAATGCCAAATGGCGTTGGCAGGAGGTATAATAGAGTAAATCCGCAGCTCCTCAGCTAGGTTAGCAACTATTAGCTAGTTTTGAAGTCTGTTACAGTTGGATAATATCCAATTTGAATACGAGCTCAACGCCATTGTGCGTAGATAATTTCCTCGGTGGAACTAGACCAACGTAATTATGACAGCATAATGAGGAACTCGTAAAAATAGCATTGTTAAAATATTGATCTCTGAGTGGAAACACCAAAACGTAAAATATACGAGGTGATATTATGGCGAGGTTACTTCGACTCAAAATGGTTTATGTAGTGCACCGTAGTTTGGGACCAGAAGAGTTAATAAAAGTAGGAGGTTTTTGACTAAGCCTCTGCAGAGGTATAGGAACATTATAGTCTTACCAAATTGTAATCATATTTATAACTTATTTTAGGTAAAGGACACAATAAAAGAAATAACTATTTTGAAACATTTCGGTATGATTTCAGATTTTCAATAGTTGTTATTTTCTTTCCTCATATTTGTTTGTTTAATAACGACAGTATACATATGTGTAGTTGTTCATCGCCTGCAGATTATGAGATTCAATTTGGCGAGCTAATATTGTTTCTGCCTGGTCTTTGCTCAAATAATGGCCGTAGTAAAACGCGGCTGGTCGTTACGATATTTCATAATCATCAGACATTCATAGCAGCTATTTAGTACTTATCTGATGTTTTATATACAGTAGTAAAGATGTGAGTGATTTTTGACTATGGTTTTTAATTAGAAAAGGAAACTGTCTCCTTCTCTAATTAAAAATCATAGTTAATAGAGAAAACGGGTCACCAGAGACGACGGTAAGTGATCGATCACCCCCAATGGCACACATTGAATTAATAAGCTTTGCCAAATTCCAAGATTTAGGAGGAAAGGAAACTGGAAAACTATGTCCTCCTTATGGTAAAGGGTCACTGAAACCTATGGAAGTTTATAAAACCTGAAGCTAATCAGTCGAGATCTAAGTCTTCACTATTAATTATTGTAAAAAGTGAGCTAGAATTACAATCAGGAAGCTGGTTACGTCCAAGATCAGAATCAGGGAATATATTCCACCATTCCTTAATGCATCTAGTTTCCAATCAGCCGGTTTCCTCCCGGCATATTTACGTGGGCAGACGCAAATCCAGTTGAAGCTGCACAGAAATCTTCTACGTGCCTAGGATGCCTAGATATAAAACCGCACTCTAAAGTGGCGTTCGCACCAAACCGATTCAATAATTGCAAGTCGAAATTCAAAAAGTTATATACGCATTTTGGGAAAAATTGCCCTGCTTGATACAGCACAGTCTGGCAAATCCAATATTAGTCGATTTTAGTCTACAGTTGTGTCCGCATGTCACTGCTGGACGGTTGGGCTTTTTTTACGAGATCACCAGATCATAAGTATTTGCTGCCGCGCATAGACACCTGCACCACCAGTAGAGACTCAACCCCCCATTTCTCCCTAATTGGGCCTTCGGTACCCTCACGCACTCGACGAAACACAGCGCATGCGTTTCAATGCTTTATGTAACGAAAAACTTGACAGTGACATGGCATACACCTGGACGTGATACGTGCTTGAATCTTTGACAATTTGATCCATGTCAGGTGGTGGTAGGTGACGAACCAACTCCCATTTGTAGGCGGGCATGAGAAGTTTTCCGACTTGGAAGAGTTAAATACCTATTCGTTTTTTTGATGTTTGTGAATACCCCTTTACGTCAGCACCCACGTCTGAAAATGTTTCAATATTATTCTACCAGAAGCTCCGATGGTATTGGCCGTTGTGTAATGTAATTCGAGATATCTAGGTACAATGCAGTTATATTAGAGAGGAGGTGGAGCATACAACCTCGAACAGGAATTCTTTCGGCAGTTTCTATTTGACAGGCTCATTTGTAATAAGATGTACGACGACAGTTTGCCAATGCAATTAGCATTAGAAGATAATGCGCCAAAAACACATAACAAAATTATGTCATCATTGAAATAAGTGTGAAAGTGAAAATACGGCTCCAGAAGTTCTAGAACCTGCATTAAAGCCACCATTTTCAAGACCATCGCATAAGTTTTGGAGTAGGTCTAATTTAGGAGGCACTTCAGGGTAGCACCACACCTCAGATGGAGGCCCCGCTTAACCCAAGACGGAGGCCACACAAAGCCGAGGATAGCTGGCCCATTGCATTCTGGCCAGACACAACTGATAATAAAAGCTGAGTCTCAGCGGTATCTAACGAAACAATCCAGATTAAGGGAGCCAAATATTTCATCTGATCATCGTTAGGTGGATATGCATATGGGTTGACCATTGTCCCCTGGTGCCTTATAATGAAGCCGTCCCGTAACGAATTAGAATATACTTGACGCATTCAAACAAATGCGTGTGAAAGAGAGGGGAGCTCTGATTCGGTCGTAACGCGCGCTTCAAATTAGGCCCTCTGGGTCGAGGTCATGGCCGTGGCATTCCCTTTGCGAGACGAAAAAGAACGTCAGCTGACATCGAGTTTTACTTCTATAATTCAGACATTGATGTTTATTGATTGTGTGTTAGGGTAGGCTAATCTGCTTATTACAAATATAATCCCTGCAATAAACAGTTGTAGATGTATTGTACACAGAACCAGACCGTCTGACAATGTCCCGCCAGTTCTAAGATCACTTGGCTCCCCTCCAAGCAGTAACGCTGCCCGGAGCGCCTCCATCAAACGCGGCATCCGATGCGATCCGATAGTTTGTTTTCTTTCTAGTTTATTGGGCATTGGGTCGCGGTGTTCTGTTTGTTGCTATCTTTAAAACATTGCTTTTTCTACAAATACGATAGAACTAAATGGATTAATAAATTTTTCATCTTTCCTTTTTTAATGTGAAATGTGGAAGACGAGAAGATTTGTCACTTCATGATGAGCGAAATTTGCCGCTTCAATTTAAATGATTGAAAACTTATTAAATTTCGATTCATAAAATTTAGCCTAAGGTCCAAGGTTGGATATGAACTCTTACTAAGTACATCACCTTAACTGATCTTTGAGACAAAATCTAACTTATCTTTCCTCCATACAATGTAATATTGTATAACGGGTACAATTCAGGAGTACACGCATTTGTTCTTACAATAGTTATCAGATCGGGCGACATCCGGCGCGGGCGCAGCGAGCAAATGACGCGTGCGCGCGCGCCGCCCGCTATTTGCGCGCGGAGCAACAACCCCGCACCCGTGACATTACACTGTGCAAACTAACGCATAACTATCGCCTTAGTATAACACCTACCTATTAGGATTCCCCAGTATTTATCATCATGATAGAAATGATGAGATACGTAGAAGATCTAAGGTCGCAGACATAGTCCAAATAATTGCATGGCTCAAGTGGCAATGGGCAGGGCACATTGCGAGGAGAATAGATGGCCGTTGGAGCGGAAAGGTCCTTGAGTATTTATTAATGTATGGAGCAATAAACGAAGAGAGACGACCTTAACTTCATTACTGTCACTTCTCGGGATTCTCTGTGAGAAGAACAGCATCATTCACATCCTCAAATAAAGATGACGCGAAGAAAGTACGATACCAGTCGCATTCTTTATAGATTTATTTGTATTCGTGAAGTCTGAAGATATAACCGTATTATCATTAGTAAGATAATGTAAGATAAGGGGTCAAGAGGTATTTCGGTTATCAGAATTAGGATCAAAGTTAAGCCAAACGGCCGTATCAGCAGGATATACCACTGAATCACAATTAACAGACTTCCCAAATTCTGGACCATGGTCCAAGCGAACCCCAGGCTCCGAAGCGACAGCTCAAGACGCAACCGGGAATGAGACAGTGGGATTATGATGTTAGCAGCGTACTGCATAAAATGCTATTACCCATTCCCACCGGCAACAGATCAAACAGTGCGTCAAGTTTAATTGACAGACGACAGGATATTGAGGAGCGTAATGGCCGCCATCTGAAAGGGGCTAGGAAGCAGCGTCTACTGCACTTCCCGTAAGACTGCGCGACTCGCCATGCGAGATGAAATGCGTTAGCAAAATCAGCTAAATGGTGATTCCAGTTTTCATAATGTTTATGGGCCCACGTTACAAAGATGATTCTCTTAAAAAGGTTTCTGTGATTTAGTTTGAAAGATAGTCGTTGAATGCTGCGGACGGCACGTTAAGTCGTCTGGCCTTATCACTTTGATAGTGGTGATAGGTTAGGTTAAAACTCTGGCACTAAAGCTTAAAGCCTTAACGATGTGAAAAAGATTCAAGGAAAAGAGGGCCCTTAGTTTAGCTATAACAACCTTGGCATTTATTGGTGACTAGTGATTCTAGTGACTCACTTCGTTTTGGGGTATTAGTATCAATAGATGGCGCTAGGCGTCAATTGAATCGCGCATGTGTTTCGTCTTTTCTGATTACCTAATTGCCTGGTTGTTGTCTAGAGAATTTACCTCTTCATAAATAGTAGGTATAGTTAGCTGACAGATGAGCAGGCAGATTACTTGTAAGCGATTGCCACTGCGCACGGACAACCGCACTAGCAAGTCAGCAAGCGGCAAAATATCTTTGCTTTATATTTAAGCACCTCTATCGCCTTTAATTTTCAAGGGCCCGCGTAGGCGTCTCAGCAAGCGCACATTCCTCGACGTCCTTTATCTTCCAGCAACAGGCTCCGGCCAGGCCATTAATATGCTGAAGTGCGGCTGCAGACCGTACTCGCAAACGAGGACAAATGCATTTCCCGGACCGATCCATTATGCTGACTGCTACAAAGGAACAATGCACTATTCTGCAACTGACCGAAACTGTTTTGAACTTGGCTGAATTTATTAATAAACAAGTACACATCAATAATTTTTGGACACAAATGAACTGGAAAGAGGAAAACACCTTGCGATTTGTAATTCAGAGCTTTGGACTGATGGATTACATTAGATAAACTAAATTTTTAAAAGTGACTTAAGGAGTAGTTTAAATAAAAGCGAAAATCCAATAGTGTATGAAAGTTCAATGTACACGAAAGAGGTGGTTTTTCATTATGGAATGACCCTATGGCACACTTGCTAGTATTCCCGTCCAACGCGCTTGGAGTCATAAATTTTATTCCCACTCTGGACAAATATTTGTGTGTTAAACACTTGTGTTTCCTTGGTCAAGTGTATCTAAGTAGTGCCAAAGTATTATGCAATGTTGTAATATTGTTATTTGTTATTCTACTTTTCATGAAATGGAATGGAATGAACAAAATCTTTTAAAAAGTTTCAGAATTAGTCTGCGCTAAGATCCCGCTAAGCGCTGGCATTGGGTGCTGATGCACTCGCCGCCGTGGGTGCGACCAGTGGGCTTGTCTGCCATTATTCACTGGACTGTGAGGATTTAAGCATTAAAGTTCATGAAATCTTACAGTCAAGACCAATTATTTAAAGGCGTAAGCTAATAAGCTACTTAAACGTTATGAAGAAAATACGATAAAAAGATTTTAAATGTTATTTTTTTATTTTACTTTCTCTGGAAATTTCAGTTCAACACAGTTTTGAAGACTGTCAAGACAAGACTGTTTTGAAGACTAGCTTTTGAAGATTCATAAGACAAGACTATTTTGACAAAATTCGAAAATAATGATGTATTATTACTTTTTAGGAACTGTGACACAATTGAAATGAACGTTTTTTTTGTTATCTTAACAAAAAACAAGTTACATAAATCGTCGAATAGATTTGTATTGCGTCTGTTGGACGTTGGACGTCACGTACACTATCGCGATGGATCAAACGATACGCGGCACCTACGTGACACTTCGTCCCCAACGCCGGCGCTCCAATAAATATCTTTCTTATCTGATAGGTGGCTAACGAGCAGGCGAATCACCTGTAGCCTTACCATGAGTTTGAAATACTATCCTCGCTATCGAAAACTATCGCTTTGTCTCTTTGATTGTGATGCATTTGAAAGAGACAGAGCAATAGTTTACGTTATGTCAGTTTTAGATGTCAACTAATGGTAGCGCTACTGATGGCAAGTGATTGCCGCCACCTATGGACACCCATGTGCACGCACTCCTATGGACGCAACACTGGTGGACGCTGCCAAACCTTTTCCACCAATTCTCTATTATAAGCAAATAATGATTTAACAATTATTTTATTTTTAAGCCCGACCAATGATTATGAACTTGGCAACGGGCGTGACAGACGAGGCCGTGTCGTTTCAGGAAACCTCAAGTTTTATGGATTTAGAGTGTTTACGACACTCCGCGTCAAGCGCGCACGCAAGCATACGAGTAACACTTAGGTAAGAGCCGCCTAAAAATACACGAGAGCAGAAGTCGTGCTTTCATAACCAACATGAATAAATCAACTATAACAGCGAAAACAGCACAAAATCACACAACATCATACATGGACCTGACTCCGTACTGAGTAGTTTAGCACTTATGTTGCAGATATCAGACAACAGAGGAAACACAAATATAATGCATGCATAATATATAACGTATGTATCTTTAAGAATGTTTAAAATTTCATCCTTGAGGTTATTTCTAATTTCCTTCCAGCAGTTCTTCATACTCATTGGAGGAAAGTCGCCTAAATGTCCGTGGAAAAAAACGATCTAAATTCGAGGTCGACATTTTATCGGTGAAGCCGTATAACGCTATCCAGGTATCAATTTCGTCTGATTAAGGGATCTATTTCAGTAATAATAAAATAGGATATAATATCCGGTAACATTCAAGAGGAAATGTAGGTTTTCTGTGGGACTTTCCTGTGGGTGAAGTAAAAGTTTTCTTTCTGGGCCTACCTCTTGGACGGCGGCCGTCTACAGGCTGCAATTTCCCTACAACCTGGGCCATCTCTCCGGGTGCTTTCTCATAGTGTGGCCAACCCTGTTCCACTTCAACTTAATAGTTTTTTCACCCTCGTCTATAATGTCAGTTTTCGAGCAGATTGTCGTATTTTTCACGCTATCCAAGAGTGTAATGCCCAGAATGCTTCACTCCATAGCTCTTTGGACAATCTTGAGCTAGGACTACCATCTATCACATAAAAATTAGCGACTGGACGAGGAGTAGAGAAATGTGTGGCGCAGCATGAAGACCTGAGTTCAGCAGTGGGTGTTCCATGATTGATATTTGAAGACAAGAACGTGATTCCATCTTTCGCAGGATATTCGCGTTGCTAAGTGAACAAATTCCAGTAATATCATCCAGCCAGTTTCGACTGCGGCCGATTGCAGTTCTAAAACCGGTGAGAGTCCATTCGCCCGCTATAAGGAAGCGGTCCTGTCTATTCGCGTGTTGGCGATGGCGTTAAAATTAAACCGCCCGGTCTGAGACAAAGAGATCTAGCCCTACGGGTGCCCATCTAAGGCAAGGGGGACGCGTGTCCCGGAATAGTCAGATGTCCTTACAGGGCTGTCAGATTGCTCTATCCTGTCAAATTGTTCTATCCTGTCAAATTGTTCTATCCCGTCAAATTGCTCACTCCTGTGATCTGTCAAATTGGTCTCTCCTGGCAAATATCTCTAACCTGTCAAATTGTTCTATACCGTTAAACTGCTCTCTCTCTTGTCAGCTGTCAAATTGCTCGCTCTTAATAAATCACTCTCTCCTGCTAAATTGATCTTTTTTGTCAAATTTCTCTGTCTTGTCAAATTGCTCTACTTATCCTGTAATTTTTTTTTGCACTTGTGTCACTTCATGGACGATGGCAATCGATTACCATCAGATGAGCCATCTTTTTTTAACATAATGTGAATCTTTTTTTTAACATAAGGTTAAAAAAAATTAAATATTTTTTATCTACTTTCTCCTCGTTTCAGCCCTGGCGCACCTCGCATGCAAATAAGCGCAGCGCGGCCACCGCGGCGCGCGCGGGGGATGCGCACGCGCACGCTTTTAGAACGCGGCTGCAGCCCTGTTGCTAAGCGCATATCGTACGGCGATCTAGAGCTATATTTTGGATTCATTCGCGTCAAACGAGTGCACGATTTCCACTGATTTTTGTTCGACGTCCGAAATTCAGCATTTTTGAATCATTTGATACCAACGAGTCACCTCACCCACTCGTTGCTAGGCGAGTGATTCCAAGCGAGAGATGGATTAAACGTCAAATTGTACCCCAACTCACTCGACGAAACACAGCGCAGGCGCTGCTTCACGCCGGACTTCTGTGAGGCCGTGGTTTGACTCCGGTCGAGCCAGCCCATTCATGCCGAAGCGTAACCACGTGTGGTTCTCCCACGGTTAAAACTTCCCGAACATTACTTCTTTATGGACATTAAACACAGTAAATTAAAACTTTTCCATTTCAATAAGTAGATGGTTATTGCAATTACGACTGGAATTACTTCCAAGAATAGATAAATCGATTTACCCAAGGCTAACGATGGTTGCAAATAAAAGACCAGTTACAAATCAATAAAACCTACACTACACAGACCAATGCGTGTATCCCAACTATGAATGTGTATGATATTAATGTAATAATCAATATTCATTTCAAATTTTAATATTTCTAAAAAGCCGGTTACGCATCGGCGAATTCTCTTATCTCGCAGATGTTCATGGGCGGCAGTGATTACTTACCAACAGATGACTTGCTTGCTTGTTTGCTGCCTTTAGTATCTAAAATATATTTTATTTTATTATTATTATATAAATAATATAACTATTTTACTATATTTTGAAGTAAATTTTGGAGAAATATTGGATTTGAGGGCTGGCACAAAAGCTAGATCTCGAATTATATCGTCGTACTTGGGTGCTTCTAAATCAAACCAATGAATAAAAACCAGACCATGAGACTATGCTTACCCAATACTTCACAGCAATTCAACATCTTCTTCTATATCTATACTATTTATAAAGAGATAACTTCTATAGACAACGACAAGGCTTATACGTAAACCGAAAACACGAAACGCTTGCGCGATGTAATTGGACACAGCGCCATCTATTGGTTCATTTCTGAATTACGGTCCCCAAGCGAAGTGAGGGCGGGCCACTAGTTACAAATAAATTAGGTACTCAATCTGACCTGTTCAAAATCCATCATCGCGTTTACAAAATCAATTTCTGTAGTACCTTTATTTAGATTTAATCAATAACGTAAAACTAGTTTTTCCTCAGACCTATGTACTTTAAATTAAATTCAAAGTTCCTAGACTCATTAAATAAATTACAGACTATTTTGAAATTCTGATCGATAGGGCTTAAGTGGCATGTGTACGAGTCCCACAATCATCGCATGTGGCCCTTAGTTTCAGAAATAACCTCGTATGACGTCATACGTTGTGACTTATTGCACGTTTCACACATTCGCTATTAAGAAAGTTATGACAGTAATTTTCTTCTATGTAAACCTTTTGTACGTTACAAAGTAAGAACAATACCTATATTTAAAAAGAGGATCTTTGCAAATACCGTCATACTAGGTACCTACTTAGAAGATGAATTATAAGAGGGGTGAGTATGAAGCTTAGGTGGTCCAGGTTACAAAGTATGGCCGAACAAAAAATGGATTAGATTGTGTAAAGAATGAAATGATGATTGAAAAGAAAGAAGGAATGATGACCGAAGATGAAAGACAAGAACATAATGGAAAAAGAAGGCATACTGTGCCGATACCAGATAACCAGAGTATGTAGGTAGTAGGAGGATGATGATTAGGTCCTTAGAAGTATTTTGTAAGAATACCCCTTGCTTCTGTTGACTAGGCTTTTAGATACTTGTGCACGTGCGTAGATGTACCCAGGTGTGTCCAACCTTCAAGGTTGTTCAACAAAGGTCGATTGGAATACTCCATCGCGTCCACAAAAGCGTTGCACCGCCACACCCTCTGGCGGTTCCCACGCGTCCATCACATCTGTTAAAAGGTTCCATACAATTTCAATCACTGACCAATTGGCAGAATACTAACCTACATCCATCAATTTGCAATTTGCATCTATACTATTTGATGCTATTAGGCGTATTTACTAGACCAACCCTAGGTCTTCTATATACCGTTTAAATATTTTAGTCGTTTTAATCCCGAAGCACTTATAATACGTAACACGCATAAAGCCCCTTTAGCATATTAGGTCATTAAAATAAGCAAAATAAAAACTGGCTGTAAAAGACATTATTGTCTTGTGAATATTGCTTTTTTCCTAAACAGCTGATTACAGTAAAAGAGGTTTTATTCGTGTTACCTATTATCTCGGGAATCTAAAATTCAACGATGGCCTTAATAATATGACATAATTATAGCAGGTTTCGATGTTTGAATCTTGAAAACGTATTTTTGATGCTTCGTTGCATTAGTCCTTGATTGCCTAGAGCTTTAGAGAACCCCCTTGGTTGTTTCCATTCACAAAACATTTGCAAAAAAGAATCTTGCTTAAACAGACGGCAATAAAAATACTTCGCCGTAGTCTCTTTGATGCTCTCGGCAATATTCCGTCCCTTGACTGCAGACACTCGATAAGGAGCCAATAAATTATAATAACAAGTCTGTTATTGATTCAATGGACGTTTTATTTGTTTCAAACTACCGTTTGTATTGAACGATAAAGATTATGGAAGAAACGACACCGCTAGGTAAGTAACTGCCACGTAAGCTCATGAATATTGCGATTCATTGCATCATCTATTTTTAGATGTTACTTTAATGTGAATTATAATGGTGTTACATACAACCATAATTATGGCCGCAATTACATTCCAGAAATTGAGCGTCTATCAAGGAGGGCTTTATATTATCTATGCTCAAAAAGTTTATTTATGGTTTTGTGACGCTCATGCATGATATGGTTGCGCGACAAAACGTCAGATATCGCTGCAGGTAGATTTAATCTTCATCACTTGAATCTTCATCAATTCATATCATGATAGTTATTATTGATTTCAGATAGTGCAGTACCTAAAGACTGTCTGGAAGAATCGAAGAACGAAAGTGATAAGACCGCCTTATTGTGCTTGTTTCTGTGCAATAAAAAATACATATCTAATATCTATCTATCTATTCACCTAAGAAATCCAAAAAATAATTATATTACTTGTTTCTGACTGTCTCAGGTCAGGTATGCTGCTATCTATAAGAGATAGCTCTGGACTGGGAGCTCCTAAGTACGGTACCTACCTAAGCAGGTAAGTCCCCCAGATAAACACTATCTAGATGATATATGTGAAATGTCTGGCGCATTCATTTGCAATCCAACTGAAGAGTAGCTCTTATCATACACTCTGCTAATTTAATAGTGTTCCCATATCCTACTCTGGATAACTCTGCTCGAATGGACCGATAAGCCAGACCAATCCGGTATCCCACACGGTTAACAATCTCTATCAATTAATTAACAAACTATTAACCCCTCATTAGCTCATTGAACATGTTTTCAGTCCCATATCGTCTCGACCTTTAGACCCGTTACCAGAATTTATCAAACAAAGCTGGATCCAATTGATAAATTTAACATTTGCACTCGGCTGCTCCGAGATAATTCAGCTTGTCCAATTATCCAATTGATTCAATTAATGCGAACTAAATTGCATTGCCAAAACTGATAAGATGAGTGTATGCGGGCGTCTAGTTTCGTTTGCTCTGATATTAAGTCATTAGTGGTGAAGTATGATTTTGGGATAGCAGGGAAATATGCTACGAACATTAAGTGCTGTTTTTTTTGCGTTAAGTATGCTAAATGTGAATCGGAATCAGAATAATAATATAATAATAATTCACTACATCACATACATTGATCTGACTCTGAGATAGGTAGCTCAAGCACCTGTGTTACAGATATCAGAACCAACAGTGGGATTACAAATATATACATATAATACTTTTCTTTTGTAAATACATACTTATAATACATAGAAAACACCCTAGAAAGTGCTACTTAGGTACCTGGAATTGATGATTATGTAAATGCGAACGCGGATTTCTCACTAACGGATTCGTATGGATGAGTTTAATAGTAACATGTCTACACAACATTGCATCGAAACATTGATGCTTCGATCATAAATTTTGCTCGCTATTCAAATCATAGATAGCAGAATCTTCCATAGCAAACACGACTCGGTTTATGAGTCATAAAGTGACGCGGGCGCAGTATCACAATGGGCACAGCAATGGCGGCCCGTTGCGTAACCGACAACAGTTTAGTCAAATGTACTTCACAAATCACAATTACATGCGGTAGATCACGCGCTGCTGACTGCGTCACTACACTACACATAGTTAAATGGCTTTAATCAGTTTGGGTCCATAATATTAAGGGAATGCAACGATATAAAAAATCGAGCGATGGTAGCTCTAGCTAGTAAACGTAACGTAGCAAGTAAACGTAAACCTTCTACGGATGGGCGTGGGGTTGAATACGAGCATGTACCTGTAAACTTTTTAAATCTATTTCATAAGATTAGCTCGAGGGTGTGAGGGAAAACTTCGTGAGAAAACCTGCACGTATCGGATAACTTTTGAAATAAGTAACCATAATTTGTGAAATAAAAATCTTGTTATCACTTTTGCCGCGACATTACGTTGGTCTCATCTTATCCCATTAACTTTCTTAATCACTTTAGTTTTCTTGAGGGACAATCCCAGCAATAGTTTAAGTCTACAAACTGTCATTTAAATCATTTTATAGCAGCTAATTTCTCCAGCGGCCTTCCACTAGTAAGTCATGATATCTACGAGGCAATAACATTTCAAAATCATACATCTCTTTCACATATTCCTGAGCCAGTTCCCGCGAGAAAGGCGTAGAAAGTTTTTCAATTAGAGTGACTCTTGTTAGTCGGCCGTCCCCTTATTGCTAACATGCTTTGTATTTTACTTTGCAGTATATCTGTCTGTCTGTCTCGATTATTAGCTTCTTTAACCACGTCCGGTTTTGTAGGGCTGCTGATGAAAGATTTCTTATTGAGAATCTTTGATTTTGCCATATTATTTATTTAGGAAGTTTGTCCTTCTAAACAATTCCGTTTTAAGCCTTAATTTAGGGATTAAGGTAGTTTTGAAACCGTGAGAGAGCTACGCTTCATATGAATGGGCCAGCTCGACTGAAGTGATATCACGGGCTCAAAGAAAACTGGCGTGCAGCACAACCAGCAGTGCCTGCGCTGGGTTTTGCCGAGTAAGTGAGGGTACAGGAGGTCCAGTCCCGGGGAGGTGAGGTGAAGCGAGTTTAAAGCTGTCTTTTAATTCTCTTCCTCGCACTTGTGACTTCACTGACGTTGGACGGCTACAATTCACATATACCTGACGCCATATTCTGTACATACATGCCTTCATACGATGCTGGTAAGAAATTATATCTCCATAAATATGAGGATTCAATCTATATCATATTCAAATATGGCCGTCTATTCGAAATCGTCAGCCCTATGCCTACCCGTGATTCAAATCTACTCTCGCAGACATTCGCATAGCTTCCTGTCTGGGGTCACTGTGTGAAGTGCTCGAAGCGAATGACATACGTTACTAGCCGTAAAACGTAGCAAAGAGACGTTTAAAGAGCGGTTTCACACTGCGTTTGATCCTTACCCGTGAGCATGATTACAGAAGCAGTTCTACGCCTACTACGGATTATAACTCCACGGGTTCGAATTGGACGTAGAGCGAAACTGCTACTAACTGATCAGTTCGAGATGAGTTGTCGGATGACTCAACTAGTGGTCATCAAGGTCTGCCATTTGATATTCATTAGCGCTAATTAATAGTTAACAATAGGTATGTATTGTTATCATTTGTTCACTTTTCTATACCTAGTTTTTCAGCCGAATCCAGTTTTTATGCTCGTAACCCAAAAGCCTTTTCAAAGGTAAAAGCCAATTGATTTTCTATTGTTTCTGCTGTCTAAGTTAGGACGCAGTGGTATGGTAGGTAGGTATATTGTCATAAGGTGAGCCTCAAGTACTGCCTTAAAGGCCCGCAGCATGGCTCGTTTGAAGGAATACCTACTGCAGGACAGATCTTTTTATGGAAGATCTTAGGCCCTGCTATGTCGTAGATTCAAACCGTCAAAGGGCTTACCTACTTGTTTGATGCCAAATATTAAAACGACCGTGACCGATAGTTTAACGTGCCCTCTGAACCATAGAATCATCTTGTTTTCGACATTGTGATTCATAATTTTGCTCATGTTCTGTCCTTCCGCTATGGGTGGAAGAACAGAGGATGGCCGAAAAGTACGAAAGCCGGCAGGAATATGATGATGATTTTAGCTTTTAACCTCCCAGAAAACTTACGTAAAGCAGTGCTTGCGCTGCTCTCGGGGGCACGGAAGTACAATACTACCATTCTCTAGACCCCGGGCTGATACTTAATTATGCCATCCGAAGAATTCGGTACCAACAAAAGGATCTTAGCGATCAATTAGACCAAAGCCAATGTATCAGTAAATTAGTATACGTTTTTTTTATGTGATTTTATTTTTATTTATGTGATTTTTTTATGTGAACCTGCTACCTAGGCGAGCAGGCGGATCACCTGATGGTAAGGAATTGCCGCCGCCCATGGACACTTGCAACACCAGTGGAGTACAAGTGCGCTGCCAACCTTTTATCCCCTTCCCCCCCGAGTGGGCCTCCGGTACCCTCACTCACTCGGCGAAACACAGCACAGGGGCTGCTTCACGCCGGTTTTCTGTGAGGCAGTGGCACTCCGGTCGAGCCGGCGCATTCATGCCGAAGCGTGGCTCTCCCACGTAAAGGTACATTTGCATTTATTTTTCGAGTAACATTGATCCACGAGATAACAGTGATTTTTGTCAACGGGCTCTACTGGGTTAGCTTCACCGAGGAAGTTAATCGTTTTTAAAGCAACAAGTGACTCAAGCTTCAACAATGTCGGTGGATACCGCTAACTGTATGACTGAGTCACTTGGCCACGTCCACTACACGGCGACGTACCTTCAAGGCCAAGACCAGATTAAAGTATCACCTAATTCCAGGCATTAGGTTATCTCGTTGGTACCTCAGGTGTAAATCTTGAGAGTTTATCTTCGCGCTTATCGTTGTTGTAGTAAATAAATTTTCTGCTGAAATAAGGTGTCCTAAAGAAGAATTCTTAACTACATTTTATCATAATTTACCATCAGACGAGATAATGGTCACATGTAAAGGGTTATCTTATAAAAAACAAGTCGGAGTCCGGCTTCCGCACGATTTGTGGGATTAAGCATAAAACTTTTTAATAAGTTACCACAAAAAGTTATTGACTTACCGCTACATAAATTTAAATTTCATATTAAAAACTGCTTGATGCAGAAAGGCTACTCTATAATGTAGAAGATTATTTAAATGATAAGAATTCCTGGACATGTTAATCAATTCTCTCATTATATTTTTTATGTATAATTTTATTTCATACTAGTGGCTCCCGGCGAACTTCGTTCCACCTACTTTTTGTTTAATTTCTCACCTTTTAGACCTTCCCTGGACTACGACAAACATTTTAAAACTAAAATCAGCTCAATCGGCCCAGCCGTTCTCGAGTTTTAGCCAGACTAACGAACGGCGATTCATTTTTATTTATATAGATTTTTATTTGACGATTATCTAAACGATACAGACTATACGCATTGTATAACATAGTACTGTTACTTTAATCATAATAATGTTTTTTATTAGTATCACAATAAAAATTGTAATGATCACAAATTTGATTTTAACTATTGAGTTTCTTGCTGGTTCTTCTCGGTAGAAATCTACTTTCCGAACCAGTGGTAGCTTACATAATATTTGACATTCATAAACGTTCTGTATGGACTTAAATTGAATAAAGAATATTTCATTTCATTTCATTTCAAGGATTCCGTACGTAGATTAAATCAAATCTAAAATCCGTAGGTATTTTAGACAAAAAACGACAATAAACCTAACAAAAAAAAAAACAGTTTTCGGTATTTGTGTTATTAAAACGTGGAATGCATAATCTGTGAAAATTAAAACTGTCTGTCATCTCTGTCCCAGGCATTCTGGTGACAAATTATCACGACAGAAAAATATACCTAGTAGTCTCGGGTTGGTCTGCGTTTTATATCCTTTAGGTTCGGAACCCTAAAAAAATTCATTATTAATTTAAATTAATATAAGTATAGCAATAACACGATAATCACCTAGCAAAACCGCGTTTATTTATTGGCAGTGAGACGTTCACCTGAAGCAGGAAGGCCTGGTGATATTCTAGATATTAATTTCACGACACAAATATAAATAACGCAAAATCATAATGTTAGTGCCAACATTGCGGAGAGCAGGAAGAAATTGTTTAGGATTATTAATGATATTTACTGACTGAATTTTGTTGTTTAAAAATCATCGTGGGTGCAAAATTCCAACCCACAATAATAATATTATGAAATTTTGTACCTACCTAAAATATTGATGAGAATATCTTCAGCTCAAGCAAAAAAATCAAGCAATTACAAAAACTGTCGATGTAGGTAGAGACCTCATTTTTTTTTATTTGAGATCCATAGTTCACAAGTCAAATTACTGTTGTCGAAACGTTTTAGAACCCAGTCTAGGCTTAATGGTTTTCCTTTCAGTTCCACTATATAACATAGTTACTTTTTTATACTAGGCGGTAACCGAGCAAGCGGGTCACCTACTGGTAAGTAATCACCGCTGCCCATGAACATCTGCGAGATCAGAGAAGGTCGCTGATGCGTTTCCGGGCTTTTTTACGCTCTTGAAGGTCCCTAAGTCATAGCCGTCAGGAAATACTGCCGCAGCTAAACTATTCCATAAAACTGAGGTACTAGGAGTAAGTTAAGATTGCGTTCATGAATCTACCTAAAGACCTAGGTAACAGATGATCGGATAACACTAAAGACAAACCTCGTAAAGTAACATTAACTCCACGTCCATATCATAAACAACATTGACACAACGTCCACGGCAAACATTACGCCACAGACCCGCGTATTTATAGACGCGAACCCGTATTTATTCATCAGGCAACTGTCACGTTATCATCAGGCCGGCTGTTACTTATTCAGAGTCCATTAGAGCTAATTAAACCGGCCCGCATGTACGAGTGCCTACAGGCTGCATCATTAACAGTTATATGTTCTGCCCGTTGTTTAGAAGATCAACGTTTGGCTGCAATTTTTCCGAAATTAGTAAAATAATAGATAGATAGATATTCTTTATTGCACAGAAATAGAATACATGAGTGAAAGTGTGAAACAACAGCGATAAACAGTACAATAAGGCGATCTTAACGCTTGTAGCGATTTCTTCCAGATAACCTTTAGGTAGAGGAAAGGAAACAGCGTGTTTGCAATGGGGTAAGGCAGTGCAAAGAAATTGCTGAATGAAACTAAGAAGTAGGTACTAGGTACAGATAATTATTAGCTGCTCTCTCTTTTTTTGCGATGGAGATTTTCGAAATTGTTAATTAGTAGCCTACTCAAACTGCAATTAGGAATAAGTATAATTAATATCTTAATATCGAACAACATGGGTTCTATTCGGCCATTTGTAAGAAAGAAAAAAATAGTTCCATTTTCCAAGAAAAATCTGATAAAAGTTGTTTTAATTGACATGTTTAGAGTTGTAATGTAGATGGGAGTTGTAATCTTGTAAAAATAATGTAAGTAGATGTTCATAATTGAACTGAAACTGATACAACCTGTATATGCGCAGACGCAAGAATCCTCGGGAGCCCTCGGAAGCGAGCGTGAGCGAGATGAATATTTTAACATTCAATTTTCCTTCTCAGCCCCTATCTAATCTACTAGTTAGCGCCTGTCCATGGTACAGTTTTAGTTCTTTGAAATTATAAGTGACTTTTCTTTCCCCTATTTGATAGGTTGTTTGTGGTTTGTACCGGACAGGTCCCACGGGACACATTCCACTTTAGGTAGCCACGGATTAGTAGGGATTTCAATCACATGATTGATCAACAGCAACAACATAACACTATCGAGATACTGTCAGTCTGTCCATTCATGTTATCGATATAAAAGGCTAATCAAAGAATATCTTCGATATCACCTACCTCTATTTCCATATCAAAATGGCTACCAGCAGCTGAAGTGCCTCTGAATAATATTTTTAGATGACATTACAATGGCACATAAAAATTACATCTAATAATTACCCACATTATATTTTTTCTATTGCACTTAGAAACAATACTGGTTTTATGGTTTGAGGAAAAAAATAATTGCGGTTGATTGCAATAATTAAAATGAAATAATAATTTGTGGGCATAAAAATATATAAATCTATACAAAGTAGATACAGTCGAGTTCAAAAATATGTATACTTACACTTTAGGACCTTGTCACAGTACATATGTATAAGAAAACGACTTCCACTTTCTTATAAATATGTATTGTGACTGATCCTAAAGTTTAGGTACATATTTTTGAACTCGACTGTACATACCTACTTAGAGATTAACGCAAGTTTTATTCTGAGAAGAATGGAGGAACTGGCCAGTTCCATCACAGATCAAAAGTGAACTTATCTCTGGCTATGTATGTTTTATAACACAGACAATGCAGAGGAAACAGAAGTTTTCTGTTATTTCAATTTTGAAAATAGAACACACAACATCAACCGCAATTGATTGCAATCCGTTTACCCGCTTCATTATTACTCGAACAATTTCTAATTGCTTTCTAAATACTTGTATAGGATAATAAAATGTAAAGAAACTCCAAAGCGCTAGACGACATCGGTCGCTATAAATCGTGCGCGTGCACATTCGCCTCTAAACACGACTAGAGAAGTACGTATGTACAGTCATATCCACTAATGTGTGTACAAAAGTGAAACTTATGGCATTGGCATAAGAGTGTATACTTTACATTAGACATGACTGTTCCTGGACCCGAGCCAGTTGCTCTGGGATTGTGATCGAGGAATTCAGCTGGCAAATAGAGTTAGACAAATGAAAGTGTAATTGAATTAGGAGCATATTGAGCCCGATGCATGTCATGTACACAAATTACGTGTGTTATTACTAACCTACCCCTACACCCTATGTTTATTCTTAGATGCATACGAGTAATAATAGATAGTGCTTTGAAAATTTTGATCTAATAGGATCATGCTGTATAATAGGATTGTAAAAACATAGACAATACAAAAAGAGGCTTTCATCGTGGGAGAGTTTCGCTTCAGCATGAATGGGCCGGCATGATCGGAGTGACACGGTCTCACAAAAGATCAACTGGCGTACCTATAGCAGCGTCTGCTGTTTCGTCGACGTACCGGAGGGCCAATTGGGGGATAGGGGGTTAAAGTTTGGCAGCGCACTAGTGACTCTAGATACTTGTGTGGCAGGTGTCTATTGGCAGCGGCAATCGCTTATCACCAGGTAAGTATTCATAGGTAGGTATTCATCTGCTCGTCTGCCACCACTCACAAAAAAAACGCTGGTCCAACCGTCAATTTTCAACACAGACTATATGTAAGTATAGGCTCTGTTTTTGTGAAATAATTTATCATTATTATTAATCAAAGTACCCAAAATAGTCTAAAAGTTTAGTGCAGAAACCATCAATGAAACATATCCGTTTCTTTTGCGAGTGTTTGTTTGCGTGATACACCTAATCCAACGCGGTACTAAAATCGCTGAAACAGTACGTGGAATATACCGTGCATAGCTTCGCCATTCATAAAATCAACCAACATACGGTTATGAAACGAAAAAATACGGACCATAAAATCATGTTGTGCTATAAATCACCACCATAATAGCCCACGAATATTTCAAACTATGTGAATAAGCTAATTTTATGGGGCTAGGCTAATGGAAATATTACATACTGCTTTTCATTTGCCTTTAATGTAACCATACCATACCATAGTGTAAGGTACCGTCACCTATTAGCTCAGTGAGGGATGAGAATATGCGCCTTCTAAACGAGGGTCGTAGATTCGGGAATAATGGAATATCATCAACTTATGTGCGAATTTGTATCACTAGGTCGGCGGCGAGAGAAATGTTCCTGCCCTTCGTCTGGTTCCACTATGCACTAATAAGAGTTGCGACGGTAAGACAGTAATCGCTTCAATAAACTACAGGGCTTACTATATCGACCGTGAATAAATTAGGTGTGGGGAAAAAGTTCGAACCTAATTTATACTCAGAAAATTCTACCATCACATTCTACTCCGCAAAAAGTAGAATGACAGTCACAAAAACCTGCCAATTCATGAAATCTATTAAACTAAGTACTAAAGCTTTATGGATTTAAGCGTCCACTTCGGTATACCTACTCGTACCTACATAATTTGTACAGGGTTCCAAATTAGGTCACAGGCGGAGCTCTGCCCTTTGCGAGCGTGGCGTAACGCATAAACACTAACTAGGTATGAGTGTGCAAGCGAGACAGGATACAACAAATTATACTGAGGAACCACGAAATGAAAGATGCCCTAAATACTTCCTGCCTTACTAGACAAGACTAGTTGGACTAGCACGAGGTGGAGAGGTAAGTAGGTTTTTAGTTCCTGAAATAAGGAGACGAGTTTGTATCCATCTGATAGTAAATGGTAGGTAAAACTTTTTTTAAACCTTGTCACTTCTCCGTTTTTGAACTGTTTAGTTTACTTTAACACCCTAGTAGGTATACCTTATTTTGTACTTTCAGACTGAAGAATAACCGACTAGTTAACTGCTTTAGCAGGAATTTTTACGTCAGAGCAGTACCTTAGCCATTATTTTTCGTTTCCTTTGCAAAAAAACCACTATAGCCAAAAGACCAACCCGCCACCTTCCATGACCATACCAACACTACAGTTATACTGGCTGAATCGGGGAGATGGGCGCGGATATTGAGTGAACTCTTGCACTCCACCGTCAAAAAAGCAGTCATATAGCAGCCAAGAACCACTAGCCAGTTTAATCTTGAACATCAATACCTATCTTCAAAAATGTACAAGCAAACTTTACAGGAAGTAATCTACTGCAATATAATAAGTATAGGACAGGACTACGTAACACTACAGCTGAACGTGGGTACGTAGCACTAGAGCGGGTATATTGTGGAAGGTCGGGCGGTATCGACCCGCTGCGTTATGTAACGCCACCCACGCCGGGAGCAACCAGCTGGCATTCAGCCCCTCAACGCTTTCGAGGCTTTAGAGCACTAGTGAGAATTGGAGCAAGTGCCTAAACTAACCAAGTGCATAACTTTTAGGTTTGCTGAGCGTGGTAACATAGCGGGAGAGCGGAATCTACTATATGCTGTGGAATCATTCGCTGCGTAATGTAATACCAATTAATACCGGGAGCAATCAGCTGTCATTCAGCTCCTCAAAGTTTTTCAGGCAGCTGAAGCACTAGCTTCAATAGGATCAAGTTCCTGTAGGTTATAGGGTATGGTAGGAAGTATGTCCAACGCTGACACCCTTGTTGAATGTTTCCACATTGGAATAAAATGTTCAAAAGATTGTTTGGCTACCAGGTTTCGGTAGAAAATGAAAAGTGGAGATGGGTGAGATGAGTGAGGAGGACATGAGATGGCCGCGAAAATTGCTTCGAAAGGGGACGAAAAGCAAATACTAGGGAACTACGGGGAACCTTCCTACACGTTGGAAGGCTAGAAAATTCGACATGAAGGATAGGATTTATTGTCTATTGCCAAAGACTGCTGAAGTTGAGAAAGAATTGAAGAGGTGTGGTCAAAGGAAAGGACTGCTACTTAAGCGGCGCTCGTGTGACATCAATGGATAAACATAAAAAACAGCAAATTCATTTGTTATGGGGGAGAAGACAGTCGCTATCGACCCCTCTGCGTGTTTTCCCAAGTCAGCAGCTGACATTTAGTCTGATGGCTTCGCTAATTGTAAGGACCTTGTAACCGCCTGAATTGCCTTATGCCTAGTCCGTCAATAAAGTTTATGTCATTAGACAGACAAATTGGTATCTTGTTATTATTAGATGGTGATAATGGCGTGGTCGTCAGAACAAAGAGTTCAACCGTCCGGCGGGTTCCGAAATAAGGATTTGGTCGGGATTAACACTCTGAAATGAAAGAGGTCTATGTTTTTTTAATGGGCAGGGATAAAAACGAAGTGGGTTAAGTAACTGATGATCGTCACCGAAGGGACATCTGATACACATGAAAAGGATATTGAGATGAAAATAGATATTAAGCAACTGGAGATTCAATAAGCTCTATGTAGGTATACCAATAAAGGGTGTTTCGTCATTTAGATACTATACCAGTATTTATTACTTGCTTATTCAAAAACTATCCAACATAGGTACTAAGCTTTTTTCTAAAAAACTAAACAGAATGGTCCGTGGGTATATTTTATTGGGAGCACAGTTTTCTAAATATTTAAAAAAATATTCTAACGTTATAAATTGCAATACACATACATATCACATATAGATAGATATCAGTCTGGCAGTTTTCTAAATTGCCTATCGTCCAAGCTAGTGTTGTTTACTGCTTTCGTTATAGGGAGTGACCTACATACCGACATTGCGATAAATCAATTGGTTAGCAATCAGAGTTGTATTCTTGTGTGGCGCTTCTAGGAACTTTCATTATAGAAGTATACTTTACTTCGTATAGTTTTAGATAGAGATGGGACTATTTAAGTACCCAATTGAATGGGCTCAAGTAACGGGCATTTAGATTTATTTTTATATGACAGATGGTAGACTAGCAGATGACTACCTGATGCTAAGCGATTGTCACCGTCCATGGGCATCCACGATATTGGTAGAGTCAAAAATTTTGCTCTTATTCCATAAATCATTCATAAACAGCGGTAGGCGCTATCTCACGACGGTTTTCTATGAGTCGTGATATCTCACTAGTTCAGCGCCAGCTAGCCAGCTTCTACAGACAAACATAAAATGAATCAATGATGGGACAATTCGTTCTCTATGTCTGTGACTAAATTAATTGTCCCTTCAATCCATATCCATACTAATATTATAAATGCGAAAGTAACTCTGTCTGTCTGTCTGTTACTCTTTCACGCAAAAACTACTGAACGGATTTAAATGAAAATTGGTATACAGATGGTCTAGACCCTGAGAAAGGACATAGGCTACTTTTTATTGCGAAAAGGGGGTTGTAAGGGGTTAAAAGTGGGGTAAAAAGTTACTTTTCCTCGCGGACGAAGTCGCGGGCGGCCGCTAGTCTCTATTATAATTTCTGATATTAACTATTGACGACATAAACATGAATTCCTTTATCAAATCTTTAATCAGGCAACCAGTTTACAAAATTATTCCTAAAAGGTAACCGAACAACCAATACTCCTTATTACAGGGTCGTTCCGCAAATTGACATCTGCAGCAAATTCCAAATTAATCGCGGCAATACACATAATTCGGTACCGACCCGTGCCCACGCGAAGGCTGAATTCCGCTTCGGAAAATATCCGCAAACTGGGAGCACTGGGTCCCAACCCCCCAAGGGTGTGAGGGACCCCCTCCTGTTACGCAATCCTCAGAGCATGACCTAGATTTGGAGCGCAGAGAGCCTAGAGCTGGGGTACACAACGTTTTCAAACCACGATATTTTTCAAAGTAACATTCTCGGGAAAATAAAAATGAAATATGGACTCTTCTTTCCGCAGTTACATTCTTTTGGTACATTGTACGTGACAGGAAAATAAAATGTGTAAAGTCTAAAATTAAGGAGACCTAGAAAACTTTACACACAAAAATGGTGCAGCCCATCTTAGTCATATTCATATTCTTTATTGCATCATGTGGTTACAAAGGATTTTAAAATAAACGGCTTCACAACAATCTTTGTTTGAGGGTTTATGTAATGTCCTTGCGAAAAGAGGAATGGGCACCCTTGATTGATGGATGTTAGCAAAAAATGTGAAGGGCACTCAAAAATCGTTTGAATGGTAGATCTAGAAAACAATTGCGTTACATTGGGTCACAGGACAAGACTATGACTTTGTCAATTGAGTGAAGAAACACACCGGGGAACCTGGAGAGTGTTTCCTAAGACTCTTAAATCAAGGTCTTTATAAGGAAGGAAAGGGCCATGGGCTGATGGAAGGATAATGCCCTATATTGACAACAAAAAAAATGTACTTCATGAGCGAAATACACATGTGGGGTAGGTATTTTTTCTTGTAATGCGACCTATAGTACTCGTATACTCTTAACTTAGTTTTGTAAAAATGTCTTTCCAACAGACCCTAAGACTAGGTTCAAACAGTTTCGTAATTTAATCAGAAACATTCCAAAGCATACTCGATCAGTTCAAGTGATCGATACTGACGTTATTTGTACACTTCGGCTCCAGAAATAAATCGAAGACTGAAGCGTTAAACAGAAGGAGTGAGTGACAGACAACATGAGTCAGTCCAGGAATGTTAGATGAAGAAAAAACACTCGATCACATTCGTTGCCACATAAAGCCCAATTCGACCAATTTTCATCCGAACAAATATTAATGGTAATTATAACCCTCCGATTCATATGAAATGACAGATTTAGATAATTTAAACACTATACGCCCTTAAAGAGACTCAAGCTTGCAAGATGTTAGCTCAGTGGACAGTAACGAGACTTCGACTTCGACTTCGGGTCGTGATTGGAATCCGGGCATGCACTTATGGATTTTTCAAATCTATGTGCAGATATCGACCATTAGCGGTGAGGGAGAAATCGTGCCTGCAAGCGACAGCTTTCGATGTAAGTAGGTACGTACTACTTCTAAAAAGGCCGGCAACGCATCAGCGACCTCTCAGCAGGTGACCCGCATGCTCGTTTGCCGTCTAAAAAGTAGTTGTGAAATTTCTAGATGAGATGAGAGAAAGATTTAAGTACATGCTTTTATTCGAACCTTGAACTTATCATCTTCAGAGCCACTAACCATCGTAGGGAAAACACAACGTCATTTTTATTAGTAAGGTAGGTACTTAGGTGGCGCGTGGTGCCCAAGGGAAAGAAAGCTGTTTAAATTAAAAACGTTGGCCATCCCTGGTGGAGAGACCCTCTATTTGTGCTTATGACGGTTCTTTGGAACGAGGCAGATTTATGCGCCAAACTAATTCTGACGTTATGAAGCCGTGGAAGAAATTCAATTTGTTTTATACACTGGAGTGCGGGCACGATGGAGTTTGGCAGGCTAATTTAGATTTTGCAATATCATACAATGCTGCTACTTTTTGTTACGAGCACATTAAGATCGTACGACCCAAAAGCCTTTAAAGGAAAAAAATACAATAAGATTTCCAATTGTGTTCGCTTTCTGGGCTTTAGGACGTATGTAGGTGTAAGTATGTAGTAATTATTTGAGTAAATTTACAGTGACTGTAAATTTACCCAAATAATAATAATAATGCTAGTGCTAACACTATTCATCCAGACAGCGTTTGGGTAGAGAGAAATAGTGTATTGGTATTTCAATTGAAGGGTTTTACAAATTAAATCTAATATCCATACTAATTTTGTAAATGAGAAAGTGTGTCTGTCTGTATGTTTGTCTTTCTTCCACGGCAAAACGGAGCGACGAATTGACGTGATTTTTATGTGGAGATAGTTGAAGGGATGGAGAGTAACATAGGCTACTTTTTGCCCTTTTCTTATCCTCCATTTAAGGGATGTGGGGGGCGCGAGCGAAGCCGCGGGCAAAAGCTAGTTAGACTATATTTAAAGCGTTTGTTTTTTTATAATCGGATCAATAAAAAGGTCACATCACGGTAAATAACAAAACGACCGGCATTCACGGCTGTTGGAGCTTAGGGCTCACGGTATTTATAAAGGGCCAAAGGAATTAAATGCTTCGGTGGTTTGAGCATCGAGCATTGCGACATTGGACGTAAATAGGAGCATTTCATTATGACACGGTAGTGATGTGATTGGAGACACATTCAACTCGAGTGACTTTTTTATTTTGATAGGAGGCACGAGTCACCAATCTTCTATACCATTTTTTTTTTAAGGTATAGGTAGCAGACGAGCAGGCGGATCACCTGATGGTAAGCAATTGCCGCCGCTCATGGACACTGCAACACCAGTGGAGTTACAAGTGCGCTGCCACCTTTTATCCCCTTCCCCCCGGGTGGGCCTCCGGTACCCTCACTCACTCGGCGAAACACAGCACAGGGGCTGCTTCACGCCTGTTTTCTGTGAGGCAGTGAGGCATTTATAAAGAGGTAAATTTTACAGACATCGACAAACCTCATATACAAACCGAAAAGTCGAAATACTAGCGTGATTCAATCTACGACCAGTGCCATCTATTGGAGGACAGTGAAACTACTGTCCCGAAACGAAGTGAGGGCGGGCCACTAGTATCACCTAAAGATTAAGCGATTGCATCGACAGCGGCACATGGAGGCATGGTTAAAAAATAATGCTGTCACTTTTACAAAAGTCACAAATGAAAGTGACAGCATCAGTTTTGTACCAAGTCTACCTTTAGAACACGTTTTTTAATAAGGGGGCTTATGTCCCGTACCCCCCGGAATGTGATACAATAACACACTCGCGGAATTTATTTTAGTAGTAAGTATACCTAGTTTTTTAGCTGTATAAGCTAAAGCGGCATTCGTCTAGCTGGGTATTTCTCATTTTCTGGAAAGAGTCACTTCCATGGAGGGCATTTTTTTCTGTACTTAATTGATGATGCATTTGAATAAATTTGGTATCAGCGGTCATGGGAAAAGTACTCGCCGAGCTCGCAATATTTTGAAATTATAAGCTTTGAAAAAAAGTTGCCCTCCATGGAAGTGACTTTTTCTTTTTAAAAAATGAGAATAACCCAGCTGGAGAATTGCAATGTAGAAATATTACATTAGCTAGTTATTGAGCGTGCGAGAGTAGCTCTGCAACTCGAATTCCATCTTCGAAATACCTAATAAAGTAAGAATTCAGTTTCAAAGAATTTTAATTTGCAATTTGAGCTTTTAACAATGGCAGCTTTCACTAAACGTGAGTAATGTAATATAATGTAACTGGCTCGCGGACGTGAAAGTGAGGTTGGATTTATAAAACTGTTACAGTTTAAGTTACAGCAGATCACTGTTACAAATTTGTTATCATGTTCTGGGGCTTAACGCCCCGTTGGTCTAGTGGTTTAAGTAGGTACCAGGACCGGGGGGGTCCTAGGTTCGACTCCCGGGTCGAGCATAGCTCGGTTTTGTGATCAGCAATCCGCATTTGGCAAGCGTGATGATTAAGCCTAATCCCAACATAGCAGCAATGTCTTGATTTCTATGATGGGGCCTTTGTCCTGCAGTGGGACAGTAAGCATAAAGGCTGATATTTTACTTAAAGTACTTCTGAGGCTTATCGATGGGAACTTGTAAGGTGAGAAGCCTTTAGACAGACAAATTGTAACCTATGGGCGACGGCAATCGCTTACCATAATCCGTCTGCTCGTCCTCAACATACCTAGATACAAATACAAATAATAAGATAAAAAACACGAGTGAGTGGAACTGCGGGAGGCTACCTATCAATACTAACCTAACACATAAAATCCGAGTCTTGAAGTTTCCATTTCATTTGACATCTAAATAAAATGTACTAGCAAACGTTCGTGTGTTTCGAACGTAATGGGCCCTTCGCTGCCTACAAAGTTATACGAAAACACGTAGGCCAAGTTACAGGCTATCAACCTGCCATCGCCTGCCTCCAAGCTTCAGTTTGCTGGGTAAACTCTGAACCATAGTACCTCCAGCTAGTTATTTTAGTAGGTTGGCCTCATGTTGTGTAGATAAACAAATAATAAATTGAGACAACATTGTCTTGATCCCAAATAACTAAGGTTTTCCGTTGTACTCTGGTAACCACAAGCAACGAAGTTTATTCAGACAGCGGATAATATACAGGGTGTATCTGTGAACATTTACATCCCTTTAACCACGTGTTCTACCAACCATTCTGAACAACTTTTCATCTTTCCATACAAAGTCCGTCACGTGACTTGGTCATTTTGTATGGGGAGTCAAAATTTTTTTGGACGAATTTGGAAAAGTTGTTGAACAAACGTTGTTCAGAATGGTTGATAGAACACGTGGTTAAAGGGATGAAAATGTTCACAGATACAACCTGTATAGATCAGGCCCAATTTTACTCTCGTCCTTGTGATAGGTATGAATGAATGAATGAATGAATGTATTATTTTGCATGCGATATCCAACATGTTTTTTTTATATCGAAAACCACGAGGGAGGTGGGGAAGTAGGTAACGCATTTCCTTTTGGAGATCAAATTTTTTTATGAAATTTTATGTTGTATGAATTTATAGCTACTGGAGTTTCTAGCAGGCGTGACCCGGGGCAGATATTGGGTGTCGCTACAGTCTAAGTAAGGTAGAGTAAAAAATAAAGTATCCCACGCAAATCTAACATTTGGTATTCCTAATCAAATTTATCGAATCGCGTGTAGGCATTTTATGCTTCCGAGCTTCATGGAACTTGTTTGTGTACCTTTCCGATCCCGTGATCGGTACCACAGTGAACGATGTCGGTACTACGTAACCCCTGTAACGAAGTTAGTAAGGTACAGGGGTCATGCCCAGACCTTGGCCGCCATTGCTAACTACTGGCGGAAGCACGGCATCCGACGAAGAAATTGTGACGTTAAGTTGGCTAATTACTTTTTTGTAGATTGTTTTTCGTTTAAGTGTTTTTAACAAAAACAATACAAGAAATCGGCGTCAATTGAAAAAAGTGGTCCTCCACTTAAAGGGGATTGATTAAAAAATTCATCATCAATCAATTAGCATTTCAATTGTCCATCTAAACAGACCTACCTACTACGAATTATGTAAGTACTTACTTAGGTTCAGTACAGGTAATTTTTTTTTTGGAAATAGGTACCTACAATAAATAATTCAGTAAAACTTACGCATAGAACCCATATCCAAGAGCGATGTACCATAGGAGGAAGATGAACATTATTCTACGGAATCCTGAAACAAAAATAAAGCAGTCTAAACTATGTACATCGCCATAATAAAACAGCTACCTATCTCTCAGTACTAAGGCAAGTACCTATTTACTGTTCATCAGACCAATTTCATACCACTGTTATCTACCTACTGATCAAATATCTTCCGGGGCTAGAAACGGATTTGTTGAATCTATAAACCTGATCTTATAATAAGAAATAGACGGCCACACATCAGGTAACTACAATCTATCAAAGCTCAATGGCTAAAATGTTGAGCGTCAAGGTGAGAGCATTTTTTAACCGATAGGTGGCAGACGAGCAGACGGATCACCTGATGGTAAGCGATTTTGTGATGTGTGACAGATTCTTTTAATAATGTAGGTACATCAGTCAAAGAAAGAGTAGCTGATACCTACACTGCCAAAATACAGTACGAAACAAGCGCCTAAAAATACATTTTCAGCAATAGCATTGACGCGCAAAATGAAGTGAAAAGTTTAAGTTTAAACCAGAACCAGCTATCTGGTTTAAAGAGATTATTTTAGTTCCTTACATTACCTTCCTTACACATAGATTAATATATTTGGAGTAACAAGACACATCCAAAAATTGCCTAATCAAGCAAGCAATAGTCAACATTTTGCGGTGGCCCTGGTGGAACACGTCTACATTTGGCCACGCTACGCCACTGAGTGGGCTGAGAGACTGTCATGTAATAACCAGATTGCAAACCCATCAGTGCTCAGCTAAAAGTTTCATTAAATATAGGGAACTGGGAAATATGAATTGTCAGCAGAGTTATTACTTACTTACTTATTACTTAGAGAATTATTACTTACACTGGTTAAACACTTCATTTTCAATTTCGAACTTATTTTTCTAAAACTTATTACACTTTTTTTCACTGAATGATTTGGTAATTATAGTCAGATTGTTTTATTAACTTTAATGAATGCTGGTGAAAACTGTTTCTTTTGGTTTTAGTTTTCGTATATTTATTTTTCACTCAACCATGTGGTATGTTTTGTATTTGCGTTACTATTGAAAATATTGGAGGGTAGGTAATGGTTCGATGGAGGTGGATAATTTGGGTTATTTATTTGAGTTTGTAATGCATTTTGGTGTCTGACAGTGGAATGAATGACAGGAACATGACAGAACGTAATGTGAATTTTATATTTCTTTATTCAGGCACTAAGAAGTTTCTTAGAGATGCGTATATAACCTATTTGATTGGACGTAGGATAAAAGTAAAGTTTGGCTGCCTTTATGGAGTGGACCGATCCGAAACCGTAAAATTGCTACAAAAAAAAAGTAAAGTTTTTTGTATTTGTATTCGCATATCCTCAAAACTTTCGCATTTTATTACGATAAAAGTAGCTACATACAATAAAGCTAGCTATTATTTTAGTAGGTACCTACCTAAATTAATAAAGTTGATAGTTCACGTAAGTAGCAACGAAGAAGAGCACAAACGCTTAGAATAAATACTTATAACAATCTGTGTTAAACTTACCAAATTATTGGGATATTTTCGCAATAAATACAAATTAAAACCAGTTTGTGCAGTTCTGACAGTAGGTATGTAATCAAAATCTATACAGCTTTGACTTCGTAATTTAATAAAGTTTATAATACAACACAGAGGTACTATTTCGAGACATCTGAGCTAAACTTTTCGGAATCCCTTTATAGAATTATTATTTAATACGGATTAAAACAAATTCAAATTGAATAAAATTCCATCATGATAACTAGATGTAACTCTTCTTTCTTGGTAGGTTACAAAACATTTTAGATTTATAGTGAAAAACTTTTATTTAATCGCTATTATTGGTATAACACCTGCTTAACTAAGGTCACAGTCGGTCCTAGGCGCTAGGCCCGTGCTAGGCCTATTAGGCGGCGGAGAAGCCACACCGCTGGCTGCTGACGTAGGCCTGGCGACTGGCCATGTCGTCGCAGGGCCGGTTGAACGCGCGCCATTTGGGGTTGCCGATGAAGAGGCGCTTCATCTTAACGTGGTTCTGCAAAGAGAAAATCTCGTGTGAGGACAAGTGGAAGAAGAGAAGGCGGTAAGTCTTCCGCCAAGAGCCACCGATACCCAGGTAAGGGGAAAACTCGCTCGAGAATTTCAAGACTTTTGTCCATCACTGTTCTTTTTTTTCCAGGGGAAACCATCATGGCCTTCACCTAGCCACATGTGGGGGACAAGGTGGTGTGTGGGACTCTAGCCCTAATCAAAACCCCTGGGGTGTCCATCTCAGCGCAATCGCGGTCGGATACCCCACAGCCGGGACTGGACCGTACCGCAAATCGCGCTCGCTACTTTGAGCCAAGTATGGCGCAATGCAGCCCTTCCCAAAAGCACGACCTACCAAGACACCCAGTAGGATTTTTTCCCTCGCGGAGTCGTGATACTGAGCAAGCCACTCCCCAGTAGTGGGAATGCTTACGTACTCCGAAGCCCGTTTAGTCCCCTCTAACGATAGGCCGGGAGTACCTTGGCAGTATTCTTAACGCCCCTAGCCACAGGGCACGTCCCTCACTGTTCTAACCTAACTTCATCAATATTTTTTCGTTTGTAGAATTTTGTCAGTAGGTATTATCATCACAAAAATATTGGCTAGGTTAGGTTAGAACAGTGACCGGCCAGAAAATCATTCATCACATCATCAGATTTCTGTAAAAATCTTACAGGCGCTATTTCACGCCGTGATATCACTCCAGTCGTGTCGAATGGATCGGATCTTGAAAGAATGAATAGACCAGATTTTTTTTTTTGTCATAGGTAGCAGACGAGCAGGCGGATCACCTGATGGTAAGCAATGCCGCCGCTCATGGACACCTGCAACACCAGTAGTTACAAGTGCGCTGCCAACCTTTTATCCCCTTCCCCCCCCGGGTGGGCCTCCGGTACCCTCACTCACTCGGCGAAACACAGCACAGGGGCTGCTTCACGCCGGTTTTCTGTGATAATGCCGATATCATTATGCCAATGTCACTTAGGTATTACGTGGTACAAAGTTACGTAAAACGCACAGTACTCAACCACCATCATTTTTCAATTCCACTTACCTTAAGGTCCAGAGTGAAGCGGTGGTAGATGCCACTGGGCAACACAACAAGATCGCCGGGGCCCACTGCGATGCGGATCCACTTGTCCTCACCGTCCCGCACGTCGAAGTAGCCGGCGCCTTCAAAGATAAACCTGATGAAAAAAAAAACGAAGAAAAAAAAAGTACCTGTGGGAGAGCCTCGCTTCGGCATGAATGGGCTGGCTCGACCGGAGTGAGCACTGCCTCACAGAAAACCGGCGTGAAGCAGCCCCTGTGCTGTGTTTCGTCGAGTGAGTGAGGGTACCGGAGGCCCACCCGGAGGGCAAAGATAAAAGGTTGGCAGCGCACTTGTAACTCTACTGGTGTTGCAGGTGTCCATGAGCGGCGGCATTGCTTACCATCAGGTGATCCGCCTGCTCGTCTGCTACCTATCAAATAAAAAAAAAAGTAGGTAAAGTATCAGCATATGATAATACTGTCCCACTGCAGGACAAAGGCCTCCATCATGGAAATCAAGTCATCGCTACTATGATGGGGTTAGGTTTAATCACCACACTTGCCTAATGCGAATATGTTTGAAACATGCTTTTTGCCCGACCAGGACCCCGAGATCTCGCCCCGGTAATTGAATCACTAAACCAACAAGGCGTTCTACACAGTGTATTTTGTGAGAGAATTTATTCTTAAACTTTATAGAGGCTTTTACGTATAGCAACACTGAACAGTAAAAACCATCAGCGGGACCAGCTCATAACTGCAACAGCCCACCATGTGGTTATGTGTGGTTGATGTTTGAATTCGGATGACCTGCGGGAGTGAGATAGAAGATAAATGGCTGCCAACTACGGAAGATGTGAGGACTTAAAGTTTATAAGGAGACTATTATTATAAAGGCGAAAGTTTGTATGGATGTATGGATGTTTGTTACTCTTTCACGCAAAAACTACTGAATGGATTTGAATGAAACTTTACCACAATATAGCTTACACATCAGAATAACACATAGGCTACAATTTATAAAAATATATTGAGTGGATTGTCCAAAATATGACGGTAAGTGTCAATAATTAACTCCACGCGTACGAAGTCGCGGGCGGCCGCTAGTAAGGAGATATAATCATAAGGAGATTAATAATAATGAAAGAAGATTTTTCTAATAACTGTGGTTTCCCTCGCCCCATTTGCTACATCTGCAGTTCTGTACCTTATCTCCTCGTCGTTATGCAGATGTTCAGTATAGAAGGCCGCGAGCTGCTGGCTGTCGAGGCTGCCCTCGGCGCAGACCAGCTCGTCCTCGTACGTGTACCCGCGGTCTTTCTTCAACTGGGCCAGGACACCGTCTGTCTCATATGTGTTGACATTGAGCTGGAAAAAACCTTCAATTTGAAATGAAAACAAGGATAAGTTCGCCAATTGTAACAAATTTTGTGCAATAAAGTTTAAATAAATAATGATAGCACTCTGGATGTAGAATGTTCACAGATATAGTGTGTATCTGTGCTGTGAACATTCCACATCCCCATAACTAGTTCTTACAATCATTCAGAACATTATTTTTTCTAGCTTTTGGAAATTTGCATAAAAAATCAACTTTTCATACACAGTCGTTCGTGTGACTCGTTCATTTTGTATAATGTAAGTATAGAAAACAATTCAGACTAACTAATAACATTTTAGTATGTCCTGATCGTTATGCCATAAAAATGTAACTAAAAATGTACCCTTCATCGCTCTTCAAGCAAAAAATTAAAAGCCTATAAACTTAAAAGGAAAAAAAAAAATTTGTAGTTTTTTTTTTCAAAGAAATTAGGCCACAACCTCACCTGATGATAAGTAATGATGTGGCCGATGGGCCGACGGTGGACCATGCATGACTGTCTAGTAAGGATTCACTCTTTTTTTTAAGTTATCAGTCTTAAAGCCAGAAGTACCTATAAGGAATTTAGATTTATAATGTCAATTTTAGTCCACCCTGAATATTTAAAATACATGAAAAGTCATAAAATAATATGTACTTAAACAGCGAGCCACAAATGTATAAAAGTCCTCAATATAGATGCACAAAAATTTACAATAAATTACAGGTACCGGCAAACATCTTGACTATCGGGTGATGTAGTGGGGGAGAGTTCGCGCATGTACACTTGCGTGCCAAAAAATAGTATAACCTTTAATTTAAAATGTTGATATGGCTAAATGTGTTTCTTGCGTTTGTGGCCAGCAAAACGTATTTTTACTAAATGCAATGACTGATTATACTAAATGCAAAAACTCGTGGCAGTCGGTGTTTTATTTCATTTATTAATACGTTGTTTAATGTTTGTATGTACCGACAGGTAAGTTGTTGAAAATGGTTGATAGGTTTAAAGTGAAATAACTGTAATTATTATGTACTTGAGCCAAGTGCTCATGGCGGTATACTCTGCGAAATAAGTCGTGAAATGTATTCTAAAAGAACTAATACAGAGTTCCATAGTTTTAAAGCCAAATAATAGGATACCATACCTTATGACGTAAGTGGCAGTGGTGCCATCATTTATTTTCACGACTTTATTGACAGAGTAGATGATATGATGTTGATAGAAAGATGAAATATGACACGGATTGCAACGAGCCCTTGAGTTTAAAAATAAGGAATATTCATATCTACTCAGATGACATTGAAATTGAATTTATTAAACTAAATCACAAGATTTTTTTCATAAAAGTTTACGCAAGGGTTGATGGAAGATAAAAATGAGTTGCAATAATGTAAGAAAAATATATTAGAAAATTTATTAAGCCAGGTACAAAAACTAATTAATCTTGTGGTAAAACAGCCACTCCCTCCATTAGGGTGTCATTAGCAGAGCTAGTGCTAGGAGTTGGTTCTTCATCCATGTAACTAGTGTCATCGTCATCACAATCAACATCGTCTTCGTATTCGTCATCATCCGAATCACTCTCATCATCAGCAAAAAATACGAATTCGTCAGTGACTAAATCTACCACATGATCACTTTTTATGTATTCTTTTTCAGTTTCTTGGACTTTTCGGCATAATTTTATCCATTCGCTTGCACCCATTGTTGCCACCTTCTCTTTCACTAGGTCCATTACTTTGTTGATGTTCCAACTGACATTTTTGCTTGCAACATACCCTTTAACAGATGCCCAAGCCATCTCAATGGCGTTGAGATCGGGGTGGTATGGAGGCAACCGAAGCACTGTATGCCCGTGTTCAGTTAAAATCTTATCAATGGTATACGTTTTGTGCTGCTCTTTGTGCAATTTAATTATTTTATGCAGTTGTGGTTTCAGCATATATTCACTATATGGAATGCCCTTTTCTTGTAACCATTTTTTCATTTCGCCTTTTCTAGCATTAGCAGTTGGGGCAGGATCGGACTGTTTGTTGTGATATGAAGCATTATCAACAACAACAACCGAATTCGGTGGTAGATTTGGTAGCAACTGACATCGTATCCACTTCTCATAATTATCAAAATTCATATTATCGTGGTAGTCACCCGTTTTTGTTCCAGCTTTGAATAAAAGAAGCGCATTGGGTACAAACCCAGCTTCAGAACCTGCGTTCACAATGACAACACGCTGTCCTTTTGATATAGGTTTTTTTAGACCTTTAGTAGAGCCGTCTGACCATGATTTATTTGAAGAGTGAGAAGAATCAACATATGATTCATCGGTATATATTATTGGTCTTCCTTCTTCTCTGTATTTATTCACCTTTTGCAGATATTCAATCCGTAGTAATCGTATGTTCGATTTTTCAATTAACAGGCTTCTATTATTTTCCGTCCTTTTCCATCGGAAGCCCAAAGAATTTAAAATTCGCCGTAAGGATCGTTCCGAGCAATTAAAATCTATATCTTCTTTTAATTTTTTACGAAGCCTTTCCACGGTAGGAAGTTCGTTGTTTGTATTGTGGTAGTTATACACACATCTTTTTATTAGTGATTGGTCGAAGCTATCAATTCCTGTAACTCTCTTCTTTCCATTTCTTTTTTTGCCCGGAGTGCGGAACACTGTAAGCAAGTCGGAATTTTTGGCTTCCTTTATAATACGCCTAACCGTACTCTCCGAAACTTTCGTTGCCTCAGCTGTTTGTTTTACTGTTTCCTTGTCGTTCTTTCCACCTTTTTGCATAAAGCAATAAACGTCGTACACCATTTTTCTGGCTTGCCTTTTCAAAACAACGTTAGGTTGTCGTGACATATTCAACAACTAACAAAAAACTTAACAAACAATAATAACGATAACAAAATAACTAACGAAAAACTTTAACTAAACAACCAACAAAAAACTTTAACTAAACAACCAACAAAAAACTTAACGAACAACAAAATAAGACAACGTGCACTGCACTGAAGTGTACTCGGGAGCAAGCGGAACGTGGACGCGGTGCGGGAGGCAAGGGTCGACTGATCTACCAATGGCGCGGGTTCGCGCGCTCGGTACCATACCCCTCCCCCGCACCCTTCCCCCAATGACACCTTAAATTCGGTTCTGCGCAGGCAATGACATTTAGTCAAGATGTTTGCCGGTATCTGTACCTGACACCCTGAAACGCCAAGAAAATGTCCACTCATTCTGTAAATCATTAAAATCACTTCTCATATAAAAATCTTATTACAGTGTCGAAGAATTTTTCAATGATAAAATAAAATAATTATTTACCTACATAACCTACTATGCCAAGAGAAAATATTTTAATTTACTTACCTATAATGTGTTCCTTTTGCCATACCCTACCAACAGGGTTCATGTATATTTATATATTATTAGTTATAAGTGTATAACTTTAATATGTATGGTGCAAGAAATCCATACTAATATTATAAATGCGAAAGTAACTCTGTCTGTCTGTCTGTCTGTCTGTCTGCTACTCTTTCACGCCAAAACTACTGAACGGATTTAAATGAAATTTGGTATACAGATGATCTAGACCCTGAGAAAGGACATAGGCTATTTTTTGTTGCGAAAAGGGGGCTGTAAGGGGTTAAAAGGGGGGTAAAAAGTTACTTTTCCACGCGGACGAAGTCGCGGGCGGCCGCTAGTAAATAAATAAAAAAAAATAATAAAAAACAAACTCACATCAAAATGTTCGACTCCGGTCTTCTTGTAAAGTTCATCAAACGACACGAACTCCGGAGGACTCTTGTGGTGTTCGAGCCTCGGGTCACCCACATCATCGTTCATGTACCACGCCTTATGCATAGGTAATTTAGTTTTAAAATATAGGTACTTTTAATTATTATAACGTGACACTGCGCAGCAACTCTGTCTACCAAAGACTAAAGATACTACGCAATAGTATCGAGTTAATGATAATAAAAACAAGTGAATGTCAATGTTGTTTCTGAGATAAACAACTACCATTTAAAGTAGATAAATACAAATGTATCGTATTACCCGTAGCGTAGGATAAATTTTAATATAGGAGATGGACATCCAGTAGGTACGTACAGCCACACATTAAGGTATACACAACTGTCAAATTTCTTCCAACGACTCTCATTTTACTGTCATACACAATAGGTTGAATATCAATTTGACACTTTGTGGTAACCTGATGTGTGGCTGACTGTACTTAATCTCAACTACTGTGACAAACATATTTTGATATTATGATTATTTAGCTTGAGGGTGCTCGTTTGATCTAATTCAATCGACGACATCGTTTTCAATAAAATGTGACGGATTTAAGATAAGTAGAGAAAAATCATCTTCATAGTGTATGTCATAGCATAGTAAATAATACCTACTGGAAGGAAATACGAAACAGTGCTCGTAAATGTACTTTCTTTCATCTTTCTTCAAATTTTTAGCACACAGGCGTCAGATCAAATTACCCTTTCTGGGTTTTGGACCTTATTTCCGAGACACACTAGCTATTTTTGTATACAATCTATGCTACACATTACTCATATCTCTTCTAAGCATAATCGCATTTTGAAATACCACAGACGGCTTATATAGAACATATGCCTACCTACTACAAAAACACTACGAATTTTTTTTTCTTTAAACATCTTAAATTCATCAAAACTAATAAACATTTCACGTGAAAATTTGACAAATAGAGTATAAGGAATAAATACCACGAAAACTTTAAAAACTGTTTTAATACAATAAACATTTTCAAACAATAACAGTATAGATACAAAGATTTGTACACATTTGATTAATATTAGATATCATGTTGGAATTTGCGACTTTTGAGCAAACTTTGTTATTTCAAGTGTGCTTTTTTTATAAACTTCTTCCCTTATATAACTATAACTCTTATATAATATTATACATAATATCCAAAATGATTACGCTACTAATTATTGCTCCATAAAATTGATTATAACTAATCGGAAGTACATTATTAAAAACTCTGGAATTTTCTTGGAATTCTAACTAAAGAGGGTTTTTGAATATACTAAGGGGGTAAAAATGGACAGATGGTTGGTTGGGGATCGAACCCACGACCTTTGGCGTAAGAGACAGGGTCCCCACCAAATGCGCCATCGGGCCAGTCATTATAAGCTGCCTGCATATTTTGTGGCCTTACGTTGCGATGACAATGCGACTGTACAATGTTCATAGACAAATCCATACTAATATTATAAATGCGAAAGTAACTCTGTCTGTCTGTCTGTCTAATATTATAAATGCGAAAGTAACTCTGTCTGTCTGTCTGTCTGTTACTCTTTCACGCCTAAACTACTGAATGGATTTAAATGAAATTTGGTATACAGATGATCTAGACCCTGAGAAAGGACATAGGCTACTTTTTATTGCGAAAAGGGGGTTGTAAGGGGTTAAAAGGGGGGTAAAAAGTTACTTTTCCACGCGGACGAAGTCGCGGGCGGCCGCTAGTACGGTGGCCAGCACATCAAGTTACTACAATCTGTCAAATTTCTTCAATCGAACCTCACTTTTATGTCAAACGTGTTTGGTTCAATATCAACTGAGGAAATTTGACAGATTGTAGTAACTTGATGTGCTGGCCACTGTACATATATAGTTGACATAATAATACAATGAACGATTAACCTTGAGGTTTCAGTCAGGAGGCGGCAGCGAACCCCTTCTGCTGTGACATGACATACTCCTTGCGGCACTCCATCTCGTCTGCCGGCCGGTTGTACGGCAACCACACCGGCTCGCCGATGAAGAACCGCTTCGCCTTTATGTAGTTCTGAAACAGGTTAAATTCGTATGTGTATGTGAAACTGCGCAGAATCTTAAGAGGAAAACTGCTTTTTATGCAATTATTTTCCGATAGTGTAATAAGAGGAAAATCAATTAGGTATAATAGTGACTAGCATAGTATACTTTTAAGCGATGGTAGCTCAGTGGAAAAGAACGCGCCTTCGTCGGTCGTAGCTTCTAATACGAATGTATGTGCGTATATCATTTGATCTAGTTCCCCTGTGAAAGAGTTGGGATGGTATAACCAAAGTCGAATGATTGCAATTACCAGACTCCAAATCCTTAACAAGATTCAGTGACATCCCAGGGGCCATCTCATTCATTCCAGCCCTGCCACCCTATAAATAATAAATTGAGACAACATCACATACATTGTCCTAGGTCCCAAACTAAGGTTTTCCCTTGTACTATGGAAACCAGAAACAACAAAGGAACTACAAACACCCAGACCCAACACAAATATCTGTTTCATCAACAAACATTTGTGTTGGTGCGGGAATCGAACCCGCGACCCTTGCGTCTCAACCGGCGTTTCAAACCATTGCGCCAAATGGGTCGTCTATAGTTACACCCCTGTATTTATTATTACTGTACTTACATTGGTGTCAAGTGTGAACCGGTGGTAGATGCCGCTGGGTATCACGATCATGTCTCCAGCAGATACCGCGATGCGAATCCACTGGTCATCGCCGTCTCGCACATCGAAGTACCCTGATCCATCCAGTACGAACCTGAAATCAACCACTGCTATTTTTAAATATGTATCAAATTAGACCCTATGGTCATGTTACACTTAAAACTCAAAACAGCTGGATTTCCTGAATAGCAAAATAACTAATAATATGTAAAGTGGAATTTTCCGCAATTAGACTCTCTTTCTCCATTGTATGTGATGCAAAAAAACTATTTAAATATGTATCGCAAAATGCCAAATAAACAAAGTGGGTGGGTACTAAGTTCGTTGAACAAAACACAAATTTGTAATTTGTGATTTCAAAATGCCACGCTTCACTATGATTGGACCAGCTCGACATACTGCAGCCTGATCTGAAAGCTGGTATGAAGCAGCCAAACAACCTGTGTACCTCATAATCTAGGAAAATTTATAAATTGTTGTATTTTCAATGTTTTTAAACAAAGTTGCAAAATATACTGTAATTATTTTCTATACAAAGAAATTAAAAACCTGATTTCTTCATCTGTATGCAAATGTTCAATGTAGAAGGACTTGATCTTCTCTTCATAGTTAGGCAAGCACTCCTTGGAGCACACAATCTCATCTTCGTAGGTGTAGCCTCGGCTTTTCTTCAACTGGTCTAACACTCCATCTGTGGTGAATGTCTCAACGTTGATCTGAAATTTTATAATAAGTATTGACTTCAGTTTTTTGGTCATAATATTTAGCCCCATTATCATCTGAGGGCGTAATTCCCGGTTGCAACTTAGCTGATAGGCGTAGACCATTATTCAAAGGCATAACAAACTTCTGTTTAACATTTCTAATCTGATAATATTATATTAGGTATCTAAAAAATAAAATATTTGATTTGATTGAATGCGTAGATAAAGGAAAATTAAGTAAGTAAGGTAATGCAACTTTGAAAAATAATATTAGTTACAGGAAAATGTGATGATTTGTTTATTTTTTCCTGCCCAGTTTAATAAAGTTATTCTAAATTATTTTATCTTATGTGTTTGATAAATTATAATGATTCTCATAGTATAAGTTCATTTATTTATCAGTTAATTTAGTAGTGGAGAGATAACAACACATGAGACTTAAGTTTTATTTAAACTTTGATGAACCTGAGGTCAGCTTAATAGGATATTGTCCTACCAGTCACAGTCTGTCTGCGTGGCGTAAATGATGTATTACTTGAGGATAATGTAGCCTTTTAATGTGAAATCACGTTCAAAATTATTGGTGTATTATAGGTAGTACTTATTTTGTTAAGCATTACAAACTTGAAAAATTCAAATATTCTCTCTTCTTAGTAAAAAAAGCGGAGATTGACCATTACACAGTTGAAGGGGGATAATCTTTCTACAATACTATATTTGTAACACATTACACAATCGAATAAACAATAATATTTTGAGAAATGCTGCGTAAACTTACGGGGAAGTACTCGACACCAGTTTTCTTGTACAAGTCTTCTAAAGATATGTACTCTGGGGGATTCCTGTGATGCTCCAATCGCTGGTCGCTTTGATCTTGGTCCATATACCACGCCCTGACCATTGCTTTCTTTTATAATTGCAGAAATTAATAAAAAACAAACAAGAAGCCCGACCGATGTGCAAAACTTGCGCAGCAGATAGAAAATGTCAAAATGACAGTGACGGCCGGTGACGTAAAATATTTTTTAATGCCGGTCGGTAATATTGTTGCCATGATATGTCAATTATAATATATTAGAGTATGACCAACAAAACGTGACTATAAAGATTGGCGGCAAATTCAAAAATCTTGGGATGTCAACACTCATTACACTCTGAAAAACGACGATGAATTTAACGTCCTGTTGGTCTAGTGGTTTAAATACCAGGCTATAATTCCGGTGCCTGGGTTCGATTCCCGGGTCAGGCAAAATGTAGGTAGGTAAGTAAAAATATGTTATGAGTTTTTGGAAAATAGCTCCCCAGCCACAAATTCTAATTCTCAATGAATTCGTGTGTGATCGTCTTCAACCCTCATTAGAAAAGAGTGGCGTGAAGCGTGATTAAGTCTAATCCCATCATAATAGCGATAACTTGATTTCTATAATGGTGAAAGCCTTTGCCCTGCAGTAGGACTAGAGGCGGATGTACCGTATAGTCTTAAGTGTGCTGGAGCATAGCTAGTCCATGTAGTCCCAGTATGTAGATCTCGTTAGGTATATCGACTATTCAGGCCAGCGGTCTGCGGTTTGGTGATCCCTGATCTATACCATATATATATATAGAGATCGCCAGGAGTAGCCTAAATAATTTGCCCCTTACTTACTACTAATCTGCGTGACTGAGTTGGCACTCCGTAGTAGTAGGCACCCCTTGATGCCTGGCACCCAGGACGCATCGGTAATGGAAATAATAAAAAACGATTTTGCAAGTAAAAATAGATTTAATACCATTATTAATCTAAGGTATTACAATACTAATCTGTTTCACAAACCAAGTAGGTACATTAATTTTAGACTTACGAAGATAATTGGGGGTTTTCTTTTGTCTAAATCTTTACACACTTAAAATTTGCCTAGCACCTGGAAAATTTAGGAAATAATCTTTGAAAATACCCTATCGATTATGGACAGGTATTAAAGTTATGGCCACTTCATTTCATTTCAAAATAATGTAGTAGGTAATCTGTTACTCTAAAATACAAAAATATTTTTTAGAAATCTAGTAAATGAAGTTCTACTAGGTACAACACAGCTTGTGGAAAACAATGGCGGGAACAAAGAGTTTATTAACATATTAGGCATATTAGGTAATCATAATTTTCGAATAAGTGTAATTTCCCAACGAACTGATAAAAGGCAAATATTTATTACATTATGTGATTACTGATTAGTCTTGTACGGTCGACACTCGATTCCAAAAATATGTACCTTTACACTTTTAGTACTTTGTCGCAATAACTAGATATCTGACTTACCTATACATTGTTATGTAACGTATAAGGTAGTAGGTGTGTATGTATAGAAATTGTGACAAGATACTAAAGTGAACTATATTATATTTTTGGAGTCAAGTCAATATTAGTCACTATCCATTTGGTAAATTGATTTCCGGCAATATCAAGTGATATTAGGTAAATAAATTATATTTTTTTATAAGACAGCCATAATTAGGTGTGCGCTGGGTTATTTATTCCGATGTATGATATATGATATTCTAATCAAACCTGTTTATTTTATTTCACCTCCATCGGATTCTCTTCAGAAAAAAATCTATCTTAACTTTATGACTCGGTATTTTGTGTTGATTCAAAAAGAGACTAAGTGACGTAGCCTATAATAGTAATATCTATGCTTATTAATCACACTGTGATGAATAAGTACAATGGACATTAAAAAGGGTCGTAAATGTTTGCTTACAGTACATACACTAGCTACTTCTTTGATATGACCGTTTTATAACAAAGCTAGATCTACTTATTTTGAAAAAATATTGTTTTCGGACAGTAAAAAGGTTGTTCCCTAAGCAATTGAATAGTCATTCCAAATTATAACAGATTTTATTGAATTACTGCATTTTTAAATTATTGAAGCGGTAGAGGCTATTTTATTTTAAAACATCGATCGACAATGAGGTAAGGCTAAGGCAGACATAAAAAAAACAATCAGAGCAATTAAGGTGGCCTATTGTGTGTGAAAAATCCGTTAGATGGCGTGCTGTAAGAATGTGGTCCATATTCACATCATTGAGATTTTGTCAAAAATAACCAATCACCGTGCAGATGGAGCTCAGTTCTTCAGTACGAGATTTTTCACACGCGATATCCCCCATCTATGTATGTTGATCGAAATGTTAAAATAAAAAGAAACAAGTAAGCTTGAATTAGGGATTCACGTAGCTGTTCTCGCCTGACTCAATGGGATTTAACTACTAGAAGAAATATTTTTTTTCAAATCCCTTCTGATCTGATTAGCCAGGCCATCAGGTTGTACTAAGCTACGTTGATTTTTTAAGTGTCCACTCTTTAAATTATTCAAAAAATAAGAGAAAATAGATAAATACCTAGCCATTTCAAAAGTATTTTTAGCGCACTAAATTAATTTGACATAATTGGAAATATCTGTATACTCGGGTGAAACTAACTGAAGTAATGATTACGAATCTACGAAGGAAATTTGATTAAAATAACGTCGTAGGTAAACATTTTTTTGTTGATACTTACATACTTATTATCATAGAGAGGGTATTATGACCGAGTCAAACTCTTTTTTAAATAATCATTAACAAAACAAGCATATTTTTAACGTTGAAAAGACGCACAACTTTTAAAAATAAATCATAGGTAAAACATTTTTATTAAGTAAACGTAAATGCAACAAATCATTTAAGAAATAAAATCAATGGACGGAAGTCAAAATCACAAATAATCTAATTAAATGTTTCAATACAGTATTTTAAATTATTAGGTTTTTTCTCTTCTCTTGAATTTTTATCGTATCGATCGTATATTAGCCCATGTACGATTGAAATTATAATATTCGGCGTTCGATTTAATCTATCTTTGGAATATTTTTAGATGTTTTAAATCATGCCGGTAAAAATATTTGAGAAACAATGCATTATAAAAATATTGAATTAAAATATAAATTCAACTAAATTTAATGAAAAAGATTCAATATACATACAATATTTCAATATTCATAATACTTTTATGACTTTTATACAGAAAAGCATATCGGTTTATTTTACAAAAATATCAAACTTTTGAAAAAAATATTTGTTAAGTAGGTATTTCAGTAAGTACAATAATAATAACCAATAACATTGAATAAATAGTATAGATAATTTTGTTAAACCTACATTAATACTGTTGAAATTAATTATTTATGTGCATCAATTTTATTTTAAAATTCATATAGGTACCTACGGTACGGTAAACCCAAAACAAAAAAATATATTTCATGCACATTTTAGTCATCAAATCGTTTATCTCTGTTTAACAGTAAGATGTAAAGAGCAAAACATTTAGACAATAAGCTTAATTAACGCAGATTTTTCATTAATATTAAATACCTAAGATGATTTTCCATAACAAGTTAAACGAAAATGGACTTGGAAAATGGTCAGATTAAAAGTGCATTAAGTGAGTGAACACACGTGATAACTTAAGTTAAACAATCATATTGAAGACATCTGTCTGGCCATACAGGTCCCAGGATTCAAATTTCAAAAACAAGTTTTTACACCTCAATTTACAGATGACTTGGCGGGAAATGGTTTACAATGAATATCCAATGAAGCATAGTAAATGCTTACCACCCGTGTTATATTAATTACCATCACTTCCATTCAAGTCTCTGTAACATCCTGGTTGAAGACTGAGTTACGTCTCACTACAAAACGTATCTTATCCTTGACTGAAAATTCTCTGCCTGGGGCCTTAGAGCCCCTACACACTCTAAGAAGGTCCTTACAACCGTTCTAGAATTATTAAAATATTGAAATATACTGAGATCACATCATTACCTCTAACTATTCACAATTTCACTGGTACAATCGAGTACAAAAATATGTACACATAATAATGTATGTTACGGTGTATACATATTTATGACATCGATGTTACATAAGAGAATAGTGGACAGTCTGCCTTGAACGAAGTACTTTAAGGTGCTTGCATTTTTTATTTATATCAATCGCTTTATTAAATAATAAAGTTATTAATAGTAGCGATCAACAGAAATTCACCTTTACAATGAACTGTGAGAGGCAGACATGAACAAATGTAAAAATACAAAAATAAACATAAATCAATTTACACTAAAAATATTATTATCACAACAATCATGTATTTACAGGTAGGTTATGTGTATTAAAATAATGTCAGTATTATATTTAAAGATAAATTAGTAAACATTACGTAGTTTTATTATTCAAATCTATTTAATAAAATATTTAATAGTCACTATCAACTAAATATCTTACCGTTGATTGCATTCGTCTGCGTCTTTATAATTAAAGTATAAGTATTTAGGATTATTAATTACTTATGATTTTCTTAAGTACAATTACTGAAGTCATGATCAGATGCCATCTTTGCTTAAGGTGATTAAATTAACTTAAGGAAACAAAATGATCTCATGAATTTATTATGTTCATGCTATTGCAAGTCTAAAAATATACCTATTCAATTTTGCAATATCGACAGTCTATATCTAGCAAAATAAGTTTAGGTATACGTCTTATCTAAACAATAATGAAAAAGACAAAATATAAAACCATTTATATTCCATAAATTTCACCACATCCAGGTATAAAAAAAAACCTTAAACTTTTTACTTATCGCAGAGATGACATCAAAGTACATGTTCAAAATTACTACTTAAAGACGCACATTTAGATTTCAAAGTCAAACTCTTCACTCTAAAAGTCAACACCAAAAGTCAAAATTCTAAACACTGAGGACTACTTAATTTGTAGAAAGTCTAAGCTGACCAACCGGTGGCCAGGGACTACAGAGGGATCACAGGAAAACAGTTACAGCTAACATACATTCACTCGGAGTCCTAGGTGTGAATTTGTCCGGCATTGGTATGCGATGTCAACGACGGCATAGCAGTGGTACTATGTGAAATTGATGTAGAACGAATTGGTCACATTCGATGCAAGCATCAACTCATTAGTTCAAGCTAGGCCCCTGTTTCACCCCGGTGACAATTGTCAAACGACAGGTGACATAATATTAAAATTAATAAAATGTTTTCTAAATACAAAATATGGACGTCATTTTGATACATTTGTATGTGTCATACATACAATTATACCAAAACCATAATATGTTGTAAATCAAAAAATATTATTTATAGTTGACATTTTGTAGTAGTTGTGAAGCTCTACATATATTATGTCACCGACAATTGTCAGCGTGGTGAAATAGGGACCAGAACGCTAGCAGACGCAGACATCGATATCAAGGACGCCGTTGATGTGTCCAAGGATGCGGTTACAGCTTGGTATGCTTCACTGTGTCCGTCCAGTAGTTCTGGATGGTCATGGCCTCGAGGGAGTTTAGGAACGAGTCGTTGTCCAGACTATACATCTCCTCGGAATTGTCCTGGAAAAATAAAAAAAAAATGTAAGCATTAAAGAGCATCAATCTTACCAAAATTATACCAATATTAAGGAAACTAAAATATGCCTCCAGAATTTAATGACATTGAGATGTAGGGAAACAATGTAGTATTATAATAATTATCTTTTGTAAATAAAATCAAAGCTTACAAATTCTTAACGCAATTAATTACTTACTCATGATTACAGACAATTATTTATTTAAATTTAATTCAAATGTAAGATATAGCAATTCAATTTATCTAAGATCTGAAATGCAATACTATCTCTGAAACGATTTTATGACTTTACTTATTATTTAAAGTAACATTAGCTGTACATATACCTTAATGGTGTTATAAAAGTAACCATAAAATCTGTGTGAATGGAATAACACAAATAGCGTTTTAATGGAGAAGGCTCATTCTCAGTTTTACACGCTAGATAGTTAACTCCAAGAATATTATTTAGATTTCTCACGCAGATTTCCTCTACGTTAGAAAACAAATGGACGTTAAATACAAGGTTAGGCTGTAATATTTTGTTGTGAGGAATGAAGTAAAAAATGTACATACCCTTATAGTGCTATCGTCTAGATATCCACTTGAGTCAGGATTGGAGCACTTGTCGTTCAGCGTCTGGGGCTTGTTCAGGTACCTCCGCCTATAGAGCACGAAGGCGGTGCTCCCAGCAAGAGCGGCCAGCACCAAAGCCGCAAAAGAAATCCCAGCAATCGCTCCCATGTCCATATCTCCTTCTCTCCCCCCGGGATCCTTGACCCTCGGAGACGATTCAACGTTCGCGTTCGGGATCCGGGTCTGCAGAAACGTCGTTTCCAGCGTCAGAGGTTTGTCAGTCACTATTCTGCTCTCTGAAACGCCCTCGAGACTAGTTTCGTCTTTGACGAAATCGAGTGTAGTAAGATTTCGCTTTTTGGAAGCGAACGTAGCGTTTTGCGATTCCGTCACGTTGACTGATGTCACGGTAGAATTAGTAATTGTATTATTCGGTGTGATGGTTGTGTTTGTTATTTCGGTAATGTTTGTAGGTACCCATTGTATGGATGGTTGTGCTGTTTCAATAGTGGCGTTGTCATTGGTGTTGTTAGCGTGAGCTAGTTCGGGTTCCTTGGTTTGGTTGGTGGCGTTAACGGGGGGCCTGGCGGTGGCGATGGGCGGCGTCTTCGTGAAGTACATGGCGCGGGCCTGCCGGTCCATCGGTCTGTTCTGCTCGTTCGGAATATCCGTGGTTAGTTCATACTCTTCTGACTCTGATTGGGGTGCAGCAAGGGTTATTCCGCTGCTCTCTGAAAAAAAATAATAGAATAGATTAGTTTATTTGCTTTTTAACAGAGCATAGATTTTCAGGATCACCTATCCAGCCTTAACTAGACGAACAACAGGACAATAGGTAAATTTTTATAAAACTGTTACACTTAAGAAATATAATTACGTACAAAAGTATTGTAAAGACTAAAGTGTTCAGTTAATTTGATTAGACATACTAAGTCATAAAAATCCGAATATACAATATTAGTTCCACTAAACTCCGCAGCCTTAAAGAGGCAATAAACTTAGTAAAATATACGCTTATGACTGAGAATACATTGCTTAGTTAAGTGATTTAGCTAAAACAGGGTTCATCGACTTGGACGATTTCCATTTTATGAAAGAGAATCGCGTTTGTACTTTACATAAAACGCGTAATGTATACGATTGTTGTCAATACACAATTACATAAATAAGTCGTGTGTAACGTTGCTTTTATGTTAATTATAGGTTCAATCCTTAGCTAATTGTAATTTTTTTACGACTAGCAACTGTTTCACAATAAATAAATAGGCGAATTAATATTTTATCAATTGCCTATGATCTTTTATTGCCATTTTCGGAAGGTGATTAACGCAATTTGTCCTTGGGTCTGTAGTTTCTCCAGTTATTCAAACCAGAAACATCAATTCGAATCGTCCGTATCGGCAGTTAAATGTTAAAGCTAGCCTCAATAAACATTTTGTCAAAACGGATTGCCAAGCCATAATTCCGGATTTGGTACGGAGCGTCACCAGTTAGCAGCACCATAAGACGCCCTAAAGGTGAAGGGGAAATCATCAGGAAAAGCATTCCCAAGGAGGGTGTTGGTGTCAGGCAGGCGGCCGACTATAAAACTAAATGTCAAAACTTATGTAATATGAATAGTTCCAACGGCTCACCGTTCATCATCAGACAACGATGAACTCCGTGACTGTCTCAAGAATTCTAATTAATTTAGTAGGCGCTGTTTCCCCTACAGGGCGCATGCAAATCGCCATTTCTTTCCGTCTCCGAGACGCCATAATAGGATTTACTTTACGACGTCGTTTGTCTCTAGAAGTCAGGGCTGAGCTGGATACTAGTCTCTTCTTAGAAGAGGTTGTTAGCCCTCAAACCATGTCAAATGTGAATAATTACTTTGTCGCGATTTTAGTTACACTGACGTAACTGTTGCATGCATCTTTAACACACTTCTTTTTAAACAAACAATGTATTACATGCCTCTTAGACAGGGACTGTGACTAAATGAGCGGAAAGCAATAAAGGTGACTAAGCCATTAAGTGATGAAAACGACGATGATCATACGAACGGACTCTTTTTCTACAGTTGATTTGATATCCACCTAAGCTATAAATTGCATAAAAATGTCAAGTAAGCTGTAACGTATTCCGATGGTGTGAATTATGACGCTAGTGCAACGTAAGTATCAGACTCATACGTGATCGCTGACGCACAAATTGTACAATAGGTGCGTTGTATTTAAAAGGATACTAGGTTCTATATTAATATTCTTTTATGGTAACGTTATCTATGATGAGATCCGGGTCTCCAGATCTATATTTGAACATGGTTGACTTCAGCCCTAAGGCTAAATTAATCGCACTTTTTAAAGCAACGTTTTTGGTTGAGTCTCGGAGTCCAGGCCGTTTGAGGTTTTTGGTATATGTTTTTGGTTTTGGTATATGGATATTCTCTGTGTCAGCCAGAAGTTAAAGTGAACTCCTAGTCTTCGAGCTGAGGCGCTGCTACTTTCGACCAGATTACTGTCCTGCCATGTCACCCTAGTGTCAAATAGGAATATGAATGTGATGGTATCCCTGTCGGTCAATGTGTCTGTTACACAGCCCTAACAAGACGAGTCAGACGAAAGAGGCTTAGTACCGATATTTAGGAACACATCAAAAGTGGATTATCGTTTTGTTTTCCGAAGTTTGCGCACTGATCTGAGTTACTATTCCATTCGATTACTTTGGAATCTCGTTACATGGAATTCGGCAGCATAGATATAAAGTTAATTGAAATATCTATATTTCATATATGTATTTAGGTAGTTATTTAAATTTATGGACGAAAACATTCACCGATACACCCCCACATAGTACAAAATATATTGTTAGTCCCTTCCTAGAGGCCTAGTAAAGTAACAAATGAGTAGACCCTCTGCTCAAACGGTCCCTGAACTAATTTTAGGCTTAACCCAACTACTGTACAGTAAGTACCAGAAATATGTAAGCACCCAAATTAGTCAAAATATTCTAGCTATGAAAGCAATTAAAAAAATAATCACGATTTTTTTAGTTTAATTTTTTGCCGATTTATTCGTATGTTATTTGTGTCTTGTATAATGTACAATTTGCTATTTTGTTACAAGTTTTACTTATAAAGAGAATAGACAGAAACGAGATCCAAATATTCCACCGGTCAATAAATCTTATTAAATTAACATAAGTCTTTCTAACTAAACAATTGACCTTGGCGGAATCACCGAATCACTACGGCACACGATTGAGTCCATAAACAAAAAAAAGTTCATTTAATCACTTTTATCACGCTACAAGTGAAATACTTTCCCCTCTGACTGTACACTAAAACGACTGCCTAAGTGGGCACATGGGCAATGTTAGCCGGCCTTTGCCCACATGTTAAACCGCACACTTTTCATACTCCCAGTTCTCCAAAGTTTATTTACTAGGACTAGGCGCCGTGTACGATTTTGTGGAATTCTGCGTATCAAAGAAAGTATTTTCATATGACCTCCCCTGAGAATAGGGAGGGTTTCTCTCACTTTATAGGAATTCCTACACGCGGCTTTGCTGCCGCTTTAAAGGTATGTTTTTCGCAATTTCCTGAGGGAATAACTTTTATGTGGTAAAAGTAAGCCTTGTCAGTCATTATCACAAGATTAATTCAGCTAAAAGTTACAAACAATCATTTGTGACACTTGTTGAGAACATTAGCACGATCTTTGCAATCTGCTAAAAGGAGGGGTTGAAGTCTTGAAGCACTGAGCGAATGACAACAATCTGTCCAGTATTTGTAAAAATACCTGCAGGACATTGTAATTAGCATGAAGAGAGAGTCAACTAACTATACTATAATTATGACAGCACTTAGAATAATTACTGCGCTAATATTAAGAGTTGTATGTGTGCCTTGTTGGTTGTCCTAATTTAAAACAAAGTATAGCATAGTATCCTAGGAATCGCTGGAAAGGCGTCGTCGAAAAAGATTTGCAAGAACGTCAGGTAAATGACTAGCATCAAGTAGTGCAGGATCGACCAAAGTGGAGTTCTGTTATTTCAGAGGCCGAGACTCGTTTCGACGCTGAGTCAGTGGAGTAAGTAAGGTATAGATAGCATAGTATAAAATATTCCAGGAGAATCTTTGGGTACATACGATCAGAATATGTTACTAATATCAAATCGCAGGCTTGGAATCATTCCTTAATTTCGTGTGACATGAAGATAATTCAATTGGTTCGTTAGCGTGGTGGCGGGCGGTCGGAAATTGAATCGCTGTATGAAACACGCGGGTCACAGGGGACTATGGCGATTTAATATTTAAATGCATCCGTAGAGAGCTGGTTGTCGTTCCACTTTATAAAACATGTACTTCTTCACATACATTAATATAATAATTTGCAAATGTTAATCCTTTTACTTGCAAAGCCCTCTCATTGTATTTTGAAGTCCTTAAAAGCTTAGCAAGTTAGATCAAGAGGCATATAAATAAGTAATCAAAGGCAGCTATGTCCTGCATATTTGCTTGGCGCTTGGTTGCTTTTGGTTTTAGATGTCCATACCACGGACGTAAATCTTTCTTTTACGTCCGTGGTCCATACATAATCAAAATTTGTCAATTTCCTTTCATTGTTTAAAAATGGAATGTCCGTCAAATATTAGTCCGTAATATAAGTGCATATTATACTCCATTCCTAAGACTACAGTTTAGCAAATTAGATCAAATATGTAGTAACGGTTTCATACAAAATGTAACTGTCTCGGCAATTTATATACCCAGAACAATATTGTAAATACTTATTAGGTAGGCTTCGGCATTAAAATGACTAAGATTTAATTTAATGTAGGACAAACGAGGACAAAGTCAAATTTGCATATTAAATCCATTAACGCTACCTTTTTTCTGTTTTATGTTTTCGAGTTAAAATTGTGTAACCTTCTCTGGGTGTGTGGAAAAATAAATTTATACTTACTTTTACACTTGACTAACATATCTACTTTTCATACACTCGAGTTTGCATTATTTGTACTTGTACCGCGTAAAATGGAAATGTTTCCAAATTTATTTTTCCGATCGATCCACATAATTCGCGTCCAACATAATTGAGTTTGGTTCATTGACTACCCTGGGCCCACTTCCCGTTGCGTGTCTGTCAAATTCCGTAATCAGATCGGCCACTGAAACAACTGAAAGCTGAACGCAAGTTATGTAATGTTGTTCGGTTCAGTGGTCGAATGTTCATGGTGTTTATTCATTACTATATACCACGGCCTCAAAGAAGACCGGCGTGAAGCATGGCCTGCGCTCTATATCGTCGAATGACTGAGGGTATCGGAGACTCAATTCTTCAATTGAGGGAAAGGGGTTTGTTTTGCAGCGCACTTGTGACTCTCAGTAGAGTCACAAGTGCGCTGCAAAACAGCTGCAAAACACCAGTGTGTTGCAGGTGTCTATGGGCGGCGGCAATCGCTTACCATCAGGTGATCCGTCTGATTCGTCTGAGATGACAACCTATCATATAAAAAAATAAACGACAAAGTTATAGGAAAACCGAAATCGCAAAACACTTGCGCGATTTATAATTATTATACACTAAGAAGAGAGAGACCTATTAAGAGAAACAAATTAAATGAGGCCCATAAAAATAATGGATGCCTAAAAGTTCTCCAACTGAATAAAACTTTATTGTCTTGTTTGTAACTTTTCCCAATGTTTGCCCATTTGTATTACGAAAGACTTTTTTTTATCAAGCCACCGGGTGCTCTATTTTTGATTTACTCGCCTCTAATGGAACGAACGATTTGTACTGATTTTCGTTCAACAATCGATATTCCGCATTTTAGCGACCCCACCAAATTGCTGTTCTAGTGATTCTTGAGCAATAGATTAAACTTCAAAAAAACCCAGGACCCCGAAATCACGGCCCGGCACTAAACTACTAGTGGTATAAGTGTTTTTTTTATTGGTCTAGCTCAATGTGATGTGGCCGTACACAATAAAAAAAAATGCTTTCACAATAAAATTACTTGAATTGGCATTTGATCATCTGGTTAACAAAAGAGTGGCAAAGTTAATAAAAAAGTAAACGCAGTTAAACGCTCATGCTATGATGCGTGCAAGCATAAATCTGTTTTATGACGTCATTTGCGTGTCACCTGCGAGTGTCATGGCGTTTACCGCACGCAAAATAAAAATAAACCTTTCTACGCGATGTTACTGTGACTACCCTTACTCGTCAAATTGTTTTGTAGTTTTATTAAAATAATAAAAAAATAATTTTAGATGGCATCATCATACGACATCGACCTGACTCAAAAGTTAGTTTTTTATGTGACCTGCTCAGATATTTTTGGTAAGTTTGAACGCTAAGAACATTTTGATGCCGACTGTCTCTACAATAAGATAAGGTACGATAGAAAGCTTTTTTAAAAAAGCTTATATTCTTATGCTAATGATGGGAGAGCCACGCTTCGGCATGAATGCGCCGGCTCAACCGGAGTGATACCACGGCCTCACAGAAGCCCGGCGTCAAGCAGGGCTTGCGCTGTGTTCCGTCAAAGAGAGTTAAAGGTTGGCAGCGCACTAGTGACTCTACTGGTGTTGCAGGTAGGCACGGCGATCTCTTACTATCAAGTGATTTGTCTGCTCGTCCTATCACATAAAACAAAAAAATATATATAAATATATTAGTACACGTGTCCAAGGGGGTTTTAGTAGGTATCATTGTTATAATGGATGCCCCTCCTACGCAATCCCACGAAGATCTATTGTCCTCACTAATTACTTTGTCACGGTCCATAAGACAGCTCGGACTAAAATAGAATAGATGACAAAAGGTTTCAAAAGATCATCCTTGTATACTATAATCTAATCCAGGGCTGTCCAGACGAGGGACTCAGGGCCAATAGAAAGTATTAAACATATTTGATAGCCGCAAAATAAAATAAAATACAAAAGGGTTTAAATTAGGCATTGAGGTAAAATACCTCAATGAAATTAGGTATCATTTTAAAAATTATTTGAGAAGATAAAATTATTCTGGTTTTGACAGCTCTTATTCTAATCTATACTATTTGTAAAGAGGTAAGTGTGTTTTTTATGATATAGGGGGCAGACGGATCACCTGATGGTAAGCAATTATAGCTGGCGGCACGATAGAATAGTGATGACCGTTATTTTGCGCACTTGTAAAAGACTTTCTATTAAAATTGGTTCCTGCTTCCTGCGCACTCAAGGTCATAACTACTCTTTCTTGCCGTAGACTATACCTCTAAGTTACTCTATGATTGCCGCCACACCGCCGCGGTGGTAAAGAGAACACCCATAAATAAAGTGACAGCCGAATGTTTGTCGAGACAAGGAATCGAATCATTACCTTTGCCGTATGCAGAGAACCAGAGTCACCGACATAGCTCACCGAATTAGCAAACTGAAGTGGCAGTGGGCTGGTCACGTTAGCCGCAGAACTGACAACCGTTGGAGCCATAAAGTCCTTGAGTGGAGACCGCGACTCGGTAAACGTAGTGTTGGACGCCCTACTACAAGATGGGATGACGACATTCGAAGGCTGGCTGGAGTGAGCTGGATGAGCAGCAGTGGACGAGCGTGGGTTGCTGATGAATATGCAAGTTATCGATTCGTTGATGCTGTGATGTAGAATAGAATAGAAATAGACATAGAACAGTTACAACTCAGAGAAGTGTACACTTAAGATTCAAGGGCGAGTCCAGTTTGCATACGTAATGTATGATTTAAACGAGGCTCACAGCACTCGTGTACAAACGGCGCCAGGTCTAGCCACCCCCCGCGCAGTGCTAAAATATCACTTGTGACTCATAAAGACGGTGCAAAGTAGAAAAAAGGAAACTTGATATAACGCCGTATGCACGTATAGTCGATAAACCTGATTCGTGATCAACTTTGCCGATCTTCCCTTTGTACTCTTAAAAGTATCTACGGTTTTCTTCGCTGTCATGTATGAATGAATATACTTTTTATTACACACAAAACAGAGGTATAAAACTAAAAACTAGTAATAACAGGAGTAATGTACTTACAACAAAAGCGGTTGGACTCTTTAGGTTCACATTTTAAATATGTATGAATAATGTGATTGTTATTTAACTATAATCGTAATAAATATAGGTTGTGATTTGTCCACATACAAAACGGCCAAACTGAACGGTTGCCTCGGTTTTAAAAATCCATTTTTTTTGCGTGTTTCAAAAATCTAAGTTATTTTTGAAACACGCAAAAGAAGTGGAAGTTCCGACGCGATTAAAAATATGTACTGTTTACTGATATGTACATCCTGTATTTATAAGTAATGTGTCAGAAACATTTCAGAACGTAAAGAAAAGAAGGAAAAAATATCCTCCGTGGGTGAAAAATCCGTAAATGTCTTGAAAACGAGGAAAAGTAACCGGTTTTCTCACTCTCGAGTATTGTACGCGACGACGAAAGCGTCGTGTACCGACGGTGTAATTCAATCAGGACAGTTTCTCGGCAAGTCTGAGAAGGTAGTCCCCCCCCCCCCCCTCCACTTCCCTTCTCACGTCGTACCCTCTTGGATTAGGGTGAGGATTAAACATTTGATAGCAGAGACAAAGATGACGAACTACAAAAAAGCCCTTAACTTTTTTATAAAAAGGCGTTCACCACAAAAACCACCAAGTTCTAAAGTATGCCATCTAGCGGATTTTCCACACAATTAATCGATAAAATACCTTACAATTTCTTAAATTACTGTATCTGTGACCATTTACATCCCTTTAACCACGTGTTCTAACCATTGTGAACAACGTTTGTTCAACGACTTTTCGAAAATCATCGATTATTTTTCATTTTGGGAATAAGATCATCCTTGTATACTATAATCTAATCCAGGGCTGTCCAGACGAGGGACTCAGGGCCAAAGTATTTTTTTTTTATGTGATAGGTACGACGAGCAGGCAGACGAGCAGGCGGATCACCTGATGGTAAGCAATGCCGCCGCTCATGGACACCTGCAACACCAGTAAAGTTACAAGTACGCTGCCAACCATTTATCCCCTTCCCCCCCGGGTGGGGCAACATATTGAATATTAAACATATTGGAGAGCAAAATAAAATAAAATACGAAAGGGTTTAAATTAGGTATCATTTTAAATAATATTTGAGAAGATAAAATTATTCTGGTTTTGACAGCTCTTATTCTAATCTATACTATTTGTAAAGAGGTAAGTGTGTTTTTTATGATATAGGGGGCAGACGGATCATCTGATGGTAAGCGATTATAGCTGGCGGCACGATAGAATAGTGATGACCGTTATTTTGCGCACTTATAAAAAAAAGACTTTCTATTAAAATTGGTTCCTGCTTCCTGCGCACTCAAGGTCATAACTACTCTTTCTTGCCGTAGACTATACCTCTAAGTTACTCTATGATTGCCGCCACAGCGCCGCAGGTGGTAAAGAGAACACCCATAAATAAAGTGACAGCCGAATGTTTGTCGAGACAAACATTTACCTTTGCCGTATGCAGAGAACCAGAGTCACCGTCATAGTTCACCGAATTAGCAAACTGAAGAGGCAGTGGGCTGGTCACGTTAGCCGCAGAACTGACAACCGTTGGAGCCATAAAGTCCTTGAGTGGAGACCGCGACTCGGTAAACGTCGTGTTGGACGCCCTGCTACAAGATGGGATGACGACATTCGAAGGCTGGCTGGAGTGAGCTGGATGAGCAGCACTGGACGAGCGTGGGTTGCTGATGAATATGCAAGTTATCGATTCGTTGATGCTGTGATGAAGAATAGAATAGAATAGAAATAGACATAGAACAGTTACAACTCAGAGAAATGTACACTTAAGATTCAAGGGCGAGTCCAGTTTGCATACGTAATGTATGATTTAAACGAGGCTCACACCACTCGTGTACAAACGGCGCCAGGTCTAGCCACCCCCCGCGCAGTGCTAAAATATCACTTGTGACTCATAAAGACGGTGCAAAGTAGAAAAAAGGAAACTTGATATAACGCCGTATGTACGTATAGTCGATAAACCTGATTCGTGATCAACTTTGCCGATCTTCCCTTTGTACTCTTAAAAGTATCTACGGTTTTCTTCGCTGTCATGTATGAATGAATATACTTTTTATTACACACAAAACAGCATACACACAAAACGGCATAAAACTAAAACTATTAATAACAGGAGTAATGTACTTACAACAAAAGCGGTTGGACTCTTTAGGTTCACATTTTAAATATGTATGATTTATGTGATTGTTATCCATACTCCATACTAATATTATAAATGCGAAAGTAACTCTGTCTGTCTGTCTGTTACTCTTTCACGCTAAAACTACTCAACGGATTTAAATGAAATTTGGTATACAGATAATCTAGACCCTGAGAAAGAACATAGGCTACTTTTTATTGCGAAAAGAGGGTTGTAAGGGGTTGAAAGGGGGGTAAAAAGTTACTTTTCCACGCGGACGAAGTCGCGGGCGGCCGCTAGTTTAACTATAATCGAAATAAATATAGGTTGTGATTTGTCCACATACAAAACGGCCAAACTGAAAGGGTTGCCTCGGTTTTAAAAATCCATTTTTTTTTGCGTGTTTCAAAAATCTAAGTTATTTTTGAAACACGCAAAAGAATTGGAAGTTCCGACGCGATTAAAAATATGTACTGTTTACTGATATGTACATCCTGTATTTATAAGTAATGTGTCAGAAACATTTCAGAACGTAAAGGAAAGAAGGAAAATTCTGTTTTAGGGATAGGAGGCAGGAAATGAAAACATTTAAGTTTTAGTTATAACTTGCTGTTATTCTTGACATACACGATATCTATTGACACACTGTTGTTTTTTATGTTTTTTATATTTAAAATTTGAATGCCGTGTTGGCTTTGACAATCTAATAACCATGCAGGTTTAACACCCCCCCGCAAAGCGAACACCCTGTATAAAAGAAGACCGAATAAAATACAGCACGTACAAAAACACAACACACCCTATATACAATACACACATACACCCTATATATAAACGCACACAAAAAAAAACATCCTGTATAAAAACACCTAAACCTACTTTACACACCTATCAACTATCTACACCAAAACATGATTACAAAAAAAATATTCTGAACGCGACTTTACACTATACATAAACCTAACCCTACTGTACATTTATTATGCTTCAGTTTCGGCAAAGGTTTAGTGAAAATGTCGGCGATCATGTCGTTGGTAGATATATACACTAGGTTGATATTATGGTGTGAAAGTGATTCACGAATGAAGTGGTGCCTGATGTCGATATGTTTGGTGCGTGAATGGAATGTATGATTGTGAGCGAGCTTCAGTGCACTTGATTGTCGGTATGGATGACGATGGGATGGGCGATGATGAAGATTTCACTGATGAGTGACTGGAGGTATATTGCCTCCTTACAAGCTTCAGCCAAAGCCATGTACTCGGCTTCCGTGGTAGAAAGCGCGACAGTACGCTGCTTGCGTGCTTCCCAAGAGATTGGAGAGCCACTCATCAGGAAAGCGAACCCTGTGAATGATCTACGGTCCACAAGATTGTTTCCATAGTCCGCATCCACGTATCCTACTGGACAGAACTGGGCTGTTCGGTGAAAATGCAGCCGAAGTGCTTTTGACCCTTTCAGGTAGCGAAGAACTCGCTTAGCGGCCCTGAAGTGTACCCCCCCGTAATGTGCATTGAACTGAGAGAGGTATGAGACCGCATGGGCAATGTCGGGTCTAGTACATATCGCAATGTACATTAGTGAGCCGATAAGCTCCTGGTACGGTAGTTCTGGATTGTCCTCTTCCTTGTTAGGGACAGTCAGTTTTAGACCGGGTTCAAAAGGGGTGGTGACAGATAATGCATCTGTCATGCCAAATTTATTTAATAGATTTTCGATATATTTGGTTTGATCCAAATAAATATTACCAGCAGTCTGGTGTACTCTCATGCCAAGACAATCCTTGCATACTCCAAGGTCTTTGACAGTGAAAGTATTTTTCAGTTGGTCTTTGAACTAGGTTCTTCATTCTGTCACAAGTTGACACGACGAAGAAGTCATCGACAAAGACAGCAACGAGAAGCAGGTCATTGCCCTCTCGTCTGTAGTACAGACAATGCTCGTTTGCCGATTGTTTCAGCAAGAGTTTGCGCATAGCGTCGCAAACTTTAGCGTTCCACTGACGTGGCGCTTGCTTGAGACCATACAGTGCTTTTTTAAGTAAGCACACCTTGTCTTTAGGATTAGTGGAGAAACCTTCAGGTTGCTCCATGTAGATTTCCTCCTCTAAGTCGCCATTTAGAAAGGCGGTTTCTACATCGAGGTGGTCTACCATCAATCCATGATGAGCAGCAAATGCAAATAAAAGTCTAACAGAAGACAGTCTAGCAACTGGTGAAAAAGTTTCGCCATAGTCAACTCCCGCTACTTGAGTGAAAGCCTTTAGCTACTAGTCTGGCCTTGTACTTTGTGACATTACCACTAGTATCCTTTTTTATTTTATACACCCATTTACATTTGGTAGTTTTTCTACCTGCGGGTCTGTCGACAAGAATCCAAGTTCCATGTTTATTGAGAGAGTCAAATTCAGCCTTCATGGCTTCCAGCCATTTGCCTTTCTCCGGGTGATCGAGGACTTCTTTGAAGGTCTCTGGTTCCCAATCTGAGGTCATGTGGAGCTGCTCCTCATACCGTTGCGGAGGGCGCCTGTCCCGAGTTGGGTATCTTCTCTGAACTTCAGGTGCGGGCTCTGGAGAAGGATCAGGATCTTCGGTTGAACTCGAAACCTCGGGGACCACAGGTGCATCTGAATCTGTATTTAAAGTTGACGTGTCAGACGTCACAGATGTACCTGGTTGCGGTTGGCGTTCTCTTTGTGAAACTGGTTCATCGTCCATTGGTATAAAAACTTGTTCAGGTTGAGGTAGTGGTGGAGATGGCAAATCGCTGTCAATGGGTTGCAGGTTAGGCTGGTGCAGCCTTTTGTCTTCTAAGAAGACGACATCTCTCGATATAATAATATTCCGTGGCGATTGGGGGTCTATAAGACGATAGCCTTTGGTTTCGGTAGAGTAACCGACGAAGATACATGTTTGCGTCTTAGATTCCAGCTTAGTACGTTTCTCTTTGGGTACTAAAGTGTGGGCTTCACAACCAAATACCCTCAGGTGAGAGAGGTTGATTTTTCGTCCACTCCACACTTCCTCTGGAATTTTGTTCTTTAACGCTTGTGTAGGCAATCGGTTCTTAAGATAAATTGCAGTGTTTACTGCTTCGCCCCAATACGCTAGAGGTAGGTTGGAATCTTTGAGCATGGATCTGGCTTTTTCGATAATAGTCCTGTTAGCGCGTTCGGAGACGCCGTTCTGCTGAGGAGTGTACGGGACCGTTGTCTGGTGTATGATACCGTTCTCTTTTAAGAAGAGTAGACATCTCCTTATTGACGTACTCACGCCCGTTGTCAGAACGCAGAACTTTTATCTTTTCACCAGTCTGATTCTCTACTAAGTGCTTAAATTCTACAAATTTAGTAAAAACCTCTGATTTTGATTTTAAAAGATATCCAAAAGTTTTGCGACTAAAGTCGTCTGTAAATGTTAGCAAATATAGGGCACCGCCCCACGAGTGCGTACTCATAGGTCCGCAAAGGTCCGAATGAATCAATTGTAGAACCTTACTCGATTTGCTGCAAGAACTTTTGAAAGGTTTTTTAGCTAACTTGCCTTGCAGGCACGGAACACACTTTTCCGTAAATTTCCCGCTAAAATCTATGCCTACTAACTTACTTTTTAAAAGCTGCATAGTATTGGCATTGAGATGGCCAAGACGTCTATGCCACAACAAAGGTGACTCTTTCGTAGGTGTGTACAAAGCATGAGATTTGTCGACATCTAGCTTGTACATGCCCTTATAATTTGAGCCTGTCGCTATGACTTGACCCGTCAGTTGACATCCACCTGCCAAAGTGATTGTCGCGCCTTTCGATGTAAATAAAACATCGTAGCCTTTTTTGGTTAAATTACTTACGGATAAAAGACTAGTGGCTAAACGAGGACGTAAAGTACATCGCTTATTTTATGTACATTGTCGGAAATATTAATATTTACAGTACCTTTACCCTCACTCAGAATTTGGTTCTTGTTGGCTACTTGGATGGGAATGATGTGGGAGGACATGGAGTCAAACCAATCTTTCCGATTGCTCATATGTGAGCTTGCACCAGAATCTATGAACCAATCTTGTGAACCTGTGGATGAAGGATGAGTTAAACAAGATGAAAGTGTAAATTCTAATGTATTATGAGAATAAACCTTTGCCGAAGCTTTCTTGTTCTTATTCCTACAATCTGACACTAAATGACCTAACTTTTTACAGTATGTACAGAATTTCTTCTTCGGTTTAGTCAGTAGCGCCGTAGGATCCTCAGGTCTGGTACTGGTAGTGCGACATGGTCGAGAGTCTTCCTTTAGAAGAGCTGCCACTACGTTCTCCGACGTTATTCGAGCGTTGGAATGCTCGAGAGCCATGACGAGCGCTTTGTACTCGTCTGGGAGTCCAGCCAAGATGATGATCGCCAGGAACTCATCTTCTACTCCTGCTCCTATTCCTTGTAATTCTTGTTGTATGCCAAGGGAAGTGTGTACATAGCTTTGGAGGTTTCCACGATATTGGTTGGAAAGCAACTTTTTCATGAGTTGCAGTCTCCTAGTTAGACCACTATCAGCATAAGCCTTCTTGAGGCTGTTAAAGGTGTCATAAGCTGTCTTAGCTCCTCGAATCACTGGGTATATAGATTCTTCACACGTCAAGCATATTTTAGCTCGCGCTTTGGCGTCTTTACGCTTGGCGTCAGGGTCCTCGGAGTCGATGGGTGATGTTACGACGTCCCATAGATCCAGGTCCGTGAGCAAACATTCTATTGAAAATACCCAAGTGTTGAAATTTCTTCCGTTCAACTTGTTGATGGAGACACCATGGGATTCGTGCCGAGTGCCGTGAGGCACCGATGGGTTATCCATAGCACGTTATTTGTGTAATTTGCGCTCTTCAATGCGTTGCGCTGCCCATAACCTTCTGTTTTAGGGATAGGAGGCAGGAAATGAAAACATTTAAGTTTTAGTTATAACTTGCTGTTATTCTTGACATACACGATATCTATTGACACACTGTTGTTTTTTATGTTTTTTATATTTAAAATTTGAATGCCGTGTTGGCTTTGACAATCTAATAACCATGCAGGTTTAACAGAAAAAATATTCTCGGTGGGTGAAAAATCCGTAAATGTCTTGAAAACGGGGAAAAGTAACCGGTTTTCTCACTCTCGAGTATTGTACGCGACGACGAAAGCGTCGTGTACCGACGGTGTAATTCAATCAGGACAGTTTCTCGGTAAGTCTGAGACCCCCCCCCCCCTTCCTCCCCCCTTCAGTCCTCACGTCGTACCCTCGTGGATTAGGGTGAGGATTATACATTTGATAGCAGAGACAAAGATGACGGACTACAAAAAAGCCCTTAACTTTTTTATAAAAAGGCTTTCACCACAAAAACCACTAAGTTCTAAAGTATGCCATCTAGCGGATTTTCCACACAATTAATCGATAAAATACCCTACAATATCTTAAATTACTGTATCTGTGACCATTTACATCCCTTTAACCACGTGTTCTAACATTTGAATAACGTATGTTTAAGGACTTTCCGAAAATCATCGAATTTTTTTCGACTCCCCAATAGATGACGTTTTTATGCGAATTTCCAAAAGTCATAGAACAAATGTTGTTCATAATGGTTCGTACAGTACGTGGTTTAATGGAAGTAAATGTTCACACATACACCCTATATAACGGCCTTCATAGCTTTACGGTGACATGTCCACTTGTCCGTGTCTACAAATACTAGTGTCTACTAAGCGTATAATAATATTTGCTGTCCTTTATTTGCCGGCGTGTTTCGTAAGACAGCCTAAAGGGTAAACCGTTCCCTGTGCGACATTTGAGCTAATGTTGAGGCCTCGAGGGCAGGCTGGTCATAATCTATAGTAAATGTACTACATTAGATACATTATTCATACTGTGATATTACAATATACATAGAGGCATTATTAAAGACCCGTTTAGCGCAATGGTTTGAGCGCCGGTTGAGACGTATGGGTCGCGGGTTCGATTCCCGCATCAACACAAATGTTTGTTGATGAAACAGATATTTGTGTTGGGTCTGGGTGTTTGTAGTTCCTTCGTTGTTTCTGGTTTCCATAGTACAAGGGAAAACCTTAGTTTGGGACCAGGACAGTGTATGTGATGTTGTCTCAATTTGTGTTTGTTTTATTTGTGACTCGATTCTGTATTGCAAAAGGTTGTCGAATTAAGTGTAGAGAAAAAATATGATAATTATGAGACTCTCTTAAAGCATACTGTCGCACTGCAGGGCAAAGGTCTCAATCATCGAAATCAATTCATCGCTACTATGATAGGATTAGGCTTAAACATCACGCTTGCCTAATGCGGATTGGTGATAACAACGTTCGAACTATTCGAAAAATATTTTTGCTTAACCCGGGAATCGAACCCAAGCCCCGAAATAACAGCCGGTACTTAAACCTTTAGACTAACAGATGTCAAATAATTTTATACCGACAGAGAGGTAGTGAATGCATTCTTCTCTTCTTAAAATAAAAATAAGAATAAAATCGTTTATTCAATGCCAATCATACATGAAATAAATTCTTCTTCTACTTCTTCGTATGGGCTTTTCTACAGGCGTGCCCATTTCGCATGCGGAGGGTGAAGTCGACCGATTTTCAATAAAACCAGGCAAGTTCTTTAGTATGTAGTACTATGGTTTCCCTTCAAAACGCATAAATCTTTCGCCTTTTTCAGTGAATGCGTTTCTTCCAGCCTTAACATTATTCAAACACCATGATCGTGTTATTCCCCATCGCTTACAAAGCTTAGTAGCTTAGAAGTAGTCTTCGATCAATCAGTTACTTTTCACACATTGTAAGACATAACAAGGGGTTAACTGAAGCCTTCTATTCTAACCAGGTGTGAGTCACGTCACACGCCACTCAAGTGGAGCAACAGCGCGCCTATATGTGCCAAGGTTAATGCTGTTAGCTGCAGAGAGCAAAAACTGCCATATTTAGAAATACACTCTATGTCTATCGCCGTGTGAATGTGTTGCCATTATGCCTACATTTTTGCACACGAGAAATGTAAATTCTTTATGTTTATGGGAACATGATAAGAAACAACTATCTTTGAAGTAATCATGTCTTATTACAGGTTTTATTCTAATTCGACGGTTGTTGGCTAATTTGTAATTTCAGTCACCATTTAATTTGTCATTCTTATTTTGTAGCCCCTTTTTGGCTCATCATCTTCATCTTAGGGTTGAATCCTAGTTGCGTCCTAAGCTGGCGCTTCGGAGCTCGGGCTCCTTTTCCTTCTAGATCTCCTCTACTTCGCACGGTCTTAATCACCACGCTGGCTTTTTCAATAAATAGTTCATTATTTTTGATAATAGCCCTCCCCCTTTCCCCTAAATATCACCCATATAAATAAATAAATAAATATTTCACTACATCACATACATTGATCTGACTCTGAGATAGGTAGCTCAAGCACCTGTGTTACAGATATCAGAACCAACAGTGGGATTACAAATACATACTTATAATACATAGAAAACACCCAGACCAATACAAACAGACATGTTCATGCACACAAATGTTTGTACTGTGCGGGGATCGAACCCGCAACCCTTGGCCCAGACGCAGCATTCACTACCACTGTTATATATGTAAATATAGTACCGAAGTACCAATAGTTTCATATGCACCTACTCTAACACCTTTAGTCCACAACTAAACACAGAATAGAATAACTAATATTATCTTAACCTAAGCATTATACTTGGTCATATACATACAGGGTGGTTTTTTAGTGACGTCAATATTTTTTTTTTAGATTCCTCACACCTGGGGGTATCCAAAAATACCCCATGTATGTTCAGCGATTTTTTGTAGTTTTCGAGTTATGATTTTTTAAAGGTTTTTTTTAAGTATTCTGCCAGCGAGACTTAAAAAATTCATAACTTTTTTTTATTGGCTATTTTGTAATTCTTTTTTTATGACATGATTTTCTAGAATGTTATTCATAATAATAAAAATATTTGGCTTCCTAAAACCCCTTAATGTTACCCAAAAAAGGTCTTGAAAGTTAGGATTTTAGTTTTCAGTAGGATTTACTCAAACATTCAACTTCAAATTAAAAATACAAAGAGGAGTTTCCATAGCTTCGAAGTAAGTTTAAAAACTTCACAGGGTCTTAAACTATCAATATCATGAAAAAAAAATACTACTTAATGGGCCTTTTTTTGAAGTTATCGACCTCCGAGCGCAGATAGGCTGAAAATGTATGAAACTCAAAGGCAATTTTTGCTCGATTGAAGGATTTACTCAAACATTTAACTTCAATTTAAAGTACAAAAAGGAGTTTTGATAGCTTCGGATTAAGTTTAGAAACTTAACAGGGTCCTAAACTACCAATATCATAAAAAAATAAAACTACTTTATTAGCCTCTTTTTGCGCCTGTGCTTGTTACTCAATGACTTGGATTGTGCAGTACTATGAGTTACTCACTAAGCCAATACGTGAGTATAATCAGAGTCTAGTTAACACAGCGTAATTAGTTCAATATGGAGGGAAAATAACGCAAACAAAACACGTGCGCTTTTTATTTACTTTCTTTTATGTGATAGGTGGCAGACAAACAGACGGATCACCTGATGGTAAGCAATGGCAGCTGCCCATAGACACCTTCAACACCAGTAGAGTCTCAAGTGCGCTGCCTTTACCCCCTTTCCCCTAATTGGGCCTCCGGTGCCCTCACTCACTCGACGAAACACAGCGCAGGTGCTGCCGCCGGTCTTCCGCCGGCTGTACGCCGGTCTTCTGCGAGGCCGTGGTATCACACTGGTCGAGCCAGCCCATTCATGCCGAAGCGTGCTTTTTTAAAACTATCGCAATTTCAAGGTTTATTTACTATTGGAATGTTAAAAAGTAGAAAAATAGCTTCAATTGAGTTTCATACATTTTCAGCCTATCTGCGCAGCTGCGTTCGGAGGCCAATTACTTCAAAAAGAGGCTTATAAAGTAGTATTATTTTTCATGATATTGGTAGTTTAGGACCCTGTTAAGTTTCTAAACTTAATCCGAAGCTATTAAAACTCCTTTTTGTACTTTAAATTGAAGTTAAATGTTTGAGTAAATCCTTCAATCGAGCAAAAATTGCCTTATTGAGTTTCATACATTTTCAGCCTATCTGTGTTCGGAGGTCGATAACTTCAAAAAAAGTCCCATTAAGTAGTATTTTTTTTTTCATGATATTGATAGTTTAGGACCCTGTGAAGTTTTTAAACTTACTTCGAAGCTATGGAAACTCCTCTTTGTATTTTTAATTTGAAGTTGAATGTTTGAGTAAATCCTACTGAAAACTAAAATCCTAACTTTCAAGACCTTTTTTGGGTAACATTAAGGGGTTTTAGGGAGCCAAATATTTTTATTATTATGAATAACATTCTAGAAAATCATGTCATAAAAAAAGAATTACAAAATAGCCAATAAAAAAAAAGTTATGAATTTTTTAAGCCTCGCTGGCAGAAAACCTGAAAAAAACCTTTAAAAAATATAACTCGAAAACTACAAAAAATCGCTGAACATACATGGGGTATTTTTGAATACCCCTAGGAGTGAGGAATCTAAAAAAAATTATTGACGTCACTAGTTAGACCACCCTGTATAGAACTTCCAGTAGATTCATTAGCCAATATTTGCTTTGGTGTGCAAATCTTACGAAGGCACGTCTTTGTCTCGCCATAACCTCTTTAGCTATGTTTGCTAAGACTACCTATTATTTGGTGGGTTGATGTTTCTCCTTGGCTGCTGAATAAATTGAATGAGTTCTATACCAAACACAAATTTTAGGCAAAAAACTATTACAAATGTATAAGTTTTGGAGTGAGTGCATAATATCGACCATGGTTGACTCTTCAACCATGACGACCATTCCAGCTTTTATCACCTTCCGTGATGTAAGTAGGTACAATAAACAACCAAACCCACATGACATGCTCATGTAAATGGCGTAAATCTTCATTATGACGTCATTTGCGTATCAACTGGAGAAAATTATCATCAGCGTATACCCTGCGCCTCATGAGTGACTATTTGCCGGCCTTAAATCTTGTAAAATAGGGTTCAAAATGGTACTTATGTTGCGTAACTTGATGTTTTGTAGACTGTTCATGTTCTACCCTTTTCCGCTCAATTTAGATTACAGGATAAGTGGTAGGGAAGTTTAGGCGTTTGCTGTCCTAGGTGGACTACATGATGCAACTATATCAAGTAGTCTTTGAGTGCAATGTGGCTCAATAGTGGTTGAATTAGCGGGATGACACGTCCAATACGATACAATTTGAGGAGATGCAATTGAAGAGTGCAGAAGGGTTTTAAGGGAAAAATCGTGGATTTAGATCTCTTTCCTTATTAATGCAATGCGCAGAACTTATTTTGTAGAGCAAGGTATTAACAAATGATTTTTCTAAATAACAACTTTCTATACCTACAGTACAGTTAAAGCATTATTTGAGAAACTAAAATATACTGCGTGAATGAAACACCTTCAAACCAAAAGAAGGCACTATATCTTTGCAGTTGGGGAGACCAATTTTAAAACATAGACACTTAGTGAAATGACAGCACGTAAGTTCAAAGCGGGCACTGTTTGGTCGCATTACATCGCGTTCAGTCGCGTCGCTTACGTAGGACAACGTTAGGGCACTATGCCTAAATAGCAAACGCGATGTGTTTACAAAACCACTAATGACTTTAGAACACGTGAGTTTGTAAGCAAGCCTAGGCTGCAAATTGGAAATGTGATTGTTTACTGCGTATTTATGGGCTTGTGCTGAGAACAAAAAGGTTAATTGGTTGATAATGTAAGTACGTACAGTACAACCACACATCAAAGTACACAAAACTGTCAAACTTCTTCAATCGACTCTCATCTTATTATCAAACACACTGAGTTGAATATCAATTGAGGAAATTTGACTGTTAGAAATGCAGACTTAAGTGTGACTTTTTTTACGTCGGCTTTGTTGATTATGATGAATTAATGAATGTACTTTTTATTGAACACAAAACTAAGGTATAAACTTCTCTTATAAGGTTATTCTATATTATAGGGAGGGGAACTGATATGGATGATCGAAGTCTGTTCTGTTGTCTGAATGACGGGAAAACCTACTATTACTATACTTGATTTTCTGTTATGCACTGTATACGGAAATTAAAAAGTTACGGTAACACTATAATCATTATAATAACGCTGACTGCAATGCTGTGACATGCTGGTAACAACCCTTCCAAGGTTGATACACTATCCGATAAGAACTTTGAAAAGTAGGAAGGAATCAATATGACATGCGTGCGTAGTCGTATATGTATACTAACGTTTGGTATATAAACAAACTACTGGGAAATGTATGAAAATCTATGCGTGTGCATGATAGGAATCCGCATGACATTGTGTCTCATAAATATCCAAATCAATGTATTAGCATTAGTATAGCTAGCGCCAATATCAAAAGCTATAGCTACTAATCTATACCATCTATAAAGAGGTAAATTCTATTATTAACCACAAGGCTTATAGGTAAACCAAAAAATTTAAAAAACATGAGCGACTGGACTTAGACCCGGGTGGCTTATAAGAAGCGCCCTAACGAATGACCTAACGTACCTAAATACATACATGTAACTGAGGCAATAAATGATTTGATTGATTGATTGATCGAATGAGAATATATCTGTCGCATTCAAACAAAGGTGACAGACCGCGCTTCATGAAAGGGAGGAAAACTCCGAAGGGGTTTCGAAGCAACAGCTTTGGACGCAAATCAGAATTTATTGAGAGACTAGTGACACCGTCCGTTTTCCTCCGCCTTAATTTTTCTTAGTTTTCTCGATATTAAAATCTTTATTCACTGTTCAGGGTCAAGACGAATCCAACAAATGAAATTCATAAGAATCGGCCCATTCTTGAGGTTCACTCGTGAAACTAATTCTACTTTCTTTTGTACAGATAATTATTTTCCTATCCAATTTGTTTGTATAAAAGTAAAAAACATGATCTTCATAATAATTTCTTGTTTACATCTCGAGTCTGGTCTGGAAAATTGTTAATTAGGAAAGAGCACTGCTACATAATCCTCTTACGTTTCCGCATTATTATGAATTTTATAACAATGGGATTATATTTAAAGAAAAAAAGTCGCATGTTTTAATTAAAAAGACAAGATAAATTACAACAAGTACGCTGCGTTAATTAATTAGAATTTGGATTTTGCATACTTTCCTATTCATTTGCATTTAGGTATATTTTAATATTACCATCATTCATCATCATCGACCCCGTGAGTCTCAACCAGCTCTTAAACCACTGCGCTAAACAGAATGATTTAGCTTGGAAAAAACATTGTGAGGAAACCTGCACAGCACGTTTCGGATAGTTTCGGAACGAGTCACCATGATTGGTGGTCTGGATCCGAAACTATCCGAAACTGGAAAGTTAGTCGCTTCATAGTAGTGGCCAGCCTTCCCAAATCCTGAATCATAGTCCAAGCCTACCACGTTATTATCTACAGGGAATGACACTGATATGAGAGAAAATATTCGATTAAAAATACAGGGTTATTCTGAAACCTGCATAATAAAGTAGCGTAAACAACGAATACAAAGTCATTGAAAAATATTTATTTTTCATTCCGCGAAATAATCATCGCACTCACGACTGCTTGTTGATTTTCAACCATCTGGATAAATAAATAGACGCCAATCAAATTGAGCGGGTCGTGGGCAGGGAATTGTATTATGTATTGAATGGATTCCTTAGAGCAGCTGTTTTATAAATTGCCAATTTTTTCCGAGATTCACAAGAGTGCGCCACCTTTTTACCAATCTTAGTCATCGCCACAAAATGTGTATGTATGGATCAAAATATGTCCTATGTATGTTCATAAATTGAGCTTTGAATTATCCAGCCGTTTTTCGTTAATAGATTTCTGTGACATTTTATGGAAACATAATAGCATAATGGATATTACATAAAAGAGAGCGAAGTTATTCTTTACATAAAAATCCGTTTGTACACGCAGTCTACATTATATGAAACTATGTAGGGCCTCAAATAAATAAAGCAGGAAACCGCAGTAGCTCAAAGTCAAATATTTATCCTTGGCACACTAGATGCAGAGTGCAAACTGAATGCGGGCACGAACGTGCTAACTTAGTACGTGCATCTTGTAAATACTCACTTAGGTACAATTATCTAAGTCCCGAAGTCATACCCACAGTAAGTACCGTACGTGCATACAAATGTAATACTACATTAGCAAAATTAACTGTGGATACACTAAAAACACACTGGAAAGCCACAACAAGTGCGCTGTGTTTGCTCCTCTGAAACCTACCACATTAAAAAACAACAAATTATAACTCTGGATAGAAGATAAACATAACTCTAACTCATCACTGCGGCACGGTCAAGTGTGTGCAATGTTGCGGGTTGGATTTCCGGAAGGTGATTGAATAGCGGTCATTTTTAACACTATCTGGGCGTGCTAGGAGACCGGCTATTGTCAGTAGACACTAATAGTACAGGGAATAACCTAGCCTGAGACCAAGCCTAGATGTTAGGTGTGCGTGCAAGCAGAGATACTTTTGACGATCGTGTTTTATACTAAATACTAACATGTTACAATAAATATTGAGTTTGAAGGAAATACCTTACTGTTGTTGGTTTTATTGTTTCATGAACACACTGAAGTCATAGTCTCCAATTAAGACAATTACTACAGAATCCTCATTAGTGCTTTAATTGCGCTCTGTTGCGTCCTGTTCCATTCGTTGAAACAGTACAACATAATCCTACGGGATTACTCATATTTTATCAGTATATGAAAATAATTGGCTACCAATCAACTAGAATACCCAAAAAAAGGAAAGGGAATTAAATTATTCGCACAATATACCCACGTCCGAATAATCCCAAGAGAGAGACCGAACTTCATGCTGACTTTTTATAATATTTTACAACAAAAAATAATAATTTGTTTCTCATGAGATACTAAGAAATCGCTTCGATCTCAATTTCACAGATAAAAATCGAGATCAAATATTGAAAGCAGCTATAATCGTTAAAACAAGAAAGTTGATCAAACAAGAAATAATTATGGTCCCAGTATAGCGCCTTGCAGCAGCCTCGACGATGCGAGTGGAATAACCTTATGAAGTAACAGGAAGCTGACTGTTACTTTAGCATCATTAGGGTTGCACATTTATAGACGCTGTCATTAATCAGTGAGGCTATCACATGAAAAAAATATTGCCATATTACATGAGTGAGTTTGTCCAAGGCGAAACTTGAAACTTGAAGTTAGTTCATCGTCATCTCATACTATATTGTTTACTGCTGACACAATATCATTTGACAGAAAAAAGATTTTATCAATATTGAAGGAAACACGTAAAAATCGCTCAAGAATTAATTTATACAACATATTTAATTATGTTACTGTATGATACAATTTTATCAAAGGTCTATGGAGCTCAGATCACTAACTTACGCATCATCAGTTTTCCTGAAAAAACAACAAACAAGACGCACCTCACGAGATTTATTTTCCTTCCACCAATCAATCAGACCGGGCTTTCCTTAGTCTTTTTCCGAAAACATTCCTCTAGTTTCTGTGTTATCTAAACTCTATAGAATAACAACATACAAACACTTTACAAGTAAAATACTCACTCATACTTTTCGCAATAATATCACGGAACGATAGTTTCTAGATTTTAATATGCTGGAGTCTGATTTTCTTTTGGAGCCCAAATTAATAAAAAAAATCACTACATGTTTTGAAGTTTTACAATGGATCAAATACTGGGAACATACATAGTAACGAATTTCAGTTGAAGATATACCTATTTGATATTTCTAATCTTGAACACTTTTATAAGAATTTTCAATGTTGGCGAAGAAATTACATGTCTATGAGAAGGGTTTTGAACGTGACCTTTAACCTTGACCTAGCTTGACCCTTGTTCATTACTCGTGGCAGGCTTTTATAGGCTCAAATTGATATTGTTTTTGTTCCATTCAACTTGTTCACGCGGAAACGTTTCGTTGCTTTTGGAGATAATGTCGATTCAGTGTACCCTTAAGGGAGCAAAGGGCTTGTTTGGTTTGTTCTGGCCTTTGTTGTTACATAATTATTGAAAACATGTTCCATTATAAAATAAATGTCAATTCTTGGTTTGGTATATCAGTCGAAGGGTTGTGGAGATATTGCCTGACGTTCGTTTCGTTTGGTGAGGACTAAGAAAGCCAAATCCAAAACCATGGTCTAAGCGTACCCCGTATAGGAACAATAGATGGTTAAAGAGAAGACCTGTCCTGTTTACTTCTTAGCAGAACATCAGTTTCTAAAATAAAAGCATTTACATTAAGAAGGTCTGTATTTTTACGTACAACCAAATTCATTGCTATACTTTCAAAGATTTTTTAATGTTAGTTTGACACGCGAGCACCATTTGTAAGGTGTTGGTACTCTTGGTGTTGGCCATTTATGTTAACAAAGGTACAATTTTATCTTGATTTGTATAAATTCGCTTAAAATAAAACATAGTTTTTTGTCAGTAATCGTTATTCAATGAAGTACTTACTGATTATTATTTTTCGTTCATAAATCCGGGCTTTCTTTTGTTGACATGAAATTAGTATTCATATAATCGTTCGCCATTACACCTTGTCTTTAGCTTGACGTACCGTTTCTTTCTCGGTGAACGTAAGTCGTGACAGGCCCCCATAAGGTGAACCGACCGAGGATGATATCCTATGAATCCTATTTCTACTCGCGGTCTTTCGCACATCGTCCTATCTCGAAGGCGCCCTAATACCTACTTTTAAACAGTTCTTAAATCCACTCCTACATATTACAACTCTGGTACTCTGATAGATCCTGTTCCCTCAGTGTACGTAGCAATGCAGTGAATACAAATTGCAGCCTAGTAGAACGCAATAAACTAACTTGTAGTACAAGACCGAAACCGCTACGCGCTATAGAGATTTACAGCTTTTAATAAAATTGTTCGGTGTTTACTAGTACCTAGACTTGCCAAGGAAACGAGTTATTGCGATTTTTTTAAGTGTATATTTAAGGTGACTAAACCAATGACTGTATAATATAGTTAAAGTTAAACATCGAGCAGCGATATTTTCCATAGTCAAATGTGGCGTAAATGATGTTAGAGTCGGTGACATGACAAGTTAGTTCTTTGAGGACCCTCTAATACAGCGCAGATAATGGTTATTGCATTATGATCTTTTATGACAATAGTTCTTAACTTTAAAAAAAAAGTCCATACAAATTTCTAAATTCGACTTCAATGTAGACTGCACGAAAATTGCCCCTTGTTCTACAACTGCTCTAAGATCAAGCAATGCCAAACACAGTTATTTATAAACATTTTATTACGCAACAAGCAGATTGTGTAATACTTTTATTTTCTCTAGCTCAATGAACTCGCAAGTTGCGTGTCTTCAAGTTCAAATTTCTCAAACTCCTCATTAAGTTATCGATCTCCAACAACACGCAACGAATAACAACGAAGCCAATTAGTTACTACACAGACTACAAGTTTACTCATTGTAATGTTGTTGTAAGTTGGGTCCGCTTGTGACCACGGCTGTTGTAATGTAGCCGAAACGTCAAGCAGAAAACTAAGTACCTACCTACGCCCTACAGCCACACATCAATATATACAAAGCTGTCAAATTTCTTCAATGGATTGTCTTCTTACTGTCAAATACATTAAGCTGAAAATCAATTGAGGAAATTTGACAGGTTGTGATAATATACCTACTTAACAATAAAGGTCGCGTTAATTCCCGTTTTAATATTTTAAGTTTACTTGCGTTCTTTCCTTATGAGAAAGGAAAAGTTCGCAAGGATTTTTAAACAGTTTCTTGTACTTACTAAACTGGGTAAGCACTTACAAGTTTGTCGTACAAAATTATATTGCTTTGGGTCGCAAGGCCCACTTTACAGGGTACTAAAACTTAGCCCATTTCTACATCCATACCTTTAGGAGTATGTAGTAAGGATTTTTTTATAGTGGCTCAGTATATTGGCTCACCTCAGCCTGATGATAGGCAAGAGGAGAGCCTGCGTTGCAGTTACAACGGACGAGCACGGCACGTCATCACATCTTTTTTATCACGGAATGCATCCGTGATAAACAGCCAATAGCTTGATCTTGTTGCCCTTTTTACTGTTACATCGACCAATACTAAAAGAGCGCTATTTTGCAAATTGAGTCTTCAATGGCGGCGATACTTTTAACGCGTTCACACTGTATCTAGGGTTTCAATGAGAGAGATAAATCTTCGTTGTTATTTGATTTCATAATAGTATGATGTATGTATCTTACCAAATAGTATGAGCAGCGTCGTCACCCAGAACCAGTGCATCCACCAGTGCAGCGTCATGACGGCAGGGTCCCGGCTCTTGCTCCACGGACCGACCTGCAACAATGCAATAGAACTGGTTAATTGGTTGACTATGGTCACTTTTACACTTTTGGCAGGCCCACCACAAGGTGAACCGACGGTCAAGTGATGGCCGCGGGAATTCTTTGGATGCGGGTAGCACAAGACCGATCTGTGTGGACAACATTGGGGGGAGGCCTATGTCCAGCAGTGGACGTCTATTGGCTAAAAATATGATGATGATGAGCACCTTTAGGACGATTGGCAAGAGGAGACAATCTCGAAGTTATGTGGGACTAGAAAATTTTAGGGAATAATGACAGTTCGCCTCTTCAGCAGCAGTCTTCGGTCAACGGCGCTATGAAAATCGCTTTATAAATGGTGAAATAATAAGCACTATCTTAAAAATTAAGAGATATCAAAAGGAACAAGTTGTACAATATAGGTATCTGGGATAGATAAAACAATAGTATTAAACGTCCGCGTACAGCATTTCTATAAACGGCGGGTTTCGACAAAATCACAAACCCTCCGCACCCCATTGGGCTTTTATTCCGGTTCATTCAATTACTCGTATTGATTTAGGGTGGATTCGGCAACGTTTGCTCTCAAGTCAATTTGTCCCTTATTTTCCAACACGGAATACGAGTATGTACCTACAGTGTGAACCGGCAATATGTCATTCTTCAGAAGAGTCAAATTACTTCAGTAAATAACGGCACTTGAAACAATCTTTGCGCGTTCTGGTAGGAACCTGACCCACGACGAACCTCCACGTCACAAAATAATGTCAGAGTCTTTATTTTGTGTCCACGTGCTTACCAAATGCAAGGTCTTGCACTGAACTATCGAATGCAAAAGTCGTCGAATTTTTGCAAAAGCTTTATTTGCTTTGAGCTAATGTTGGTTGAAAATAAAATAGGTAGTTAAATCCCTTTTTGGTGACATTTCATACTACTGAGATAAGGACTTTAAATCATAATCATTAGCGTTACCTCCAAATGTACAATATATTAAATCAAGATGGTAAATTGTTAATTAAACACTATATATTACCTTAACATCCTATTAATCCTAGAAACAATAATATTTTTACAATAGTTCTCTTTTGTTTTTCTCCCCATAGTTTCCGCCATCTTTTTTTTTTATTTTTAACATTTCTTTTTCTTATTTTTCAACCAAAAAGTTTTGAACCAAAAAAATAATATGAGAAAAGACGTAGATCAGTTATTTTAAAAATGCCAAAGCCTTATATTCGTAATAAAGATAATATTACCGGTCCACAATACCTACCTACGTCTAAATTTTGTACCGTTGAAACTGATGAAGGTTGACCGATCCTGTCAACACAAGGTGGTTGTAGAGGGTCACATAATCCTTTCCAACCACAAAACGACAGCATTCAAAAGTTTCGTTTATTATGGCTACCTTAGGCTAGTGGTATTTTAAAGCAACGGGTGCACTTGGCGTTAATGGTTGATTCCTACATCAACAGACTTACGAATTCCTACAACGAAACCGTCTCGTAACGAAGTTACCTTTTTTGCTTTGCGAGGGAGGAGGGGAAGTAGGTTAGGTAAGGTTGTTAATTTCCATTTTGTTAGAGGTCTTCTGGCCAAAAATCGTCCTCAAAAAACTCAGATTCTGTAAACATTTTTTTTTAAATCAGTGCACTGTCAGCCTGTGTCTGGCAAATGGCAACTTGGTATCCGCTTGGTTGGAAAACCACTTTAAGCTGTTGGTCCTACGCCAGATCATTTACAGTTTATATATTAAGAACCTGGCTTAATTAATGAAACAAAGTGTAACAGAACAACAATCTCGATTAAGTAATCAAGGTTCAAAATAGCCTTTAAGGAATTAACCCCCCCATCAGCAGGCTAAGAGACGTAATCTACTGTTAAGGTCTTAAAGACTAGCTTTGTTCCCGCGACCGACGCGTCTTTCCGCGCAATTTTCCCGTAAATTAACCCATCTCAAGGTGTCAGCGTTAAAGGGCGAATGACAAGCACTATTGGGGCAAGTCTCCCCCAAGTGACTTTCAAACGATTAGGCAGATAGTTCAGTGACGACGTACTTATTCAGGGTGTTTAGGTAAACATTTGCATACCCTTTATCGACGTGTTCTACCAATCATTGTGAACAACCTTTACTCAATGAGTGCATTGCGTTGCGTTGCAGGACATAACAAACTTAATATGATAAACGTCGCGTAAACCCATTTCGAAGCTTATTGGTAACCCTTAGTTTTCCATATAATCTGATTTCATGCACTATTCATAGTTAACATAATCTCAAACAATAGTAGCGATATCAGTAGTCCCACAAATGTTTATGGACCGTGACTGGTTTAAGTTAAATTTTTTTCGTATTTGTGTTGTTTTATGTTCCTTAATTTAATGAGTGATTTTGCACTTTTGCTTTTCAATAACCATGTCGATAAAATCCGTCAGTAAAAACGTTTTATAAGCCTACATAAACGTAAACAAACATATCGTAATGTATAACAAAACACTAATTAATCCAATGGATTAAGTAACGGGCCGTGATCTCCTAGATTCTCTAGGGTCCTAGATTATCCGGGTCGAGCAAAAAAGTGTTTCGAATTTTCGAACATAGCTCGGGTTTGTGATCACCAGTCCTCATTAGGCAAACGTGGTGATTAAACCTAATCCACCATTGTAGTAGATCCGGGTTTCCTCGGACCGGCTACAATGCGCGGGGCGTCGCTGTGGCGGCGACGCGTTCGACTATCTCGTGGACTGTATTTTGATGTAGGGCTCCGGAACCTCGCTGGCTGCTCCGTCGCAGAAGGGGCGATGACGATCGCGATGAGGGGACCGGGAGATCTTGAGTGAAAGCCAGAACTTCTTGTGTACTTCTTGTATTTTCCTTTCGCAGTTCTTTTCATTAGGAGACCCGTAGCTAGAATGCACTACTCATACCCCGTACAAACCGGTTTTTATATGTTTTCCAGGGTGGCGCCTGACCAATCAGAGACGAGGAAAGGGGCCGCGCGATGTGACGTCAGCGGCGTGCTAGTCGTCCCTTTCGCTCGTATGGCGCCGTCTCTTTCTACACACTATAATCATATTTTCCCGGTTTGCAGGGATATGTGTATTGTTACACTAATAAATTTGGGTTCCATCTATCCCTTATGTTTTATCTTATTATTTAATACATAAATCATTGAAATCCCTTCATAATTGGGGGAGATAATCGCATTATCTCTCCCCGGCGCTCTTTAAGGTATTGCCTCTTTCCGATACCCCCCGGTGGGAAAGAGACAAACCTATATGTGTGACAGAGGCAGCAATTATTCAAATAAGACCTATTCTGTCTTTAAGGTATTGCTATACTTTACCACGATTGGAAAGAGAGGCCCTATGAGTGAGTGAGACGGGGCTCTTACTATTCCGCCTGACTCAGGGTTCCAACCCTCCATCCTCGCTTGCCTAGACCGCCTAGGTCACCTATTCCCCACATACGTCTCAGGCATGCTCTATATACCTCGTATACCTACTTGCGAGCATGCCTGAGGACATATCCTTCCTAAATGTATGTGGGTGTGACCTAGGAGATCTAGGTAGCCTACATCTAGTGGTTAGTGTGCCTAAATCGTGTCTGTGGCCTAACTACCTATTATCTCTCTTCTCTTATGTGTAGTGTGCCTACAGGGAATGCCTCTGCCACTGGGTAAATAATTACACACCAATTCTCATTATTTATTTGATAAACCTATCTCCCTATTGTTTCCGCCATCTTTTTTTTTATTTTTAACATTTCTTTTTCTTATTTTTCAACCAAAAAGTTTTGAACCAAAAAAATAATATGAGAAAGACGTAGATCAGTTATTTTAAAAATGCCAAAGCCTTATATTCGTAATAAAGATAATATTACCGGTCCACAATACCTACCTACGTCTAAATTTTGTACCGTTGAAACTGATGAAGGTTGACCGATCCTGTCAACACAAGGTGGTTGTAAGGGTCATATAATCCTTTCCAACCACAAAACGACAGCATTCAAAAGTTTTGTTTATTATGGCTACCTAGGCTAGTGGTATTTTAAAGCAACGGGTGCACTTGGCGTTAATGGTTGATTACTACAACAACAGACTTACGAATTCCTACAACGAAACCGTCTCGTAACGAAGTTACCTTTTTTGCTCTGCGAGGGGAAGTAGGTTAGGTAAGGTTGTTAATTTCCATTTTGTTAGAGGTCTTCTGGCCAAAAATCGTCCTCAAAAAACTCAGATTCTGTAAACATTTTTTTAAATCAGTGTCAGCCTGTGTCTGGCAAATGGCAACTTGGTATCCGCTTGGTTGGAAAACCACTTTAAGCTGTTGGTCCTACGCCAGATCATTTACAGTTCATATATTAAGAACCTGGCTTAATTAATGTAACAACACAATAAATCGTCTCGATTAATTAATCAAGTTTCTAAATAGCCTTTTAGGAATTACCCCCCTTCAGCAGGGTTCAGACGTAATCTACTGCTAAGGTCTTAAAGACTAGCTTTGTTCCCGAGACCGACGCGTCTTTCCGCGCAATTTTCCCGTAAATTAACCCATCTCAAGGTGTCAGCGTTAAAGGGCGAATGACAAGCACTATTGGGGCAAGTCTCCCCCAAGTGACTTTTAAACGATTAGGTGGATAGTTTAGTAACGAGGCACTTATGTAAGGTAGAGTGTACCGGCAAACATTTGCATACCTTTAACCACGTCTTCTACCAACCATTCTGAACGACGTTCATTCAATGACTTTTATACATTTGCATTTTTTTTTTAACTTTTCATAGGGGAGCTGAAATTTTTTTCGACGAATTTCCCAAAAGTGGTTGAACGAATGTTTTGATAAACATTCGTTCAACTAATTTTGGAAATTCGCTAAAATCACAGATATACATACTGGGTGTATTGGTAATACCGATTCGGTATACACCCAGCATATCTGTGATTTTAGCGAACTGATCAAGTCTGCTTGTCACCATGCTGTAACGCAGTCTAATTGTAATTTGGAGGAAGGCAAAAGGTTGGCAGTATTGGATTTAAGGGTGCCCCAGGGCGGTGGTAATCGCTTACCATAAGGAGATCCGTCCGCTCGCCTACCACATACAAAAACGTGAAGGCGTCAGCACATAATATAACACTTAATATCCTTCGTAAATGGCGCATTATTCCCTAATGTTAATTACCTAAAGTGTGTTAGATCATGAAGCATATTGGTTAAACTATATTTTTCAGTATTATCTGACTTCATGCACTATTCATAGCTAACATAATCTCAAACAATAGTAGCGATATCAGTAGGTAGTACAAATGTTTTATGGACCGTGACTGGTTAAAGCGAAATTTTATTTTTTGCGTATTTATTTCTGTTGCGTAATTTAATGAGTGATTTTGCACTTTTGCTTTTCAAGAACAATGTCGACAAAATCCGTCAGTAAAACGATTTTATAAGCTTACATAAACACAATATTTTATGTATAACAAACATTTAATTAAGTGAAGTAGTTTAAGTAATGGACCGGGATCGTGAAAAAAAAAGTGTTTCATATTTTTCATTTTTGTTTGTGATCACCAGTCCGCATTAGGCAAGCGTGGTGATTGAAAGCCTAATCCCATCATAGTAGCGATGACTTGATTTTTATAATGAAGGAATAATTGAACATTAAAGTTAAATTACCTCTATATTCGTATAATTTCAAGTTGCCTAAGGCAAATATTTCTGTAAAGTTATTTGGCGATGTTAATGGAAAATATAATACCTTATTTCTCAGAAACCGAGATTAAAGGTAAAGCTTACTTATATATTCTTGAGCCTACAGAGAGAGAAAATACATGTATACAGTTCCATTTACTTCTTTGGTTGTATCACAGTATAAGAATCTCCAGTAGGAAAACAGAATCTGTTGATGATTAGATGAAATAGCGATATTCACCCAATCGACCTTGACTGTGTACACAATTAATTTGAATCATCGACATGTTTTGTTTTCCCGCAATTTTTTTTTCTCCTGATTGTCTTAAGGTCGTAAGGCCCATAAGCCTTTTAAAAGGCATAAAACAATTGATTTTCTATTGTGTCTGCTTTCTCGGGCGTTAGGAGGTTAATAGTAGCACAGATAACATCGAAGGAGCTGGTTATCCGATCGATGCCATTGGTCAAATCCACCATATCAATGTCGTTTGATCAAGATTAATTGGTCTGGCTACTTAGATTTTGGTTTTTAGACACTGTCTTTTCTAGTACACAAAAACCTTGTACAAGAAAGGAAAAGGTTTAAAATTAAGTCTAACGAAAGCATAGAGGTAATATTTTATGCGATAGGTGGCAAACGAGCAGATAGATCGGAGAGCAATTGCCGTCGACCATAGACATCCAATACCAATGGAGCAACAAGTGCGCTGAAAACCTTTATCCTCTTCCTCCCGAATAAGCCTTCGACGACGCCCTGACTCACTTATAAAACACAGCGCAAGCGCTTTACGGTCGGTTTTCTGTGAGCTCGTGGTATCACTCCAAGCCGGTCAAGTCATCACGAAGCGTGTCTCGCGGTTTAAAAGCTGGTTTTTCTGCTATGAGCCTATACTGTGGTAGTATTCACAAGAAATGTAATCAGCCGAGAAGTATGGGCGTTCGGAGCATTAGAATGCTTCGCTTATTAAATGCTCGTGCGTCTCGAAACTTTTGTGCTTATTACATGACGGGCTTAGGGCGCCGCCCAAGCTCAAAGTAGAAACAAAACGCGGCTGCCTACATCGCGTCACATAATATTAAACATTACCTGCCACGAAGCTATCCCTGCCCCGCCGCCCCCCCTCGAGACGTATTGTATCGTACCATTTCCTTCAAAAATGTATTAGATACTTTAGTTGTATAATCTGTGGACGGACGCTTACGTAGCCATATTTACTGGTGTTTATGCAGTCAGTGTTAGTTCTGCTTACGATAGAGGGCGCTCTTCAATATCAATGTTAGGCAAATACAAAGTGCCTAAAATTACAAAGTACCTATTTATAGCCACGACTAGGCTGCACGGGTCATATATTTTTTAAGTGATTCGTGTAATAATAAAGGCATGATAAGGCAAATTGCGTGGTGTAATGAGATATTAAAGTCGGCAATCTGTCACTTTGATGAAGGGTTATTAGATTTTTTGTACCCCTCGTGGCGATTCCGTGCCTCTCCTGTCATATAACTATCCAAAAAATTGCAAAATTTTAAAACAACGTTTCTTAAATAAGTTTTTAATATTGAGGACACAGAATTTATTTCTTTATTTATTAACCGTGGGAGAGCCACACTTCGACATGAATGGACACGGAAGACCGGCGTGAAGTAGCGCCTGTGCTGTGTTTAATCGAATGAGTAGGGTACCGAAGGTCCAAATGGGGGAAAGGGGGTTAAAGGTTGGCAGCGCATTTGTGACTCTACTCTGCTGTTGCAGGTGTCTATGGGCGGCGGCAATTGCTTATTTGCTCGTCTGCCGACTACCTACCACATAAAAAAATAGGAATCTTTTATCAAGAGACACGGTTGACATATCATAGGGTTGTTTTACTTATTTATAATTTCGACCCCAAATTCGGATATAAAAAAATACAAAATCCGTTAGCATTCTCAGGTTTCCAGACCGTGAAAACGAGCCTTATGGCGCACCCAAATGCTACGCCACAGTGAACTGAAGAGCAGTGAAGATTGTAATTGTTAGAGCGATGTCAAATGGCCAACAAGGCATGATATGTCAATTTTGTTATGAGTGTCAAGTACAATAACACGCAAGTTATATTGTTTTAATTCCTGCTTCCCCACCAAAAATAGAAGTTATGCATAAAGTAAGATAAGACTTCCTTGCTTCCTTCTTTCTCCTTTCCTCCCCCTTCCTCCTTTTCTTTCCTACCTCCTTCTTTTCCTCCTTTTTGGTCCTTTCGCCACACCTTTTTCCTTTCTGCTTGAATCATAGGTTGACCGGTAGAGAATGCCTCTTGGCATTACGTTCGCCTATTGTACGAACTTGTACAATAAAGTTTTAAATAAATAATTAAATAAGACTGTACTGTCGATTTATCTTCTGGCAGTGCATATTGTTGCACAAAAATAAGAATAACACACATTTGACATTTTGAGCGGTCTTATTGTTGAAAGCATTTAGCATTTTTGGTGCAATTGGAGTGTCCTAGTTAATGTAAGGGGATGAGGTTCCCCACTGACATTAACGCCACTATGGCTTCTCGCTTCGCTGGGCAAAATAGTCGCTCACTGCACCGAAGCCAGTCTGTATTAGTTGCTTTACCTACAGAGGGTCTACAACGAAACTAATTTCACGACCGAATCTTCATCTCCGTCCCATTCATACCTCTGTGCGTCTCTTTTATTTGGATGCCATTGGCATATTCTCGTTTGTTACGGGTCTGTTTCGTAGTAGGCCCTCTTTACCGGGGCCGAGATCTTTTCTGCTGCACCGCTAACAAAACAACAATCACAGGAAATCGGCGATAAAATGTACCTTTCCTGGTGCATAAATAATGCATCTATTGCAGTAAACTGCACCTAGTATGAGTTTATCGAACTTTCAAGTTTGGGTGGTCCAGCTTTAATATTTTAGTTTTTTTTTTATGTGATAGGTAGCAGACGAGCAGGCGGATCACCTGATGGTAAGCAACTGCCGCCGCCCATGAACACATGCAACAAATACGCTGCTAACCTTTTATCCCCTTCCCCCCGATGGGCCTCCGGTACCCTCACTCACTCGGCGAAACACAGCACACGAGCTGCTTCACCCCAGTTTTCTATGAGGCAGTGGTATCACTCCGGTCGAGCCGGCCCATTCATGCCGAAGCATGCTCTCCCACAATTAGTTGAATTATGTGTACATTTTAGATTGTCACATTACTTTAAAGGCGTCACCAATGGTTCAGCCTGAAAACCAGCGCTGCGGAGGCTTATTTTATGTATTTATTTAGTTTTAAGTTTTATACCTCTGTTTTGTGTGCAATAAAAAGCATATTCATTCATTCACACATAAAATGCTGGCAGCCCTCATATACAAAAGTTTTTCAGCACCTTTGTTACGATAAAATATTTTCATCAGGTTTTAAACTCTACATAAATAATATTACACCAAAACAAAGACAATACTAAAATGTTTTCAGAGTTTCAACCTTCGTAATATTTTACGATCATCCTTTTTAAACAAACATACAATCACCTATATACTCTAGAAATTTCCAACCAAATAAAATATTTTAAGTTTACATTCCTCAGCAATGTTTGTAGAAATTAACGTCATACAAAAGTAAACATGAAAACTGTAGCATTTGAGAATCTCCCATTTGCTGCCGACTTCAAAGGATATGACGTCATCTACTTGTTTGAAAGGTCTTATTATTGAAAGCATTTAGCATTTGTGGTGCAATTGGAGTGTCCTAGTTAATGTAAGGGGATAAGGTTCCCCACTGACATTAACGCCACTATGGCTTCTCGCTTCGCTGGGCATAATAGTCGCTCACTGCACCGAAGCCGGTCTGTATTAGTTGCTTTACCTACAGAGGGTCTACAACGAAACTAACTTCACGACCGAATCTTCATCTCCGTCCCATTCATAACCTCTGTGCGTCTCTTTTGTTTGGATGCCGGAGGTATATTTTTGTTTGTTACGGGTCTGTTTCGTAGTAGGCCCTCTTTACCGGGACCGAGATCTTTTCCGCTGCACCGCTAACAAAACAACAATCACAGGAAATCGGCGATAAAATGTACCTTTCCTGGTGCATAAATAATGCATCTATTGCAGTAAACTGCACCTAGTATGAGTTTATCGAACTTTCAAGTTTGGGTGGTCCTAAAGCTGGACCACCCAAACTTGAAAGTTATAGATATAGATATGTTTAGTTGAATTATGTGTACACTAGCTTTGCCCGCAACTTCGTTCGCGTGGACTTTAGTTTTACGACCTCACATTAGAACCTCAAAAATTGTAGCCTATGTGTTATTCTGATATAGTATAAGCTATATTGTGTAAAGTTTCATTCAAATCCATTCAGTAGTTTTTACGTGAAAGAGTAACAAACTCCATACCTACAAACTTTCGCCTTTTTAATAGTAGTAGGATTTTAGTTTGTCACATTACTTTAAAGGCGTCACCAATGTTTCAGCCTGAAAACCAGCGCTGCGGCAGCTTATTTTATATATTTATTTAGTTTTAAGTTTTATACCTCTGTTTGCAGCCCACATATACAAAAGTTTTTCAGCACCTTTTTTCGATAAAATTATTTTCATCGGGTTTTAAACTCTACATAAAATAATATTACACAAAAACAAAGACATACTAAAATGTTTCAGAGTTTCAACCTTCGTAAATATTTTACGATCATCCTTTTTAAACAAACATCAAACTCACCTATACTCTAGAAATTTCCAACAGATAAATATTTTAATTTACATTCTCAGAAATGTTTGTACAAATTAACGTCATACAAAAGTAAACATGAAAACTGTAGCATTTGAGAATCTCCCATTTGCTGCCGACTTCAAAGGATATGACGTCATCTACTTGTTTGAAAGGCAGAAACATACGGTTTCATTCATATGTCCCCAGAAGCATAGTGGCCGTTAGTATGTATGAGTAGGGATGTGAACCGGGCAGGAACCGCCGGAACTTCCGACCGGGATTCCACATCCGACTGCGGTATCCGTTCCGGATTTCATTGTCCCGTGATGGGGTTACCAGGTCTTATGAACTTAAAGCCGCACAATTCAATCGTATAGCCGGACATTTGGGTAAAAAAGCCGACACACTAAACTGACTTTTGATCGTCTAAGAGGGGAAGGGGGATTCTAATAAAATAAATACAACATTGTCACTTTACCTACTCCACTCAATTGAAAGGTAAGAAGTTTCAACCTTTTACTTCACTTTAGCGCAACCCTCTTCTCGCAAATTGAATAAACAACGAAATCCACTTTCAAATTCAATAAATCATTAGATCAGGTGGGTCGTTTGCTCGCATACCTTCTCTAATTATTAATAATGGCGTCGCAGCTGGGACCGAACCTCCGGGAAACTTTACATCCCTAGACGTAGGATATTACAGTCTTAAGCGCGCAAACATAGATTTAGAAGTTCATTTTCTTCGTCTTTGACACACGAATGTGTGACATGAACCATAGAGTAAAAATTTTTTTTGTGGCTAAGGAAAATGCAATCCTTTGTGTGCTCGACTTTTGCATATTCGTTTTGACCTCTTACAAGGACCACTCGTTCGGAAGGCGCGTTCTTATTTTTTTTACCCTCCACTGATATCAGCGTCTAATTCCAGGTTGCATCCAAACCACGTATATGTGGCCTGTTTCGTTGGCCAGAAATAAAGTCTATGGTTTATGTTCTAACGTTTAAACACTTTATGAATAAGCAGTTGCCGACAAGGGATTATGGTAATTACAATGAAAGCGATGATCCTCTTATATTCCCAACCCTTTAAACAGGGGAACCAACTGAACCGCTACGTTTTAGAAATTATTCGAAACGTACAGGTTGTCATGATGTTTTCCCTCGCCGCTAAGCTAATGAAAGATAGATAGAAGAAATACGCACAGAGATTAGAAAAGCAATGAGCTACCATCCTTCAGTGCATATTTCTGCACCTACTTGACTAAACTCCACGCAACCTTTGTTTCTTGACGCTTGTTTGTGAAATGATATTCCGTTGTCGCAACATCGTTGTGTGATAGCTTGTCTAGGTTCGTGAGTTAGGCTCACGAAATTTCGTTTTTCTTGCCTAAGTCGACTCGTTGATATTTACAATCGTGTGCGAATTCTTGTACTTACCAGCAAATAGGTTAATCCTGTATAATTAGTTAGTGTTTAGTCACACGAGCAACCGCGATTGCCAAAATATAAAAATGAGCTGTTCACTATTTTGAAGACTCTTGTACTTCTTTATGTTTTGAACAACTGTTTTTTTTTCTATTTTATTTATATAAATTTCCAGCGATACCTAGGTCGGCCAGTCGGTCGGCTTTGGTATGCTTTTTTCTCGTCCAGTCTCTCGAGGTGGCCAAGCCAGCGAAGACGATGCGCCTTGGTTTCGCCGATGATGTTAGGCCGATGGTGATGAGGTCGTCGAGAGTAATCTACGAGAACTTCTAGCCAAGGAATGGCAACAAGTTGTTCAGGATCGACCGAAGAGGCGTTCTCTTGTTTCGGAGGCCAAGACTCGTTTTGGGTCGCTGAGCCAGTACGTTAGTATTTATTTCTATTAGACAAGGCACGTTCGAAGGGACTGATGCTGATCGTATACCATTTCAAGTCGAATTTTCTGTAACTATCATTGATGCCGAATTAAAAAGCCAAGCCCAATTTTGTGCGGTAAGTAAGCCTCTCATACAAAGTTGATCCAATTTTAAAAACATAAGATCTTTTATCATCGTGACGTCACTTGTCACCTCTCACCTCTAAGCCCGCGCCGTGACGTTAGCTCGTTCAGCGTAATTGAGGCGTCGTGTTTTGTAAAGGTCTTGAGACCGGTGGTAAGAGCGCATTGTTCAGTTCCAACAATACGCCTCTAGAACTACGTCACGGGCTAGTGAAGGGGCCAGTGTTGCCAACTTCGCACTTTTGGTACTAGATCTGATACTATTTTCGAAATACTTATGCCCAAATTTTATTTAGTTTATTCTTTATTGACCACTAGCACCAATTAATGATATCGTAACAACCCTGGACGTGACTGGAACGTCACTAGTATATATTTATTTCTTCATTTTACTTAGAACTGAAATGAAATGTTTTTTGTCTTGAAACCAAATGCCTATTGTTACAAATTTTGTGCAATAAAGTTTAAATAGTAATATATAAACCTCTTACGTGAATCCGAATAATATATCGAGCTTTCTAATCACTCTTTTTCTAAACTGAATAGTTTTCTCGAGAGACACGTCGAAAATCTCCCTCTAACTTCTAAAATAAGAGAATGTTAAACTAAAAAAGTACGTCGATAATTATGATGTGCGCAAGCTACCACGGAAAAAGGTTTTTTACAATCGAATAATATGGTTTGAACATCACTAGTCCACACCTCTAAGACTATAGCTCGGAAACTTAGTGCTACGAAGAGCTATTGTTGGACCTGTGTAGCATTGCCAAACTTTCAAGCTTTCTGCAATATTCAGTCTCAAAGTACGCTTTGGAAAAGCGTTCCAAAGGGTAACTGCTTTGGAAATGAAGTAAATAAAGTAACTGTTGTCTGATATCTGTAACAAGCTACTACGAAGAGTCAGGTGAATATGAGGTGTGGTGTGATTTTTAAAATGATGTAAATGTTCACAGATACATCCTGTATTTGTTTTTTCTTATAAAAATTTTTTTAAGGATATTTTATCATTGTACATTTGTCTTTGTAAGTTCCGAAATAAACCTCCTCGTAAATCGACGTTAATCTTTTCCAGACCGACTTTACATGATTGGACTTTTCTATTCAAACTGGTTTTAGTGATGTCATACCGTAACTAAACAAATAGTGCATACTGTTCCAGTGAAGATTCAACTGCCCGTGAATGTACAGCTCAATACGAGGAATGCACTGACGGTCTGCAGTGTAACAGGAATCCTAGAGGGGCAACTAATCATTTCGTAGAAGTCTTGGCTCGTGGGGAGCATATCGTGTAACATGATCGTAATTTTTTTTAGGGTCATTATGATAATGAAATAATGATGGAAAAAAATTTTTCAGCTCGAAGTTTGGGGAACCCCAAATATTTATAACAATTATCTTTCTATTTCTGGATGCAGGCAACGGAATCCTAAAAAGACTAACACGAACATGACGTTGTTTCATCTACTCAAATCAATTCAGTTATCACTCAAATCATAATAACTTTCTCTCAGTATCTCAGAGTACACTCAAAAGTTCATCTACACCTCACAAACTGGGTCTATTAGAATCGCAAAGTTAGTCGGCCCTTTGATATGCACTCCGATACGGATGGCAAACAGAATATCGTTACGAACTTCAGTCAAACATTGTTATAGGTTAACTTATAGTATACCTAGTCGGTGTTGATCTTGTCTTCATCAAGTAACTTGTATCTTCTAACTTGACTTTTAACAGATATAATGTTTTAGCATTAAGACCCAGGCGGAAAGGTCCTTGAGTGGAGGCCGCGTAACAGGAAGTCGCAGCCGCGGCAGGCCCCCCACAAGGTGGACTGACGAATTGGTGAAGGTCGCGGGAATTCCTTTAAGCGGGCGGTACAGGACTGATCTGTGTGCAGAACATTGGAGGAGGCCTATGTCCATCAGTGGAAGTCTACTGGCTGAAATGATGAATGATGATGTCCATGTGATAAGTGGGCGTTTATTGGGTGAAATGATAGTTATGACGACAAAGACACAGCCGCAACAACGATTTTTGGGAGTCAACAAAATTATTAGCCTTAGGTTGTGGCAGTGGTTACAACTCATTTATACTCAATGAGCAGTAGCTCACTTTAATATACTGGTCGGATGTTTGGGTGATTATCTAAGTACCTGATAATTCATAGAAACCAATTGTAAAATTGATATTTAATTGAATTATTCCATCAAATTCAATTTTAGCACTACAACTTAAAAAACACATAGAGCCTCATGCGTGCGTACAGGGATTTACATTCTACAACTGAACGATGGCTTCCAATAGAGCTACTGTATTTGCGTATGTTTCAAAATATTGACGACAAACGAAACGCTTATTGTACTCCACAAAGGGTTCAAGCCCTTTGAGCGTAGTCAATCATAAGCGAAACGAATGCGCTGGCGAATATCCAACACACACTGATGGGTTCTGCGCAGGGTTAACACCAGTAACATGACAGCCTACATACTCTCCCACTGCAGGGCAAAGGCACAAAATAATTACACACAGAAGTTAGACTTTGACCTGATTTTGAATTTACCTCGACAGTTTGACAATCTTATGTCATAAGTTAGGATTAATGTGGTCGAAAAGGCGTTTTTGCCCGTTAGTGCGCATGCGTGAGTACATGACATATTTTTAGCTCTTAGTGGGCAGTCAGCCTTCTGTGTCAATATGTATTTTGTGGCAAAAGGCCTGCATTATAGAAATCAAGAAATGAATACCAGTGACGTCATGATAATAGACAAGGTAAATCAGGCAAAAAGTGGTTAGAAAAAAAACATACATAGATTTCGGAATAGCAAACTAAAGTGGCAGTCACTGATCCTCAGAACCCACACACACACACACAACTCTCCAGCAGTTGTGAGTTGCGAAGTAAAGTAGTTATAGTAGAGACCGCCTCTCGTAAACGTATCTAATAAATTGAAATAACATTTTAATTTTCTTACTTTTCATATCCAATTTGTTGGGCATCCCTGTTTCCACTCTACGAATTTCCTATCAATCCGCATGTTATATTCGCTGGAACGGACGATATGGACGTTTGTCCAATATCAGAGCGACTGTTGTCCAAATGTCCAACTGTGCAATTTGAGAGCTCGTGTGTTTACTGGATGAGAAATTTGTATAGAAAGTTTACAGCGATATCTAGGAGCAATGTCATTTCAGCTTTGGATAGCATGTGTTTTTATTAATCGGATTTTTCTTTTATTGCTGAAGTAGGCAGACGAGCATGCGGCCCATCTGATGGTAAATGGTAACCGCCGCTCATAGACAACAACAATACCGAGGCACAGTCATGCCGCTGCCTACAGTGAAAGCAGTACTCTTTTCAAACCTCGTAAATTAATAAATTGTAATATTTCGGAATGTAAGGGTTGTTAGATCCTTTGTGAGGCCTATGCTCGACTGTGAGCAAGCCTTTTGCCTCCTTGCGAAGGCGTGACGTCACCGAAAGGAGGTAAAGGAACAGCTCCACTTGTGCTCGGACAAGAGCAAGAGAGGGAGGGAATGCTGATCAGGTGCGCGTCTCCCTCTTATTTTATTTCATTTTCCACAGGGTGTCAAAATAAAGGTTAGTTTGCTGAAAAGTTAGAAACTTGCCTTTTAAAAAGTACTTACCGATTAACGATCGGCCTACGGGTTCACCATTTGATCATCTGTGTCAATCCAGCTGGAGACTATCTGCAAATAAAGATAAATCATACTTTAGCTAACAGTTTATTTAAATTATCATAGGGAAGTATCTTAAAATCGTAAGTGGCTGAAGGATTAACGTACCGACTGGATTAAAGACATAGCAGGCAGGCAATCAATATACGCCCCCGAAGGCTAACTCAAGCAGTCCCCCAAACAGTTAATTGGACAAAAAGTTAGTTTGTGTATCTAGTTCACCTCCCCCCTCCTCCCCCTCATTCGCTGGAGACGCGACCTTCGCTCGGATCCCGAAGTGTAACTATCTCGTATGGAACTAATTGGTTGCAGTCGCCGAAGCGAAGAGCACAGGGAGAAAAAAGTTTAGCGTTAGCTGAGCATAATGATAAAAAAACATCTACATATTTCGGAATATGTGAAACTGACGCTTGTAATACTAAAATACTGAACGCAAAGACTCGTGGCAGACGGTGTAGTAGTTTATTAGTTACAGGTCATTCACGAAAAAGATGATCACAAATGACGATTGTTTAAGCATGTAATCTCATGAAGTAAAGCCTGAACACAAAAAACATGTTAAATTAAACATAGAATGTGTTTAGTCTAGCCTTTATAATGGTGTCAAATTGAGAATGAGCCATTTCTTCATGAGATTACATGCGTAGACGATCGTCATTTTGTGGTCATCTTTCGTGAATCGACCTGTAATGAATGCTATACATAGCAGTTAAGATGTACAAAAGATAACATTCCATAACCGACCTATTTTACATACGCCGAAATATCTTGTGGAGGCCATGTTAATGTCACTGCCACCTTCCCTTGGTATTGACATGGGTTGTTCCATATCCAATTTGATCAAGGACATATTCAAGTTTACCCATCATGTAAATGAAATTAGTTTGACGTTAGGTAACGTGGTGTTTAGTATTTACTTAATAAACACATGTACAGTCGACTCCAAAAATATGTAAACACTTTAGGACCTTGTCACAATACACATGTATAAGAAAGACTTCTATTTTCTTATAGGTACATATCTATTGTGACAAGGTACTAAAGTGTATACAAATTTTTGGAGTCGACTGTACATACAGCCACTTATCAAAGTAAACAAAATTATCAAATTTCTTCGATCGACTCTCATCTTACTGTCAAACACATTATGTTGAATATCAATTAAGAATTTTGTCAGATAATGGTATCCTGAAGTGTGGCTGTCTGTAATTCATGGCTCAGTCGGGGCTATCGCATGTGAAAAATCCGTTAGATGTTAAACTGAGGTCTAACTTCAACGTCATTGGTTGTTTAGGGACATTTTGACATCTCACATCAAAAATAACCAATCACCGTTAAGATAGGACCGCAATTCTACAGTACGTCATCGAGCGGATTTTGCACACGCGATAGAAATAGAAATAGAAAAAATATTTATTCAATTTAAGTCCTTATAGAACATTTATGAATGTCAATATAGATAGTCCCCAATAGCAACTTAGGTACCTACCTACATTGTATAGTGTGGTACAGTCTTGTTTTTGTTATACCAAACAAGCCGCAGACTCAAGTGTCAAAGACAAACCGACAAGGTTTTTCGAGGGCCTGTGGGTTAGGCCCCCGGTGACGCCTCTGTGGTGGAGGCCCCCGATTTCGTTTTAGTGCGATACAATTTATTGGTTGAAAATTTTTTTGGAACCCACGGACCCTTTTTTAACTTTTGGTGTACGACGTACGCATTGTATATCATTAGCATTTGATGCAAACATACTATTACAGTATAGGTATAATTGTATTATAGTTTTTTTCGATCCGTATATTTTTTTATTGGTACCTATCTGGATGAATGGGGTGGGAAAAGTGCAGGACAACTGATCTTTGAAGATGATCTTGTTAAGTCAGCAGTAGTTTCCCGAGAAAAGTTTAAATAAGTTCTAGATAAGAGGACAGGATAAAGCGGGAAAAAGAAAGAAGAAAATTCTTGTCATTTTTTACAATGAAAAGAGAGTGAATGATTGAGTAGAAAGGACGATTTGGTCATAAATGAACAAACAACCTTAACCATAACAAAAGCCTGGGTTTTTGGCAGACGAGTGCAGACACAGGTTTTAGGTGGTAAAAGATAAAATCAGTAAAGACCAGCGAAACTAAAAAAAGACGAAAGTTGTCAGAAAAAGAAAAGTAATTGAAAATAAACTAACTCGCAACGCGTTTGTCGACAGGTTCGACGACGATGGCGCATTTGGTGATAATTGTCTCACGCTATATAGGTTCGAGTTTTACTTTAGATAAAAATTCATATGAATAACAATTCGCAACCACTTAAAGCGAACAAATTTATCGGCGCCGGGTGCAGAAAAAGTCAACATCAACTTCCTCCAAAGAATACGAATAAAAGAAATTAACATCCGCCACTTCCTGAGGAAGTTGATCGGAAAACTTTGGATAGCGTTGAAATATTCAGCCAATCCGAGTCCTTGGAGCAAGGTCGCCATTTTGCGACTGTCAACTGGTGACGAGATAGTGGATATAACGCCGTGCAAACTGTCGCAACTCGCAAAACAACTACGAGTTTGAGCTCCACTCTTCCAAGCAGACGTCAACGTCTATGAAAATTCCGGATATTTTCAAAACGAAAAAGTTTATTATTAGTTCTATATGGGAAAAGTTGTGCTTTCAGAGTTTTCTCTTATAGAAACCACTTCTTTCTAAAGTCCGATGCACATAAAATCGTCGGTGTCTAAATTGTTTTTAAATTATTGTTTTTTTTTACCGACAAAAAAACGAAATTCTCACAGTGTAGCCTGACTTTATTAAGCGTATCCTAGAATAGGTAAACAAAATTCTGGTCATGCAGCGTTATGATGGGTTCCACTTGCATCCGAGCAGCTCAGGACCGGGTATTTTGGCGAAAAAGAAAGGAGGCCTAACAGTGGGTACTTCAGGGCTGATGATGATGAGATAATTAGCAAATGAGAGTCACAAAATAAAATAAAAAATAATTACATGCGAAAAACAATAAGGATGCTTATTGACAAAGATGAATAACTAACATTACTATTTAAACTATCTATATCTATACATATAATAAAAATGTAAAAAAGCTGTGTCTGTACATTGAAGATATTTATCTCAAATATACATATAATATAATAATACATATAATATATACATATATATACATATAATAAAAATGTAAAAAGCTGTGTCTGTACATTGAAGATATTTATCTCAAAATAACTTAGAACGACTAAAAAACAGTAACAGAACATGAATCAATGATTTTTAAAATTTTTGTCTGTCTGTTTGTCTGTTTGTCTGTTTGTCTGTTTGTTCGCGCTAATCTCGGAAACTACTGAACCAATTCGAATGAAACTTTTTTATTGTATAGCTGTAATATCAGGGCAACTTATAGGATATATTACATTTTGAAGACCAGGCTCCTTGATGTAGAACCACAACAGCCCAGCTAAACTATAAGAGGTAGGTCAATGGCACCTTAACAAAAGTTGTTCAGATTGATGAGTAGTTTATGATGCCATGAAAAAAAATCAAAGATCATGGAACATCTGGTTTGGACCTCTAAGAGCCCAGCTACATCTTTAAGTCAAGAGTCATAAAGTTCACGCAAACGAAGTTGCGGGCGGCCACTAGTTTATCCATAATTATAGCATAACTACACGTAGGTAGCATATGTGCTTAATTAGTTTTCGTTTTAATGACCTTTCGATATGCAGCTTTGTACATTGTAGTATTGTCATATATAGAGCATTTCATTGTCGTCAACATTTTTAGCATCAAGGTGGCCACGTTTTACTTCGTTCTATATTTGTCGATCGCCACGTGCGATTAAACAATATCGATTAAATGTGTGGGCAACACGTGACGATAGGGTTGCCGACCCTACTCTATATGTATACCTAATAACAGTATCCAAATATCTTTACAACTACTTAATAGTAAGCAAAACCATTGAGTGTATATTATCAGATTTTTTTGATTTATTCATAAAACGTTATTTGGACTGAAAGCAACGATGAATTTAACGCTACGTGCAGATCGATACCGCCGATTTTTACAAATATCGGCGGTTCTCTACTTTTTTCTTTATATCTTTTTAATATTTTTTTCTTTTTTCTTTTAAATACACATTAAAGTGTATTGGTATGGATCCGTCGTACGTGGACTCCATTGGAGAATCTTTTGGCTCGATGGCAGTCTATTCTTCTCAAATATCCAAAAAATAATAAATACTTAATCATGGCAACCCTAAACGATAATGTTGATTATTCGCTACTATCTATCAGCTGATACACAGCTGATGAAAACCAGCCATACAGCTGCTCTGGTAAGAAGTTTCTCACAGTCTCCAAATTGCAAATTAAATTATTAAAATTGTTGTTACTCAAAATAACAATTTGCAGCTGCTCAAAAGGTTGTTAATAAAAATTGTTATGTTCGTATTGAAATAAAATTGTGCGAGAAGCAAGCTAATAGAGTTTAATATCAGTGTTGATGGGAAAAAATACTTATACCTACTATCAAAATAAGGTTCGACAGTTTACCCGTTTATTTACCAGCGACCCTGTCGCATTCACCCGCGCGATGTAATGGATGCCTGACGCCATCTTTTGGGTGAACTAATGTACCGAAACGAAGTGGTCGCACGTAATTAATAAAAAAAAAGTCGACAGTAGGGTTGCATCTGTCAACTCAAATGGAGCGCTATTTATACTTTCATCTGCAAAAATGTCTATTTATAATCGTCGGTTTCACCCGCACTCATCATGTTCCTGGGCCACAAACCAGTCGGGGTTTTCATTTTCACCTGTCGTGTTTTAAGTGCTAGAGAAATCCTGTGAGAAATAGGTTAAAATGGGTACTTTCTTGAAAAGTTCTCGTAATTTGCAGTGGGTACTCCGTAAGCTCTAGTAGAGCTGTTTTCATTTTCTCTTTACTGGGCACTTGGGGCTAGATAAGACATTAATCTTTGTTTAAATAGAAACATTGCTTGAGATAAGACCGCATTTGTGGTTTCTACTACGGTGTATGAATGCAAATTCAGTTATTCAACTATTGTTTTTAATTTATGAGGTAGTATTATAATAAAAGGAACTTTGCAAGTGTCTATAGATCCTAAATAGAAGTAGTTCCTTAAACTGTCAACAGATGTTGCTATGCTAATTTACATCGTACAAGCAAAGTATGTTCTCGGATTCATATAAGGCAAAAACTTGTATGTAAATGTTAGCTATCCAATAAACATGTCAATGTACCGTTCATTTTAGGTTTTATTTTTGTGGCTGGTACATCCTCGAAGTAACCTTAACCAGGGGGTTTATCAATGTATACTTTTTGAGTCGCTGGAACCTACTTTAAAATCTTAAACACTCAATGGCAAATGTCTATTGCCCATTAATTTTTTGTACCGTTATATTTTATTTCACGTAACATAAATCATGATAAGTGCGTAATAAGCACTATGCGTAATTACTTGCATTAGGTACGTACTAATGTGTAAACGTAATACGAGTGTAAAAGTGTGACCATCCAATGACATGCATTTCCAAACATAGCGAACATTATCGCCAAACTTAGCAAAGTACGCGTGGGCAATAACTTCAGAACACTTCCATCCCAATAAAAACGTCTTTATAAGCTAAGCAATAAAGTTAAATGAAAGTCAGTGAGTTGCTCGAACCTCGTGACTCAGTGTCCGCTGTGAGTCATGTTTGTTTATCATTTACGTTCCGGGTTTGTAAATAGTATTTTGGTGAGAGGGTACAGGTAACAGCCAAGGTAGTGCAAGGTAGCATTCTTTTCGAAATTCATTCAATCAATTTATGGGCGACGGCAATTGCTTACCATCAGGTGATCCGCTCGTTTGCTACCTATCACACATAAAAAAAACATTCGGAAACTACGTGGAGGTTTAAATCCTAATAAAAACTGACGAGTCCACCTTTTTAAAAAGCCGTCTACGTATCTGCACGCCTGGTGATCATTTGCCATGGTGCCCTGTTTGCCTTCCTTACAGGGTATCACATTGAACCAAACTATAAAATTAAGACCTGTAACGACATGAGTAATACTTATGCAATAAAAATATGAAATATCTCATAAAAACATATATTTTATAAAATACGACATAAGAGAGATAAGCAGAAGGATCACGGTAAATGATTGCCGCGGCCTATGACCGGGTGCAAACCAAAGAAATCGCTGTGAATTTTTAAACTTCCCCTTTCAAATTGGGTTTCTGAGGCCTTACTTTCCGAGTAAGGTTAGGACTTCCCCAACTAACAACTAGCTGTATTTATTATTATCTACTACCATTAATACTAAAATAGAAAATTGAATGATAAATCAACCTATATTATATTACTCGTAAGTAGCCCGGATGATAAAACTTTTTATCATATGATTAACTTATTGGGATACGTACGTGAAGTGCCTATCCCACCCACGCACTATTTTCAGTACCTACTTGATTGTCGGGTCCTAGATAACAGTCTAAATAATGTTGACTCATGTTCAAATATTACGCAAAATACGACCTAGTACACGTCATGCTTGCGAATCATCAAATAAGGAAAAATAATATATACGTGAAGCCTAATTACATTATATGTAGGTACTTAATTTTTTAGGTAATTTTATAAAGGGGCGAGGAGTGAAAAGGATTCCGTTGAACGCACGTGTGATTGTTTACTTATCCAATATTATAGAATAAGGTACCCTGGGCTCCATAGCGACGGCTTTGGACGCAACTGGGAATGATAAGCTGAGATAATTATTTATAGATAATTACCCTTGCCTATCTATCTATACTATTTATGAAAACCTTAATCTCATAGTCCACGACAAGGCTAGTTAAACCAATAACACGAAAAATTGCATTCTTAGTCGCCTTTTAGCGCCATCTGTGGACAGAGGTGAGACAATAAAAGGCTAATTTTATTACGAATAAGATGACAGAAAAAACCATAGCTAAAATTCACTTCACAATCGTATCTTTGTTGTAATAGGTGGCAGTAGATCACCTATCTTTCCCCCTGGATTATGCCTCGAAATTCCTGCCCTAGTTTTTTTTGCTCGAGTTGCCCCCTAAGCCCCGTTTCCACTCAGGGGGCAATTCGGGCAAAAAAAATCGGGCAGGAATTTCAAGATTTTTTTAGCTAGTCAGTGTTTGGACTTAGCCCCACCAAAATATTTGTGATGATATTACATACTAACTCTGTGAAACGAAAAATATTGGTTAGGTTAGATAAGAACAGTGACCAGCTAAAAAATCTTGAAATTCCTGCCTGAGTTTTTTTTCCCAAATTGCCCCCTAAGCACAAAATACATATTGACACAGAAGGCTGACTGCCCACTAAGAGCTAAAAATATGTCATGTACTCACGCATGCGCACTAACGGGCAAAAACGCCTTTTCGGCCACATTAATCCTAACTAACTTGTGACATAAGATTGTCAAACTGTCGAGGTCTATGGTAGAGGCCGCGCGCTTATGTACTCATGCCGGGCAACAACCTTAGCATATGTCAACGAACTCTTCTAAATTCAAAATCAGGTCAAAGTCTAACTTCTGTGTGTAATTATTTTGTGCCTTAAGCCTCCGATTCTGCTCACTCACCCTACGGAATACAGCGCAGGCGCTTCTTCACAGCGTTTTACTATTTCTTGTAATTGTTCCTATTGTCTAAAATTTATAATGCAACATCATTCGACGTTAAATTATATTAGAGCCATTCAATGTCATTTTATAGACCTTGCTACATTGGATAAAATCAGAACCAATAATTTAAATTTTACGCTCTAGAATTATTTCGCAAATGATGGACTAATTCAGTTCAGTATCAATTCAATTCAGCGATCTATTGTGAAAATTATGGTTAAGTTTTAGCTAAAATTATTATGGAGGTACTTTAAAATTATAACTTCGGTAAGTAATATTAAATTGACTTCCGACGCATTAGAACTTATTTCCATTCACTAAGTTTCAATATCTACAATAGGTGAGCGATTGTAGTTCAGTGAATAAGAACACACTTTTCATACTGGGGCTTGTGGTTCGAATCTGAGGATGCACCTATGGATTTTTCAAGTCTATGTGCACGTTTCTACCATTAGCTGGGCGGTGAAGGAAAACAAAGTGAGGACGTTTCGAATAGTTTCTGAAATGTGTAACCATGATTCAGTTGGTCTGGTTCCCATGTTAAAGGGTAGCGAAGGTCAGACGGCAGTCGTTTCATTGTAATTAAAAGGCTTAACCATCCTGAATCATGGTCTAACCGTACCCAGGGTTCCAAAGCGACAGCTTTGGAGGCAACCGGGACTTTCACGATGAGAAAGATCTACATAGGTACGTCTGTCTATATGAACATGTTAGACTCCGTTTCCAGCAAATTAATTAGTAAAATGAATGAGTAATTTTCTGCCAATATACTTAAGTGAATAATGGATTGAATAATATTACGTGAGTAAACGCACATTTAAATTATCTGTGTTATACTCGGGTAATCAATTAGTAATGCTTTCAATCTTAATATAATTAATTATTCAATTATAAAGTGAACGATCGAAACATAAATAATCATATTGAAGTACGAGTACATTGACTGACGGCTTCGATGGCGCAGAGGCAAGGTACATAGATAGATAAATAATTAATTTAAATCATTATAAAACACACATAATAAAAGTTTAACAAATTTAAAAAAAAGGAAAAGAAAACAAACTAAAGAAATTAAAACGTACGATAGAGGGAGCACTTAATTTTTGAGTAGTGGGTGTCTATGGGCGGCTGCCATTACTTAACATCAGGGATCCGTTTGCACATCTGCTACCTATCACATAAAAAATAAAAATTTGATTAACTAACCAGAATTTTAGCAAATTAAATCTCTCACGTTCGAAGGGCTTCCCACGTAGAAACAGTTATTTCAAAATGTGTTGAGGATTTATAAGCTTAGCCTCAGGTACTGCCTAAGGGCAATTAGGGTTAAGCAAACGGAAAATAAATAGCACATTTAGAAGTTTTATGTTTTGCTCGCAGAAATATATTTACTGTAGGAATAATTTAGCCCTTTGACTTAAATACTGAAATAGTGTTATATATACATATATATAACCGGACAGCCGAGTGGTGTAGTCCTCGGTTCAAGATGCCTGAAGTACCCGGTTCGAATCCTAGAATAATGTTGTCCGACTGATCCAAGCTAGACAGATTATATTCGTTAAATCAAAGGTCATACCATAGATACGTAGGTACACATATGGAATTTTCTACAGAAGAACTGGCACAATCAGATTGATGCATCCACGACTTAATGACGTCACAGACAAGTAACAAACTAGCCTGTGACGCCAATAGTTCGTAAAAATTCAAAAAGTAACTATTTGCTCGACCCGAAAATCGATCTCAGGACCCCGAGATCACGGCCTAGCACTTAAACCAATAGACCAACGGGCTGTTGTTTCTACGTATACACATAATATGAATCCGATTATGATAAGGCACCTGGTCTACAAAAGTGAAGTAAGTCTTTGATCCGTATTTATCGCGACCAGATGTAGGTACTCGTATCTACATATTATACTTCCAAATGGCTTGCTTTGATCCTTTGATATGATTAATTTATGAGCTCTTTACGGTAAGGCAGCTAAAATCTGTGGGAGAGCCACGCTTCGGCTCGACCAGTGATGTCACCGTCTCATTGAAAATCGTCCAGAGGCTGCACCTGTGCTTATGTTTTGCCGAGAGACGCCCAATCCATGGGATAGGGGAGTTTAAAGGTTCGCAGCGCACTTATGACTCTCCAATCTCCAGTTGTTGCAAGCAAGCGATTGCTTACACTCATGGAATCCCCGTCCATGGGCAGAGACAGTCGCTCACCATCAGGTCATCTGCTTGCTTCTTTGCCTCCTATCATTTAAAAAAATGCGAGTTGTAACACTATGGTGGCCAGCGTATACCCAGTGCCAATTTTCGATAATTCCATTGTCTTCTATACTAAATTATAAAGATGTTAATCTCATAGGCAACGTCAATGGAGCGTGTGAATAACCCGCTAGATGGCGTACTTGAGAACTGAGGTCCATCTACACGGTGATTGGTTACTTTTGATGTAAGATGTCAATATGTCACTAAACAGCCAATGACGGCGAAGGACCTCAGTTCTCAATTACGCCATCCAGCGGATTTTTCACTACCGATAGCTCCTATTGTGCGCGATGTAATCGACTCTCTGCGCCATCTAACGGTACTGGTCGAAGTTAAGTCCTAAAAAGAAGTGAGGGGCGGCACTAGTAGGAGAATAATTGGTAGGTGTCTTTTGTTCCTAATGGTCCTCTGTCGATCAGAGACGACGCGACAAAGGATGTCATCCGATTCAGGTCAGCGGTTTTCTATTTTGAGCAAGACATTTTTCGTCGTTTCCGTCGACTGAGCAATAGGTTTCTTCCAATGTCTCTATTGTGGAAAGTTACAAGTCCTGGCCGAATTATTCGGGTGGAATTACGCCAGACTGTTTCATTGTCCTATAAAAAATCTAGCCCGTCTTCGGCTGTCTATTTCTTATAGTGAAAGGGAGAGAAAGCTGAGGGGGATATAATTAGGTTTTAGGGTTCAGTTTTCTTTTTTCGGCTCTAAAATAAGGTAAGTAGATTTTTAAACACTTTCCAAATCGTCGCGTTATTAATGTCCTTGGTATCTCAGTTGGGAAAGAGCATTCAGTCGGTTCTGAATGGTCGTCGGCACTGAAGTTACAATAAAAGATTTTTTGAAGAAACGTGCTGTAACTAAATTCATCATCAGGTGTGATCGAGGTCAAATGCTTGTCTGTCGTAGAATAAAAAAATGTGTAGTGTAAAGCTACAAACTGCAGTACTTATTATGGATTTGTATTTATAGTACAAATTGGTGAAACTTAAATTATCATATGCAAATCGCTTTATGTTTTTTCAACATTACCTAATGGTACATTACCTAATCTACGATGATAAGAATTATCTTAGCCTCATCATCGTAGATAGAAAAAATCTAAATTATTTTGAAGACGAACAGAAAAAACTTACTGAATGGCAAGATATCGACTAATTTAAACAAATCAATCAACACTACATTAATACACCACACAAACATAAATTTCAGCAAAAACAAGTGAAAAATTCATAAATCAACAAAAAACGCAACAGAACCACTCCGGCGCAAATTGTCGAATTCACACAAAAAATCTAACGGAGATTTAAAAAAAGCATAGATAATTCTGAGCTGTTTGAGTTTCACTTCGACATGAACTCGCACGCTTCATCGGTGTGAACCAATTAAATTCGATATGATAACTAGTCTGAATCGAAAGAATCACTTAACTTTTGATTCTAGAAAGATTGAAAAAATTAAAGTCATTCCTGTGCTGAGTGAGGATTCCGTAATAAACGATTCAAACGAACGATATGCGAAAAAATGCGCCATTATGTTATTACCCTTCAGATACCCTAAAGATACAGCAAAGAGTTCCAATTTATGCCAAAAGAGATTTTTAGCACTATACCACTACTCTGGTTTTTAATCATTTGGAGTAAACTGACAGATGCAAATGTCAAGTTTCTAAAAATTTTGACATTTTGCATCTGTCAAATTGAGTGATAATGTATGGGGATGACACATGGACATGTGTCAGTTTACTCTACATGATTATGAACCAGAGTATCTATAAGTAGAACGGATTTACAAAAAGTGATTAAAAATAATACGTCCTACTATGGAACCCTAAAATCTATTGGAAAGTTCTTATCGGCTTGTCAAAAGTTTGAAAATAGAATGTCGTCTTCAAAATCACTTTCCAGAGATAACGAAACTTCACACAGAGCTCCCCGGAGATTAGAAAAAAAATAAGGCTACATGCGGCATCGGATTTTATACAGCCAGCGTTTTCTAGTTTCATAGATTGTTTTTCAATCCTATAGTCTCATAGACTTTTTTTATCATGGCCAGGTAATGGCAGGTGGCAATTACACAGTGCATTTGTGACCCGCTCAATAAAAGGTGATAAAAGACTGTTTACTTAACTTTGTACATCTGCATGCAGATCAGATATTAAATCAAGAATGTAACGTATAAAGTATTCTGCCTAACAAATCAATGAATCCATACCTTCCATGCTATTAATGAAGAGGTAAATTTCGACAAATCTTATATACTAATCGAAAATTCAAACACTAGCGCGATGCATTCAACGCCTAGCGCCATCTATTGGTACGGGGTGGTATTAATGTTTCGAAATTAAGTGAGGGCGTGCGGGCGGGTCACTAGTTTGTAATCATTCCTGCTATTGAAGGTGCTGGATAAAGGTTTTTTGAGGCCTAGCAGGAATACGAACCCGGTATTTTATTTCCAACTCACACCCTACTATTTGGGAAACGATGCTCTGTAGTTTCCATGGTAATTTTGTTAGTTATAGGTTTGAAGTTTTTTGTTAGTAAACTAACTACTCACTGTTGTATGAAATTGGTTGTTACTGACTTAATAGCTTTTTTCTTAAGTCTATCTGACTTTCAGATTTTGAATATTAAATTGGTTACTTAACTTATAATTTTGTTTATGCAAAACTAGATTAGTTACAGCTGATGTGACTTTCTATTCCGATCTCTTCAGAATTCACCTTTGAGGGTATTTATTTATCTTACTTATTTATGAACGTGAGAGTTTGTGAGGATGTAAGTGTGTGAGTATGTTTGTTGCTCTTTCACGCAAAAAATACAAAATGGTTTTTGATGACACTTCACACAATAAAGCTTACATATGAGAATAACACATAGGCTACAATTCATAGAGATATGTTTTATGCGATAGGTGGCAGACGGATCACCTGATGGTAAGCGATAGCCGCCGCCCATAGACAGTGCGCAACACCAGTAGAATCACAAGTGCGCTTCCTACCTCTAACCATTTTCCCCAATTAGGCCGCCAGTACCCTTACTCACTCGACTTAACATAGCAAAGTATAGGTATAATGTCCAAAATATTACGATGATTCTATCACCACACAACGCGCAGCTAATTTAATCTTCTATACTATTTATAAAGAGATAACTTTAATAGACAACGACAAGGCTTATAGGTAAACCGAAAACACGAAACGCTTGCACGATGTAATTTAGCACAGCGCCATCTATTGGAATTACGGTCCCGAAGCGAAGTGAGGGCGGGCCACTAGTCAATAAATAAATGTAGAGCCACTACCCGGCAATTGGCTGACCTAACTCTAGATCATTTTTACTTAACCACATCAGATGCACTTAGGTTTAGAAATTCTGACATCACGGCCACATTATAACAAGTAACTATTATCTTTAAAAAGGTTTTTGTACGCGGCAATCAGCAAATGCATCGTAAATTGTTACTCTATTGTTTTAAAAGGTAACTACTAAAGTAGTACTGTGAGATCTTTTAGGAGAAAAAAAGGCCTTGACGGTAAAAACATTACCCAACTCGACGACAAATGAAATGCTCATTGCTCGAAAACATTTTCATCTGAACAAAACGAGAGATTTTCAGCTAAATAAGTTTTCAACTTTGCAATTTGTCCAACAAAAAATTTAGGAACAAGTAAAAAACGAATCTATTTTCGGTTTGCTCCGTTTCGTTTTAGTTGAAATTTTTGCTAAGGTTTGTGGACATTGTACCTATACTTACAATTTACGAATTTCGAAACTAATTAGATTGAGAAGTATAGTTCAGATAACAGTAAACTCCATTATCTCAGGGCCTCAGCCTTCGCTTTAGAGCCCAGGTTCCGCCGATCCAGGGTTTGACCTTGATAAAAATTGATACGGTCGAGTCATCCGACTAATTTCTATGTACATACCTAGTTATCTACGTATATTATATGAATGTCCCAAATAATCGTATTGCTAAATACTGTCCCGCTGTAGGGCAAATGCCTCCATCACAGTCATCAAGTGATCGCTACTATGTTGGGATTAGGCTTAATCGCCACAATTGCCTAAAGAGTAGTGATCATTTGGGTGTGTGGTGATTGCTAAATAGATGAAAAGAATTTGACTATAAAAGATTTCAAAAGTATCTGAAATATGGACAGAATTTCGCCAAAAACCTCTCATTTATTAAAAAAAAATAGGATCAAGGACCTACAACGTACCTTTCAAATCAAATCAAATAATTTATTTGCATAATATAGGTATACATGTCATACATACAGGTCTTAAATTTAGTAGTGTCTCTCTATATTAAGCCTGAGACAGGCATGCAAATTTAAATATAGTTGTTTCTTTCATTCATAAGCGACCGTGTCACCTTTGTATGGTTTTGCCACAGGTACGTATATTCTCAGTCGTTACGGGGTGGCTTCATTTAAGCTACCAGGTTGCGAAAAGAAAAGTCAGTACTTTTGGAAATGAGTTTTTGATTAACTACTTTTGACGCTGCCTGTATATGCAATACATAGGTATATCTTTATGTTCAAGCTGCCTTCATTCACGTCACGCTGATAACACACTATGAGTAGATTGCATGTAATCTCTCATCGTCGAATGGCGAAAGGAAATTCGCTGACGTCATAGAGAGGATCTCATGATGACGTAGGAGCATAATGGTGTACGGCATCGTATTATATTCAGGATGAGAGCGCTTTTATCCGAAGTAGGCTTTGGTGAAAAGAATTGTGAAAAACAATTTAGCCGAGAAAAATACATGTTTTTGAGATTATTATGTTTAAAAGAAGGACGTTACTTAATCGAACTCAATAATAAATCGTATTAAAGAGAGCGTTGTTTGCTAAATTACGTTTTCTTCCGTTCCAATACGTAGGTAAAACACATTGAAATTCACCATTGTTTGGCTTGTTTTATTCGAAACTTTCAAATTCTATTTAATCTTCCAACAATGTAACCACTAGAGTAGGCATCAGCCCTAATTCGACAAGCATAATTTGCGCCCTTACCAGTGAAATTGGACTTTATTACCTCACTATAAGGTGGTGAAACATTTTGGCAGATGCATAAGCCGAGACGGGCGGTTGTCATCATTAAGGGAGCGTCTGAGGTCGTCTTTTGTCTAGAAAAGAATGACGAGGCGGTTTTGAAACAGGCGTCTGTTCGTGAAAAATTACTGTATTGTTTGTTTTGGTGGTGCAGGCTGCACGAAGTGGATGTGTGCGTGTTTGTTGTGTGTGACCTAGTTCTAAGCAGAAGCGACTGTTGAGATTCTTTTGTCTATTAGGTTCTACCATCTCCTTGGGCTACCTTTGTTTTCATGTCTTTCAACGGGATTTCTACATTGTCACAAAGATACGTGAGAATACTCGAGTTAGTGAGGGTACCGGAGGCCCACATGAGGGAAAGGGGGTTAAAGTTTGGCAGCGGACTTGTGACTCCTGGTGTTGCAGGTGTCTATGGGCGGCGGTAATAGCTTAACATCAGGTTATCCGTCTGCTCGTCTGCCACCTATTATATACAACACAATTTTTAAGCTTAAAGTAACATCAGGTCAGATTAAGTTCTAAGGTTTAATGAATATTTCGGTTTTGAAAACAAAAGTAATCATATTATGTGTTTAAAACGTAACATTTTACTTTTGTATTCGTCAATCCTTCCATTTTTAGTAACAAAGATAAGCTTTGAGATAATTTATACACTTGAAAGCGTTCACCATTTTTGACCCGAAATCGTTTGGGCATAACAACAGATTTAAATCGTCTTATCGCTACAAAACATAAATGCTTAATTTAATATGGTCATCAAGAATAATGGCTTTTTAAATAGGTGTGGGTGAAACAAGTTCTTAACTTGGCAAATTAGCCTAAACTTTCGCACGTGCGATATAACACTAAGTAGGCATCACCAATGTTGCCAGCCTCTGGTGATAGATTTAATACTATTTTAATAAGTTCAACGCATATTATGCAGTAAGCACCTGGAACTTTTTTTAGCAATACCTAGGCATCAAAACAGGCACACAGGTTTTTTAAGAAACATAATAAATTGGAGAATTGTCGACTCTTATACTTAATTTTACATGATTTCTGTCCAAAGTGATCTTTAAGTAAGGCTTCGTCGGGTAAGTTTTCTTCTTCCATCTTCCTGTCATTCGTCATCGTATCATCCATCCCCTTTTCAGTTATATCTTTCGTCACACAATCCATCCGTCTCTTTTTCGGCAATTCAGTTGGCAACACTGTCTACAAAACCGGTTATATTTAAACTAACGCGGAATGACCATAATGTTGCGCGCGCGCCGCCCACGTCACGGCCGCCGTGATGACACTATGATGCAACGCGTTCAAGGCGAGAGTTCGCCAACATTAGCATACGACAAGAATAACGCTGTGTGCCACAAACACAGAAACTAACCTATAAAGATTAAGCAATAATGACGTATTAACGATTACTTTGGCTATGGCGACTAACGTCAACGCCAGGAACTCTGAACATATCATAGTGCTAAAGTGCACCGTATTCCCTTACTCATATCGATCATGATCTTTTCAATCACATGGGACGCAACTCGCACAAGGGACCAAGTAGGACATCAGTCTTCTTGGAATCCATCCATGCATCCTGCGCTGTGTTTCGTTTGTCTTAGTAGTTAGTGAGGGTACCGGAGACTCATGGGGAAATAAAGCTTGGCGTTGCAGATGTCTATGGGCGGCGGCCATCGCTTACCATCAGGTGATCCGTCTGCTCGTTTGCCACCTATAACATAAAAAAATATTCTATTTTTGGCCCTCATCTGTTCGTCCATCCACTAACTTGCTCTTCATCTCTTCTCATTGCATGTCTATCATCTGCTCCCCTTTTCCGCTACTGTTTGTAATACATAGTTGTTATTAGTTAGTTTCCTGATTTTTTAAAAATGCAGTTAATTATATTTATTGTACCACTACTAACTTGTTGTCTGTTGATATTGTCTATAATGTAGTGTGTTATTATTATATTTTTCAATTTTCAATTCAATTTTTCAACAGCTATATCGTTCCGTTCCGTTTCAATTAAAACTTTGATTTCAATAACGTTGATTGAGAAACGGTTTCCTAATAACAATATCAAGTGGACTGATCATTAAGAGTACACTTTGGTCTCGCTTGAGCGGATTCTATTTAAATTAATTATTGTGAAAGGAAGTAATTGTTTCCTCTTTCTCGTTTGTAAGAAACAAATTAGGTCGATGGTAGCTTTTCGCATGAGTGATCCGTTGATTACGGTAAAATGTCACCACTACTTGTAATGGCGTAGTTTTAGGACCTTTGTATTGCGAGGAAATACTCAGCCCATATCCATCTACTATTGCATGTAAGTAAGCTTTCTTCATGCTGTGCGACAGATCACTTTGTTTAATTAAACAAAGACACTAAACCTCTTTCTTAATCTAATATTACAAAAGATAAGTACATATATACAGAGGGAAGACCCTTAACCTAAGAAGTTCGATCGATTCAGACGTCTAAATTTATCCTCTCGTAAAGAAGTACTTAATGAAGTTTCGAACTATTAGCAAAATTTAGTCCCGAAACAAAGTGAGGACGGGCCCCTAGTTTACAAATTAGATAGAAATTAGCTTACTCTTTATTGAACAAAGGGTTATGGTGACGTTCATGTCCAGCAGTGCACTGCGACAGGCTGATGACGAAAAGTACTATATAACCCCTGCCATTTATTTAGCGGTTTCATAATAACCCTGTACTAAGTAGATGCGACTAGAGCTAGTCATTTCCCGGTCAAGGTCGGTGAAAATAACTCGATCAAACGCCGGCGCGAGGACAACAAAAACGCTAATAGCATATCACGTTTCGGTTGCTACATTTTCCGGGTCAGTTTTGCTAAATTGATAGATAATATTAATTATTTCAGAAAACAGAATAGAGGTATTGATATAGACACGATTCCCGCACCAACACAAATGTTTGTGGATGAAACAGTATTTTGTGCTGGGTCTGGGGTGGTTTTGTAGTACCTTCGTTGTTTCTGGTTTCATAGCACAAGGGAAAACCCTTAGTTTGGGGGCCAGGACAATGTATCTGATGTTGTCTCAATTTATTTATTTAATGTTAAAACATATTAAACCTACCGCTGATTACCAAACGTCGATTTCTATTGAGAAGACCCAGCAAGAAACTCAGTAGTTACTCTTTAGTTACTAGTACGAGTAGTAGATGTTTGTGAGCAAGTGGAGATGGCAAGACGTAGGATGATTATGCTAGGTGAGATCTTCCTAATGAGCTTACGCATGACATCTCAACTAAACAAAATAAGACAAGGCTCAAAGACGATAAATAGTAATAACTCTTATGAACACTCTGCTTTTGGTCGTCCAGAATATTGCAAACAAAGAACTCAAGTGTCAATTTCTGAGTGTGATGAATGACAAACATGATGTTAAACTCAAACAAGAGGCATGCTATGACATTGGAAGCCGAGATGGACGCAGTAGCTCGTTAAGTAAACAGTTAGGTTGGGTAATTCTATTCTCGATTATAAAGAGCCAAAAAGGCGAAACTAGTAAAAAAGGGTTATATATTTGTAAGTATAATGGGAGATAACAGGCCAGTACTGGATGAAATAGGATAATTTTTATGTGTTACGGGTAAGGAAGCAGCTTATATAGAATCAAATTCAGCCAAGTCACATTTTGACTACTCGGCGAATACCACCCGACTCGGCGGAAGATCTTCCCTTTTCATGGCAAACATTCCACTCTCCATAAACGAAACAACCAAAGCAGTTGAACTTGGATACTGAGGTTCGCTAGATGGCCGATTCTTTTTTACACGCAATAGCCCTCATTTAACAGTTACGTGCTCAGTTCGTTATAGGTATATACTCAGTTTCGGCCCATGTCGATAATAACTGTTCTCCATTTCCATGGCCACATAAATATTCCGAGTTTGCTAATCGTAAGAAGTTTTTAGTTTGGCGTATTATGAGCAAAAAGTCTTACAGTATTGATTTGACCTTTGATTTCTAACATCTAGATGTTTCGCGACCTTTAGGTATAGGTCAAGGTATGATTCTTACGAAGGACTCCGGTAGATTCTTCCAGATTCGATTAATGAAATGAAATATAGACATTTTGAAGTTCTTACTGTCTCTAAAGCAACAGTAAACTTAATAATATTGTAATGAAAGTGCTGTAAAACTGTGCTAATTAAAAAAAACAAAAAATATACAACCAAAATGTATCACAAGAAGGGCAGGTAATAATTTCATTACTGGCCATTCCTTTTCCTCACTTATGATATTCTCTTCCGACAGACACATTTTAACAAAACAAACGTATACGTTTGTAACAATTACAACCATCTTGGTTAACATTCAAGGGCTCAAGTTACAAGTTGACCTTTATGTGTAACGAGATAGAACATATAGTCGCATTATAATCTACTTAAATATATGTATACATTGTGCGGTGCGGCGAGACACGGCCGCGTATTACCGAACGATACACCCAAAACCACAGCTACCAGGCTTAAGGCGGACGGGTAAGGCGCACTGACGACGCCAATTGCTAACCCACTCTCTACTAATCCAGATCTCTAACTCACTCTCTCTCATTCAGCCTGTAATTCGTTTCAGAAACGAATTACAGGCTGAATCGACGACCCGTTTAGCGCAATGGTTTGAGCGCCAGTTGAGACGTAAAGGTTGCGGGTTCGATTCCCGCATCAACACAAATGTTTGTTGATGAAACAGATATGTATTTGTGTTGGGTCTGGGTGTTTGTAGTTCCCTCGTTGTTTCTGGTTTCCATAGTACAAGGGAAAACCTTAGTTTGGGACCAGGACAATGTATGTGATGTTGTCTCAATTTATTATTAAACTATCCGAAACGTGCTGGTTTCCTCACGATGTTTTCTCACATCGCTGATATAAAAGTAAATATACGCACATGTAGTACGCCTTATTGTACTGTTTATTGCTGTTGTTTCACTAATGTATTATATTTCTGTAAAATCCAGAGGTGTATGCTCGGATCGAAAAACGACACCCGTATGGAAGGTGCGTTCTTATTAACTGAGCAGAGTTAACAAAGGCAAAAAAGGATATATTTTTTTAGCAATGTCAATCTTCAACAAATAGATTCGGTTTAGTAGCTAACAATTTAAAACAATTGGTGTCACGAGCGTGCTTTACCCGTCGCCTAAAATCCAGTGCCTGATAAAATATGCAAAGCCAGAGCATCCACCACAAAATAAGTGTGCGATCTAGCTTATTATACCTCCAGATTTACGACGACAAAGTTGATTAACATACGGGGCGGCGTAAGTTTAATACTGTATGATATTCTCATTTCAGTCAAAGGATACAAGTTTTAGAAATAACCCGAATTAACATCGCTGAAGTGGCTGAGCTAGCCACGCCTGCCGTAGAATTGAAAATCGTTGGAAATGTGTCTTGGAGCGGGGAACGTGGTTAGGCAAGGGTACTTTTAAGTTACTAAACTTGATGTCCTACAGAGGACTGTGAATGGATAAGGAAAGCTGCGCTACATGGAAGAGTGTACAGAAACAAGTTGTTATCTTTCATTCTTCATTCATGCTATGTTATTTTAGGGTTACCTACTTATTTCTAAATAGCTTATTTTAATATTCTGTTAAACGTTTTTTTAAACACATATTTGCTATATACTATATACTGAATGAGGATATCAAAATATATTAAATATTAATTAAATGAATTATTAATTTAAAAATTAAAACGCACGAGAATCTGAACATTGATCACGAAAAGACACATCATGTCATGAAGACTACCTAATAAATAAAATAACTGAGCATTTAAACTCCAATAAAAATATGTTTTTAAACTTTCACGTTGCATTATACAAAATACACATACTTTACTAAATACTCGCGTTCAGTCCCGTTTATATCCAATAAGAATAGTTAGCAAATGCGCATAACGGTCATCGACCTTGCACTCGTGGGCCGAAGGCCTTGCATTATCTAGTGCAGCGCAACTCGCCAAGATATCCAAAATTAAAGCCTCCGAGACGGCCGAGATACATAGATCCGAAATAGTTAGTAAATGCGCATAACGGTCATCGACCTTGCACTCGTGGGCTGAAGGCCTTGCATTATCTAGTGCGGTGCAACGCTAAGATGCCTTATTCCCAGTCGTCACTTGGATACGATCCTATTTCTGGCGACAAACGAGAAAAAAAACATTTGTTACTATAACCCATCGGCTATATAGCAACAAATGAGAATATTAGCGACACAACCAGTAAACTCGTCATTTATCTAAAAGATTGGACGCCCAACTTTACAGCAGAACTTCAAAAGGTCTACAAAACAAATTACGAGTACAATAAACGCCTACAGCTTCTTTTGAAATCTTCCCGGCTATCACTTAGTATTCAGGGGCCGTACCAGACACTTTCTAGTAACTTCGCGATGTCTACTCATAAAATATTTCACCTCCCCCAGGTAGCCGGTGGGACGAGAAGACCCTCAGGTCATTCACACTTAATATAATTTGGCTTCCTCTTTTCCTTTGCTACTGAGGTTTTACAATAATACCGTTTGAAGCTCGGTTTGCTACAAGTTGGAAACTGATTGAATCAATAACAGCTCTGAACATATTTGGACATAGTTATGAAAACTAGAACCAACCCGCAAAAAGTTACTTTCGAGATAATTAAACTTTTGATGTAGAAAATGTAGTAGAGAGTCTATTAAAATATTTTGTAGGTAATTCAATTTCATCCGAAATGTCCGTTTCAAACTTAGACGCAAAAAATAATTAAATACGGCTATTTTTGACGGATATATCTGTAATATACATAAAAAATATATCTATCTTCTACAACGTGTAAAAATATGCAATAATACTTAACGGTGTAATAATACCGTGTAGAGACTTATTTTTTACTAAAATATAAGCATCCAATGTGTAAAACAAAAGTCAGCTGTTCCGTACAAAATATCCAGCTGGCAATGAAAATGATAGTAAGTATTATTGCATTTTTAACACTTTGTATATTTATAAAGAGATTCTAAGGTTTATGTGTTACGAAAATACAAATCCCTTGCGCGATGTAATCGACACCCAGCGCCATCTATAAGCAAATATTGGAACTAATAGCAAAATTAAGTTCAGAAACGAAGTGATGGCTTGAGTGATCAAGTACTAATATCTACATACAGACGAATTGAGAACTCCCTCCTTACCACAAAAAGTTAAAAACATCCTACACAGCAATTACCTCTACCTGTTCATAATAATAGGCGTATTATCTTCATAACGGCCGGTAAACAAGCGCGTTCAAGACAGACCTGTTGAATGGACCCTTAAAATTCAAGGGTAAGACGAAAGAACTACCTCCGATGGCGATACGGTCAAAGTCATTCATTGTTTCTTGAAAGTTCCAACCTTGGATTTTGGTACAAAAACAGTATGACTCAAATGTTTAGAATGCTACGAATAGCCGGCAATGACGGGGTGTTAGACTTAGCAGAGATTGTCCGTGCCACGGACACACAGCACAGGAGCGTTATCACTCATTGTTTCTGACAACCTTGAATTATAAAAAAAAAGAAAAAATATGCTATGACTATTACTTAGGGGCCTTACAACAGAAGATCGTACCGAATGCATCAGCGATCTCTCTAATCTCGCAAATGTTCATGGGCGGCGGTGATTACACTTTTTATTTTAATTTATTGTTTAACAAAATCCACAGCTCTTATAATTTTGTACACTGATCTACCACTGACCACTGATCATACCAGCAGGTGACCCGCTTGCTCTTTGCCGCCTCTAATATAAAAAAAAATACACAACTATGAATATGACCTGACTCCGTACTAAGTAGCTTGAGCATTTGTGTTCCAGATATCAGAGTACAGAGGTATTTACATATATTACACCCAGACAGTTATATACTCGAGTCTAATTATAATACGAGTAATTAATCGTTAAATATCGGGGTTTCTACATCGTCGAACGCAACAAGAGCTCTCTCCACATACGTCGAGTTGCCTAGTTAACAAATTAAGGGTTCCAACTTTGTAACAAGGGTTGTGTAACAAATGTGAGAAAACTTTTAATTAAATAACACGTGTTATACAGCCGGGGTTAATTTAATTAGTTCTACAGCTTCCTCGATTCACACGGTAACACCGAGCCACGTTATCTTCCAATTAGACTGGTTGACATTTTCTTTCGACAATGGCTTGAAGTGTTAGGTGGAATTCAAAATGTTATTTCCCGAATGGTTTTAGAATGGGATTTTTATGCAACTAGTTTTTAGTGACACAGAATGCGAAACGCTTATTACGCAATATTTTGATATGAAAGCAGGACGTGGCAGGAAGGTTAGAACAATAGGTGTAAGAGGTTAACACTAAATTAATATTTTTAAGTAAGTAAGTTACAGACAGGTCCTAAAGAACGGGAAAGTACTTAAGTGGAGGAGGCCACGTAAGGGCGTCGCAGCCGTAGTAGGACCCCCACAAGGTGGACCGACGATTTAGTGAAGGAAGGTCGCGGGAATTACTTGGATGCGGGCGGCACAGTGCCGATCTGTGTGGAGCGCATTAAGGGAGGGAATGGATGGAGTATCTATGGCTCACACGCCGGTGCTACATTCTGGACACTTACGACAAAATGTATAAAAACAAGCGCGTTCTTATCACACAATCATAAGCTTACTTACTTGTGTGAGTGGGAAAATACATTGTAGGATAAAGCGGGTCCCAGCCCAGGGCTACCGCATTCAACGGGAAGGGTATGAGTGACCAGTATGCAGTACTATACTAATCAGTTACATTATTATCATGTCGTTACACGAACACGAACGAAGCGAAAAACAATGATGGAAGTTGCTTCATCTGATAAGTCAATCAACTTACAGCACTCCTCTCTTTTGGTTCTGTAATGGGAGTTAACAAGAACCAATACCAATTGCGTCCGCGACGCTTCTCTGAAGATAGATAGCATACCTATCTCCTATTTCCACACATGACATGGACACAGTAACAATGCAAAAAAGCCAATATCTGCGGACAAGCGTTTCGCTTATATTTGGCTTGGGTTCAACGACCTCTGCCCAGCGGTGTCAACGACATCACGATACCATCGTAGTGTCATAGCACACTCAATAGCCAGGCCGTTAGTATTTCGGTTTGCATGGAGATGCTAATCTCGTACAAAGCATGATAATGTGTAAACGTTCTGAATAGACTCGTTGTTAAAATCTAAACCACATTTCGAGTAACGGTTCCAAATTGTGTTTCTAATTTGGGTGTTAAATTTTTCAAGTGAATATTTAACTAGCCAACAAAAGACAATAAATTAGGGGGGCGTTGGTGTACCACAAATTATCCGTAGACAACTGTAAAATCCGTGTATCACACGTCATAATTTGGCATTTCCTAGCATGATTAAATTAGTTCCAAATTCCGATTGGCCGATACATTGCGATAAAAACAGACTACGTACACAATCATAATTACATTAAGAGAGTCCTGCCAATATTCTATAGAGAAATGCCAAAATCCGTATCAATAATGTCATGTAAGACAGCATTTATTTAGATTTTTCCCATCGACCAAAACAAACTTGTCGTTCACCAGTGGAATTGTCGAACGACCTTATAATGTGTGTGTACTTGCTTACATTCTATCACTCAACAGTGAGTCACCGATTGGTGACCAACGTTAAACTCTTACAGTATCTACATAAATATCATTATTTGTACTAAATAGGTAGGCGACAACACAAATTTTCGACACAATTTATATTTTTTACATCTACCTAGTCACAAAAACTTTTATTGCACGGAAGCCTATATACATGAAATAGATTGGTTTCTATACCCCGAGATCAACTGTAGACTGTTTATGAAGTCCAGTCGCCTCGAAAAACATCGGCTTTGCTATAGTAAGTGCCAAGTTCGAACACAGAGTTCGAGTTTCGAGTGGACAATAATGGCTCTAGTGGAGGCTATCGCATAGGGATGCGAAAAATAATCGATTATTAAAAAGGTGTCATTTTCATCGAGATGTCGTTACCGTGGCAGTGTTCATATTCATATTTAAATTCATAAATAGAAGAGACCTAAAATTCTGATATTAATTTCGTTGATATATGGGTTTGAAGATTGCCGCGGTACTGATATTTTTATGAGCATGACCCACAGACTTTTATGTTCTATTATTTCATACAGTTTTTTTAGGACATAGCATCGATATATGATATTTTCTACGAATCTTGGTCATTTGTCATTGATCTACAGACAACCAATACCATGTATTTACAAGCCAAAATCGATGAATTAGTTTTGCGTAGAATGCCCTACCACTCTGTCGATTGCTAACCTTAAGAAAAAATTAGGAATGATTATCGATAAAACAATAAATCCTACAACGTTCCATTACATCCCTACTGTCAGTTCGTCCACCTCGAGCACAAACAACGTACCCAGTCATTAACATCCATATTTCAAACCGTGGCTACAACGCTCCATTCACCACAGATTGGGGGTAATTTGCGACCTACAATAAAACAATGTGGATTTTTAATCAATCATACTAGTATCTCAACACTGACATCACCATTTTGAACTCTAAAGTTATCTTGAGATCGTAAGAAATCCATTTCAATTCACAAACTAAGGCTTAACTTTTTTTTTCAAAGATTGGAGACCTTTGAGAAATGAGGTGTTGTAAACAAAAAGCGGTCAATATGGGTCAATATTATCATTCGTGATTCAAATAAAAAAGTGATAGTAAAAACGAAGTAATTATGTCAGTAGGTCTGTTGTGTTTCAGATTGCGCCGGCGCAGGGCAGAGCTTGTCTTGAGAAAATTATCGATATCGACGAATTGGTATGGACATGTCAGGTTCTATAATCTGACAAATTTTAAGATGAGAATCGATAGAATAAAATTGACAGATTTGTGTGACATCGTGTCCGTACTTAAATTCAGTTTCGACACTGATTAATTATGATAAAATTGTTAAGATTTTTTTTATGCTTTATAAATGTAAATCGAATACTAGCGGGATGTTAAATAAATATTTGAATAAAAAACTAATCAATGTAGGTAGGTAGGTAGTTAATTTATTAAAAATAAAATATTTTTCTCTTCATACCTTTGAAAGGTACAATGACCGTTCTACCAAGGTCAGTAGAAGGCATTTAATCATAAAAAATAAAACTTGTAAAAATATCGGCCGGTAAAGAAAATATACATAGCACCATTAGTCGTGTTTAGTATTATGTGATATGATTTCATTATTTCCTTACTCTTGAGTGCCTTTAAGCGCCGGCAATCGTATCATCACCGAGACGGATCACCGTCAATAATGATCATCAGAGGGAAATAAAAATTGCAAATATCGATATTATATCTCAACATCACTAGCGCCACACACGCTACCATGCAGTTACATTTGATACGGTTTTAACTTTTCTTTTCACTTCCTCTAGTTGCTGAACAATATGCTATAAACTTTTTATGCTTGTTGTGATATTAAAAGAAAACGATATTTACGGTGAAATTGTTTTCACGGATTATTACGTTTTCGTGATGTATCACAGTTTATAGTGTTGTGTACAGATACTGAGTTATTACAATCTATGAAAGCTCTTCATCCAATTTTCACCTTAATATTCTAAAACATTCGTTTCAATATCCATTGAGGACAATTCACTATGTAGTAATAAATTTTGGAATATATATTTTTTTAATATGACTCAGTAAAGTTAAAAGACGTCAATCGGGTGGGGCCTATGCCCAGTGGTGGACGTCTATTGGCTAAGATGATGATAAAAATGTTAAGATAAAAAAGACAAATCAGCACAAAAAACATGCGCATGAGTTACTCTTATTCACCTTTAGGTCAATATTAATTTAAGTGCAATTGAAAAATTTGATAGATGGCGTAACCTTGTAACTTTGTCGTGAATATCGTGGTGATACCTATATCAAAAGGGAACCAATATGATATGCTCGTTGTTGGCTCAGTCGTCACATGTCGTAGGTAACGCCATCTGTCATTTTAATTTGCAAAAACCCTCATTGAAGGAATTTTGACAGATTGTATTAACCTATGCTGTAAATACGTTCGCCCTGCTTGGAATAAATTAGTAATACCAAAACCATAATTGTGTGAAATAATCGACTATTCGAGGTAAATCTACTTATTATTCACATAAAGATAGGATAATATTATCTTTGTTACACAAACGTCGAACATTATTATGCTAATTAAATAATTCAATGAAAAAGATAAAAAAGTTATTAGCTCAATGAAAAAGATAAAATCGAACTGTTGGATAATTCCCGCAGGTAAAAAGTTACGTTTCAGAATATAAGTAATGCAGATGATACGATTTTAACCTTTCACGTTTAACATTTTGACTGGCCGCATGGCGCATTATGGTAGTGACTCTATCTCATACGCCATAGGTCGTGGGTTCAATCATTACATGAATGTTTGTCTAGGGTGGACCCTAGACAAACATTCGTGTAATGAACACTTGTGTTTGTTCAGTATCAGGGTGTTGTAATGTATTTAAGTATTCTATTTGTGATTCTCTGTGGTCTGATATCTATAACACAAGTGCTTAAGCTACTAAAGGCGAAGTTAGGTCAATGTAAACGCAAATCTATGTCTGCCCACGTTGGGTCGGCAATATTCTTCAACGTCACTACACAAAGAATGGTAAGAACCCTTATCTTATTTATTTGAATCATTGATTTCGCAATATATAGGTATGGACTGTTCTGGTACTTTACGGCTGTCATATTATCTGTGCTTTTACTAAGAAATTAAACGGAAATAGAACAATGTAGGTTCTACGCCCACGAAAACGGGAGGCTAAAATATCTTGAACCGTGCCGGTATGGAGTGGCAAGGCTTGTAAAGATCCCTTAACTTTCCGGGAAGTCTTTCCTGTACAATTCCCATTTAGAGATCGGCCCGTAGACGCCTACGCAAGAACTTCGGGGGGAATTTGATAGTTATTTTATAGGGATTCATAATACTCGTACCACAGTGTTATACCTATAAGTACATCCAGTTGTAGTGCTGAGGTTCAATACTGAGGAAAAGATTAGGTAAAGGTAATTTTGAAGGCCTTAAAAGGCTCTCGTTGAAGTCCTTAAGTTTGAAAACGTCTACGGTTTTGGGCTGAGCTGGATTAGCTTATACCCAGGACCCATCACGTACAATGGACCGAAATAGAGTCGAAGTGTGGAAAAAGTCTAGTATACGGCATGAATAGGCCGGCTCGACCAGAGTGATACCGGCTTTAGAGAAGACCGGCGTGAAGCAACGCCTGCGATGTGTTTCGCCGAGTCAGTGAGGGTACCGGAGGCCCAATCGGGTGGAAAAGGGGTTAAAAGATTAGCAGCGCACTTGTGACTCCATTGGTGTTGCAGGTGTCTATGGGCGGCGGCAATCGCTTACCGTCAGGTGATCTGTCTGCTCGTCTGCCACCCAAATAAAAAAGCATTAATTTCATTTCAAGCCTTGAGTTTTGGGATCCCTGAGTTTTCATTTAAAGGATCACCGATGCACTTGTTGCTTTGAAGAGTTATCTGTGTGTTTAGAGACTCAAGCCGACTTCTTTTTCTTGCTTGCTATTCTTTACACTGTGAGGTCATAACAACTACGTGATTTGGGGCGAACGTTTCAAAGGCGAAATTTTGTATTAGGAAATCCAATTTCCGATCGAAGAAATATTAACGATATTGAGCTTTGATGCTTGTTTCTTATTTTAGAAAATGGTTTATTTGATTTAAAAGGGAAAACGTTAGTTAGATACCAGGAAAATGTGATGAGGCTGGTCCGAAATCTAGAATCGTCTTTGTTATATGAAATGGGATCTTATTCTCTTGGTGAAGGGACACCATCATGTCCGTTGCAACTTTGTCACACTGGTAGGGGTAATCTGGTGGTGTGTGGGACTAACAAAGACCGATGGGATGCTAGATAACACAAGGACTGGACGTACCAACTTGTAACTGAGTGTCAGCTAATCTGTAATGTATATCTATCTATACCTATTTTATAAATAAGTAAATTCTCTCTAATCAATGACCAGGCTTATAAATAACTCAAAAAGACAATACAATTGCGCGATGTAATCGACACTCAGCGCTAATATTGGTAAAATTTGGAAGCAGTGAAGATTATTAATTAAGGAGATTCATATATTAATCCGACGTGAATATTTAAAGAAAGCGATAAAAAAACTAATCCAAAAAAGCGTGATTCCTTTACTGTTTTATTTCGCAGAGTACATTTACCGCACTTAAAAAGAACAAAAGAAACTATCTGTACCGCCGCCGCCAGTTAAAGGCCGCTAGGACATAAATTTTCACTAAAGCACTCACATACTGTAGGAAGATGTATACTCGTACAGTAGTAGGTATATAAACACTGTATTCAGTTATCCAGTGGCTCGACAAATGTAGGTAAAGTTAGTTTTAATAGAAAAGTTTCATAAGGATATAAGGCAATTTGGCCGCATGGCGTTGACATATTGTCTGTAATCTAACGATAAAATGACGGATATACAATGTTAATGTTACTTTTGGCGTGAAAGAGTAACAGACAGACAGACAGACAGACAGACAGACAGACAGACAGACAGACAGACAGACAGAGTTACTTTCGCATTTATAATATTAGTATGGATGTTATGAACTTTTGTCGTGTTGATTTAAAACTGTCACGGAAAAATATCGTTTAAAAATGGAATTTTCTTTTAATAGGGCTGTCGTTGCACGGATGCCCGTGTTCATTGAACCCGTACGCGAACAAAATGTTCGACGGATTAGGTATACTGGACGAGCCGAGCCAAAATTCGTGCAGTGTGGATCAACTTACGAGGTTCGAACAATCATTGGGCACTGATCTATTGTTGGTTGTTTGACGAATACAAAGGGAGGGTGATTATAGGAGGGACCAGGTGGATCGACACTTCGACAGTCTAGTGAAGGTCGCGGAGTCCCTTGGATGCGGGTGGCACAGGATCGATCTTTGTGGAGAACTTTGGGGGAGGCCTATGTCCAGCAGTGGACGTCTTGTCGTGGAGGCTGAAATGATGATTATAGGCCCGTTGTATGTCCACACTCGACACCCGATGACCCGAGCAGAACGGTTCCACTTGCTCAGCTCTCATAAACCCACAATTTTTTTCCTTTTAAAAGGACACCAGAAAAACGCTCGTTGTTCAAAAAAACAGCCTACCCTACATTCATACATTCACACAACATCTCATACATTGACCTGACTCTATATTAAGTAGCTTAAGCATTTGTGTTACAGATATCAGACAACAGAGAAAACACAAATATAATACTTAAAAACATATTACTCCCAGACACTGAACAAACACAAGTGTTCATCCCTATGTCATGCTTCTGGCTTTGTTTATCCTTTGCTGGCATATTTGCATATCTTCGACGTTATTTTTCAGCATTCTATGAAAAGGAACACCTGCCCACATTTTATTGATTTCCAATGAAGGTCAGAGAGTTATTTCATAGAGTTGAATTCTTGGAAATTATACCTAACTGGAAAACACAGCTTTGTGAATTCTAGATTTATAATCACAAGCCCTGATTTTCAGCGTCAACCAGCAATGGCATCGTGCTGAGTGGTAACAATTTTGGAAGCATAAAATAGATTTAAGTACTACGAGTCCTTTTAGTCCTTTAAGTACAAGATTATTTGCTCCAAATAAATATTTTCTATTCTATTCTTATTCTATTCATTTGGAGGTCTGGACGCGGTCTTGTACCCTTTTTAGAGTAAGAGCGAGGTCAAATATGAGTGAATAAAATAAAGAAAAAAGCATTACCTACATGTGTGCATCATAATGTGTTGCGTTCTTGGCTAATCTTAGAGATCAGGCACCATTGCCTAAGTATTGGTATCTGGACATTATGGAACGAATTTATTTCAACGTTGGTTTGGTATTAAATTCCTCCCACTATATTACCTAGACGTGTTAAAGCAGTCAGCCTATAAATTTCCACTAGCTCACACACTGTACGAAAATGTACATTCACATGGAAAAAAGCCGCCCACACAAATTTGTGCTATTTTTGTTATAACCGCAGGCAACACCGACTTTTATGGATCTACATATTACTCGTATGTTCAGATTTTGAGTGATTGATTTCAATGAAATATTGCTTTCGGGGGATTTATTAACGAAATCGACCAAAAAATTCATGATGATATTTTTAGCAGTAGAATCGCTATATTATACTTCGCTACAGGTTTATAATAGCCATTTGTGACAGGACACTCATGTAAGTATTATTGTTTTTGCAACTCTATTATAATATTAGCATTAGTTAAAGCTGTATTCCCTTGACTCAACATTAGATCTGAAAGTTGTTATTTAAACTTAAAGATCGTTTCTGTGACTAAGTGATAGTTAAAGTTCTTGTTAGTTTGTGAGTGCACATGGTTTCACATCAACTCTAATTTGTCTTTAATTTGTTTTATATCGCTGACTGCAGTATGAAATGGACACTTTGGTTCTTATGCCAGTGCCATAAGGTCTTCATTGCCATAATGATACATATTAGTGCACGTGACTGTACCTACTTTTGTTTACCAGCAATTTGTTTGTGTAAGTCGTGATTTGTGTGTTTTTTGGCCTTCAAGCCATTGAAGAGAGCTTTGCTACAACGAATGCTTGTTCTTATCACGTCTTAGTTTGTCCTACTTTACAAAACTTTTCTGTTCTTCGATCTTTTTGGACTAGCGGATTACTTGTTTTATTTTTTATAATGAACATTTACGGTTACTATGAAATCAGGACTGAAGTAAGTCTGAATCGGTTCTTTTCCTGTTAAATACATTTTAAGATACCAGTGTGCGTGCAGTGGCCTGATGTCACATAGTTTGGGACCTTATTTTTACGAAATTTGATTCCTTGTCTATTGAAGGTCTTAGTTACGGTTACGGACTGACTGTATCAATAGATGGCGTTGGGTGTCGATTAATTAGTGCAAGTGTTTGCATCTACGGTTTACCTAGAAGACTTGACGTTGTTTGTAGAATTTACCTCTTTGTTCTGTAGGCCGACCCAAGACTTTGTTACCTGTAGATTACAGAGGAGCAAATCTCGTGCCCTCGACATTGAAGTCGAATTTAAAATTTGTATGGACGAATGTATTAAATCTCTAAATTCGACTTTAATGTGTGCACGAGAATTGCCTCTTAGGTATGTACTCCTGTCAAATTTCCTCAATTGATATTCAATTCAATATGTTTGACAGTAAGATGAAAGTCGATTGAAAAAATATGTCAGTTTTGTGTATTATAATGGTGTGACTGTACGTACAAAAAAAATCTCTATCTCTATCTCTTTTATAGAATGGGATGATTGGTGTCTTCTAGAGCTATTTTTGTATCCACTATAAATAACTGTAAGTCAGATTCTATATTTTCGGATTAATAAACTTATTTATCAATATTTATTAAGCTTAATTGTTTACTAAATGTAAACTCAAGGTAAAATTTACTTATAGTTTCAATGACAATTATCCTGAAACTTAATACCACGATAGTCAACAGGATAAATAATAACATAAGGATAATAAAATAATGTTTAACCTACTGATGCACCTATTTACCTGTTCCACAAAATTAGAGTTGCACAAAGAGCCTGGAGTGTGATAAACACTTGTGTTTGTTCAGTGTCTGGGTGTTATTATGTATTTAAGTACTATATTTGTGATCCTCTGTTGTCAGAATACCTATCTGTAACACACGTGCTTAAGCTACTTAGTATGGAGTCAGATCAATGTATCAGATGTTGTTTGAATTTATAGTTGACCAGCGGCCGCCCGCGACTCCGTCCGCGTGGAAAAGTAACTTTTTACCCCCATTTCAACCCCTAACAACCCCCTTTTCGCAATAAAAAGTATCCTATGTCCTTTCTCAGGGTCTAGATTATCTGTATACCAAATTTCATTTAAATCCGTTCAGTAGTTTTGGCGTGAAAGAGTAACAGACAGACAGACAGACAGACAGAGTTACTTTCGCATTTATAATATTAGTATGGATTTATTAATAATATAAAAATTGGAACGATACCGTGGTGGGTAGTTTCGTAGGTAGGTGCCTTTTATCTAAACACTAATTGACATTGAATACTAATGCCATTAGATCCGATCTAATAACAAAAGTCATAATAATAATGAAGTTTTTATCATCGTATTTAGGGTTCTGTGCATTAAAAGGAAAAGCCCTTGACTTAGATCATTTTATTGTCCGTCTGTCATCTGTCAAGTAATACCCTTTATTTCACAAACGCGTGAACGTATCAAGTTGAAATTAAGGTAGTACGGTTCCTTGAAGATGTAAAAATCCCATAATTCGACACTCCCAAGGGAATCAAAATACAAAGAGTTAGTTGTAGTCGACTTCTTGTTGACTAGAAATATGAAATTTAGTAACTGATATCTTTATATCTTTTATAGGCCACATATACAGGAAAAAATCTCAAAAGCACGGTGATTACAATAGTATAAGTAACGTCAAATTTGAACCGGCATACTCCGTGTCCGGGAGTAAGAGCCATTATGCCAGGAAAGCTCATTCGAATACCATTCATCATCATCAGCCTGTTGCAGTCCACTGCTGGACATATGCCTCTCCAAATGCTCGCCAATTCGATCGATCTTCGGCTACTCGCATCCAGCTCCAGCCAGCCCTCTTGCGCACGTATCCATTCGAAACCCTTTAGGCAAGGCCGACTCGCTCTTTGCCAGGTAGATATACTTATTCAATGTTTGACATTTAAAACTGGTATTTGGAGAAAAAAGTAACATCACTTTATGGTTTTACGTGGGTTAGGTTCTATAAATATATTTCATCCTGATAAATTAATGGAGCAAAGTGGAGAAATACAAACCAGTATCCTATTACACGTGATAATCGCACGAATCTTTGACCAGACAGGGAATCGAATTCACAACCCTTCGCAGATCACAGCTCGATCAACCCCTGACGGAAAATGTATCCTTCAAAGTTCGTCTGTTTCTATGATAGCAAATACTGTGAAGTCTTTAAATATGTGACCGCCATAATATTTTGCAAATAGGTCACTCCATTAAATGCTTTACGAAAGCGAAATTTTACAGCGGGTACACAATTTATAGTTCTCGCATTAAGGTAGGTAGGGGAAATATAGCGAAAACCTGATTTCTAAGAACTAGGTTTAGTTTAGCCTGAGCAATCTGTACAGTTAATTGAAAACGCTAGTAGAAGCAATTTAGGTGCATTTAATTAATCGCACAAGCTTTGGGAACACGCAAAACGTTTTAAGACTGGGTAACTTTTTATAGATGTAGATGATTAAAGAATATAGATAGACTAGTGGCCCGCCCTCACTTCGCTTCGGGAACGTAATTCAGAAATGAACCAATAGATGAGCTGTGCTCAATTACATCGCGCAAGCGTTTAGTGTTTTCGGTTTACCTATAAGCCTTTTCGTTGTCTATAGAAGTTATCTCTTTATAAATAATAAAGATAAAGAAGATGGTATTCTTTAATGCACAGAAATAGAATACATGAGTGAAACAACAGCGATAAACAGTACAATAACGTCGTAAAACCCAAAAACCTTTTAAAAGGTTTAAAGCAATTGATTTTCCATTGTATCTGCTATCTGGGCCTAACGACATTAAGGCGGTGTTATCTCTTGTAGCAATTTCTTCCAGACAACTTTTAGGTAGAGGAAAGAAAACAGCTTGTTGTCAATGGGGTAAGCAGTGCAAAGAAATTGCTGAATGAAATTAAGAATATTATATTTGTGAACACTGTTTGGTAGGTTTATATGAAACGTAAACTATTGTTCACTCTGTGGCATGCTTGGTTATCCTACGATCGAGTTGATTGGACTTTTGTGCTATTAAATGTTTATGATGCTCTAAGCATCCATATAAACCGACAATCGGTTTTTGTGATGCTTGCAAACTTATTGTAATTTTATTAATTTCTTAAATGTTCTACCTACAGGGTGTGTTCGATCATTTCGTATGCGGAAGGCAAGTATTTTTTGTGCGGTTATTTTTTTCATGGTAAAGTTGGCCTAAATGTCGCGTAATCAGGATACCTAATATGTATTTACAAGGATGTAACTATTCAATGTTATAATGATTGGGCAATAAATACAATTCTATTCACTGATACAACCTGTAGACATCGAATTGTATCGATTTTTATTTTTAACTTAAAACTAGTCTGTAATTATGAACAGAAACCAGTGCACTGTTAAAAACCGTGGCCCGTTTTGGTATACTCTCTATTTGAATGCCTTTTAAAATATTAATCACGATAAAAATCTTAAAAGATAATTAGATCAACCAAATAATTTAAAAATAACATCGTCTGTTCCATACAAAATTGACACAACCCGCAGCAAGGTGAAAAAGATTGTAATTTCGCTTTTTGATCATTTTACAATGATGCATCACCTATAAAAACAAGTAGCGTAAAGTAATGAGGCTTTACAGAATAATTTTTGAGGTAAACATTGTAATATGTTTTTTTTACAGAAAAAGAAGGCCAACGAGCAACGGAGTCAGCTGATGATCACATAGTGAGCAAACTCAATGATTAATGTTACTTTTTATGATACACCCTATGTAAATCCTAAAACCACATCCGTAATGCCTTTTTACGAGCTGACTCATTCGCTTTCCCGGTTCATTGATACCGAGACTCGTTCATAAAAGTTGTATCCTGTAGGTAACCGCTGTAGGTAGCCGTTTACATCAAGTCAATCATTAACTTAAATACTTAACATTTACACCTGATAAAGTGCATTAACTAAAGTGAGTGAATGTCATTGTCATCTGTTACCTTCTTTCTGATGTTACATTTGAGCGTCCATCCAAATAAAGGTTCACACACATCCACAACAAAACAAAAACAGTTCAATTTTTTTCTCTCAATTCATCCAAAAAATACGGCACTGCGTTATGAAATGTACCAGGGTCGCATAGACACAGCAGAAGTGGCGTGCGGCAGAATCGCGCGCCAAACCGCGACTGGCTGCGTCGGGCAGGTTTACGACCAATACCACCGCACTTCTGAGAACACACTCCACTATATCTCCATTACCACTTCATTATATTCATCTGAGCACCATTCCCAAGCAAAAATAGCAATGGACGTGCTGCCAAGTAATTTATCACTATTAATTTAGCTCAGAAAACGACAGATAACGAAATTGCCCGTAATTATCTGTCAATTGAGAAACATTTTAATAAGAACGCCAGGAAGGAAATGCAGTGCAGATAAGCAATATAAATTAAGATTGGTTTGGGCCTAAGTGATTGGCATTGCTAGGGATACAACCTAGTTGTAAGTCTATTGAATGAACAATCTAATTTAATGCGATTAGACTTCCGACTATCATTAATTCTAAACTTCTTCATACATAACGAAATTAACATAACTTTTGCATAATGGTCTAATAATTCCGTTAAGTATACATTATACATAGTTAGATTTATTGGAACGATAAATAATAGCTTATAAGGCAGTAGGTAGAAATACTTAAAAAGGAAAGGAAAAATCGTATCGGGGCGAGGGGCGAAGTTTTTTGGCGCTAACTCTATGCGGTGTCCGTGACCTCGATTTGCAGACAGCCTTCCACGTTTATGCTCGCCTGGTACCGGTGAAATATGCACGGTAAGTGTCGTTGAATAAACAAGTGAAAATGACTAAAAGGCAGACTAATTTTAACAATTATAATGCTATTATAGTAAACATTACCGCCAGCAGCCATTTTTTAGCTGTATATAATAACTAGCGGCCGCCCGCGACTTCGTCCGCGTGAAAAGTAACTTTTTACCCCCCTTTTAACCCCTTACAACCCCTTTTTCGCAATAAAAAGTAGCCTATGTTCTTTCTCAGGGTCTAGATCATCTGTATACCAAATTTCATTTAAATCCGTTCAGTAGTTTTGGCGTGAAAGAGAACCAGACACACAGACAGACAAAGTTACTTTCGCATTTATATATTAGTATGGATTATAGTAAACATTACCGCCAGCAGCCATTTTTTAGCTGTAGTAATATGTTTCTTTTAAGATTACACGTTTACCCGTCCCATTGTTTTATGCGAATGCAAGAAAATTATGCATAATGACAATATAATGCAAAAATAAATCATTAGAATTGTAAAATAATGATTTACAACGAATTGTGAACGAACTAGAAGTAGGCTTTTTTTGCAATAATAATAACGTAATAAAAATATAGTATACATTGTTTTCTGCAGAAAATTTTATCAAGATCACAATCACTTTTTATATTATTTTGCACATGTTAATAAATTACTCAAGGATATGTTAATTTATGGCAAAAATGTGTTCTAGTAGGTACTTCTAAAGTAACTGCGTAATTTTTAATTCAAAAACAGGAACCAGCTTTACACTTGCGTTTAAATATCACCTAAATGGTCAGTTGTTACGTAGTGATAATGTCAGAGAAGCTATTATTTCTGCGAAATCCCTTATTCTAAAAAGCCACACATAATCGCACAAGAGACATCCGTTTAGAAGATTCAATATAGACCCATCTACTCACGGAATTTCAGGATCATAAGGAATAGCAATCCCTGGGTTATTAGAAGACATTGAAAAGAAGTAAAAAAGTGGGGAAAGGCACCATGTCAAATATTTTGAACGACGTAAGGCCCAGACAGCAGACACGATAGAAAATCAATTGTTTGTGCCTTTTTAAAGGCTTTTGGGTCTTACGTTAAGAGTAGAATAAAAAAATATCATGTATCTGCTAGCAACGCCACTAAGACTTAAATGCTTTACATTCCAACTATAGGTTTTGGCCGCAGCAATTTGCCCTGTCATCACAGAATCACACAAAGGAATACCCACCAGAATACTAATTACGTCCTACCGAGTTAGAAAGCAATTTGCCAGGAACTTTTTGGTAATCCAACAAGTGTTCATGGCGGGGCCGAAACATTTCGACACATCTGTTTATACAGTTTTGGGTGAAGCAAGAAGAGTTTTAAATATTTACAAGTATACCTTGCATGGTGAAATCGAGCGTTAAAAATATCATATTTTAGTAGCCATTACAGTATCATTTACATCCCTTTAACCACTGAACATAATAATAAATGCGCCAGACAATCACACCAATCAACCTGGTTTTAAAATAGGGCAACCCCTTATTACTATGAGTACCAGATGCTGATATTTATGTGGGGGCGTCAACCCAGAACACCCAGACCCAAGAAAATTTAGAAAATGTAGTTTCTTAAATTTACTTGACCGGGAATCGAACCCGGGACCTTTCACGCTTCGGGCGAACACCTTAGCCACTGCGCCATCGAGGCCGTTGAAAATTAAAAATATTTTTCAAAATCGCTTAAAAAAATCAACTTTTCATACAAAATCGGCGGTCATTTTGTATGGGCGACTAGAAAACAAAAACAGAATCCGAAAGGATCCTAGACTTCAGCGTATCTTTAGCAGAGAAATATAACCATATAAGAGAATATCCTAAAACTGATGACGTTAGTGTCCATATTTCGGCTCCGCTCCACAATAATGTTTAGTTAGAGTACATAATTATTTTTAAATTCTCAGAAAGGTGGGCAGGTTTTAGAACATACCTATTTTCTGTGAAATTTGTTGCGGCTTCTCCGATAGTTTCCTTCAGCTCCGGAATCTGTGGGCGGAACAGAAGGGATTACGTTATTTGCTTTAATATTTCAAAAGGCTTCAGTAAAACTTGTTGTAAAAGTGGTAGTAGGTAAGTACTTAAATACAGTAAATAGATAGATGAATATACTGTAACTACAAGTAGGTAGGTATAAAGATATAATTATGTTCATTTGTCAACACCGAAATTTCTTTATATCTATAGTTTGTACATTATTTTTCTGTAATGAGATGTTTTTTGTGCAAAGAAGTACTTTGTATCTATCTCTCTGTCAATAAATTTAATTTTCGGAGTTCCACAGTATTATTATAACCAACCTATTGCCTGTCATAGAGTACCTATTATAGAGTATGGGTCTACCATACTCTAAGACGTAGCGGCAGTAGCGCCATAAATTTAATTTCATGACTTTCTTGATGCCTTATAATATTATCTACAATCTGAAACAGAGTTTTCAATAGATACGACTATCATACACAAATCATCATTTCGCTTTATATGGCTTTGTATCTGATGCCTGTATTGTGCCAGTCTGAACACGTCAAACATGCTTCACTGTTAAAAATGTGGCTGCACAGAATGTGGGCCAGTCCACAAACTTGCGCACAATACGGTATCATTACCTCCACCGCTTAATTACTAGGAAGGAATGGCGAAAACAAAACGGGCGTACTTTCGCGCGGTCCGATAAACCGGCCATTGGTGCGGTGCGGCAAATGCGGTAATATGTTTAATTCATCATCCAGGAAGCCGCTCGAGTGTGAAACTAACGTTATACAGTAATCTATGAACAGCCTATATACTGTCCCACTGCAGGGCAAAGGCCACCATCATAGAAATCAAGTCATCGCTACTATCGTCAGCCACTGCTACGGGATTAGGCTTAATCACCAATGTCTTTCAATGGATGTCCAAAATCCATACTAATTATAAAGAGGATAATCTCATAGTCCTCGTCAGAACTTATAGGTAAACCGAAAACACGAAACACTTGCGCGATGTAATTGACTCCCAGCGCCATCTATTGGAAGACAGTGGAACTACTTTCCCGAAACGACGTGAGGGCGGGCCACTAGTAATAAATATTTCTATTTCTATTTTAATGATTGAATTCGGTTCACGTGCGAGACTGAGATAGAAGACGATTGGCAGACGTAGTAATATAAAGAAGACTATATATTCGTCTTTTAATTTACGATAAATATTACAAGCACGAGAAACTGGGGTGCAAATGCTTTCACCTTGTCCAATCCTGAGATCAAAGCAGTACCTTTAACGTGTTGTAGAAAAAATTCGTAATATCACTAAATCTATATGAAAATCTTAATTAGCTCCGATTTCGTTCGTTTAATTAATAAAAAAGTGTGTCATAGCCATTCGTTGATATTAAATACCGTATTAATATAATATTTTGGTCAATAAGTAATGTAAGATATGCTCGCAATCAGGAATTTCGAAATCCATTATGGAGGGAGTCAGGGTCAAATACCTAAATGTACATATTAATAAGAGTAATTGACCTAGATCTGTAAAATAATCTAGAATAATATGATTTGTGCTTTAATCTTGATTACTAATTAAGATTTTCTTTCTTTTATTGAAACTGCAAAGTTTTCGACGGACATCAATTTAATTATTGCGACCGATTTAGTTAACTAGGATGAACATTTAAGAAAATTATTCACGCTTCGGCATGAATGGGCCGGCTCGACCGGAATGATACCACGGCTTCACAGAAGACTATTGTGAAGCCAGGCCTATGCTGCGTTACATCGGTTGTGAGATTGGTGTTGCAGGGGACTATGGGCGGCGGTAAACGCTTACCATCAGGCGATCCGTTTGCTCGTCTGCCACCTATTAAATAAAAACAATGTGGATCCTTTTTCCTTCTTACGTCTGATGCACAAATGCAATTTTTGCATAGCGGGGAGGTAGGTACATAGACATATCGTTGCCTGTAGATACCTTACCTGGATGTCGAATATGAAAGCTTTGGTGATCCTTGCTTGAGGAGGGGGTCTCCACGACCTTAAAATACAGAATACAGGTCTGCCTCTCATTAACTTTAATTGGTCCCACAAACTACACATTCCACATGGAAACAATAGAAGAAAAGAAAGCCACATTGACCCGATCCGACAGGAATTAAGTCCACGAGGCTCTAAACTCTCCTGTCACGTTTAGTAACGGATTTAAGCGATGCGAATGTATTTGCATAAATAAATGAAAAAGGCATTTTCTCACAATCGAGTGGTTCGTACATTGGCACTTTAGCATATGAAGCTAGATTGATAGATAGATACCCCCCTTACTGCCTCTAAGCAAGCTACAGCAATGTGAGCCTCGTAACCGAGTTGAGTGGCGTGGCATAAGAGAGGTCTAAGTCCAGTAGTGGATGAAAAGGCTAATAGTAATAACAATGATGATTTCTAGACAGGAAGACAACGTCAAGGAATCTTGAATTCTCAAGAATACTCACAGCACTTTGACCTTAGTTTCTTAAAACTTTTGTACTTAAAGCAGAATATTGTAATAATATTAATGGCTGAATAAAATAACCAATATTTTCCCGGTTTGATTTGATTCCCGTACAGGATCTACGAGCAGAATTAATAAAAACATAAAATGCAGTTTTCTCTCTTTTCAAAATTAAAGGAATGATTTCCTTGCGTAAAATTTTCAATCTATAAATTAAGGGTCCTTTCTTTTCAGATGCGATTACAAAATCCCACCATTAGGTAGTATGTAGTAGTACGAATAATCCATTATTTCTTCTGCAGTACGAAGAAAAAGCTGATTGTACAGAACAAATATAGCGTGCTAAACTATACCAGTATTTTCTACAGTAAAATTGCCTATGTATTTAACAAAACTATTACACACTTTTAGAAATTTTCTTCCTTGTATAGCAGCCGCTGCTATTACAAATTCTTATAGAACATCCAATTATGGTAGAAATAGAACCAATCAGAGTAATTAGGTCACGCTAGCTTTAGCTAACACTGAGCAATATAACCGTGATTGCTTCAATAAAGCGTAGTTACTATAGTGACGAAACTGCAAGATATTCTACTTCTGAGAATAGAATAAGTAATCATAATTTATTAAAAGATCAGATTCAGTAGGTATTCTGAAGGTCTTAATTTACCTTTGAAGTATTTTTATAAAATTAAATGGTGATATGAGGCAACTAGTTTTAAGTAGGTACGTAATACTGTAACAAACTATTGAAATAAAACATTTGTATTGTATTTTGTATTTGTAACTTGTCTATGTTCTGCAAGTATTAGTTTTATGAAAATAATCCTAAATGAATGTTGAGGAGGTATTTAATGAATCATTGATAGGTTGTCTGGTCGAGTAGATGGATCACCCGCAATACCAGCGGAGTCACAAGTGCGCTTTCAACTTTTTAACCCCCTTCCCCCCTATAGGGCCTCCGGTACCTCACTTACTGTGCGAAACAACGCAGGCGTTGCTCACACCAAGCCACATTCACAGAATTGGAAAATAAATAGACTGTTTCATACGAGGAAACCTAAAAGTATACTGCTATTTTCCCAGAAAAAAACCTTCCTGGTTAAATTACAAGAATTTCTGTGACAAACCAACGGAAGTCACCTGGATTATCAAGCTAAGTACACACAATAGTGATGTGACGCCGTTGATAGTGAACTCAATGAGACTACGAAATAGTTTTTGCTCGCTGAAAAAGAGTTTGCAAACGAGTTTGAGTTGACGAACTTAATTGGTAGGCGCTTGGATGCTGAGAATTCTGATTTATATTACTTAATTACCCTCTTGGCACCGTGGCGTCCATCGCTTAACGTCTCGCTTTTATTTATTCATATTCATCCGTACTATTTATCTATTAATATATATTTTTTCCCATTTGTCACCGGGGCAACCGGGGTGACAAATTTTCCTATATTGTAAATTAATTGAATTGAATTGTAATTGGACAATTGAAAAAAAAAGCTTTTTTCACAGATGTCACCCCGGGTGACAGTGTCAGAGTGGACAACTGGGAATAATCGCTATTTATAAAGAGATCACTGATTTCTAGTCGCCCCAAGTTATTTTGAGGTTAATATATTCAATGTAATGTAAGCAGTGCTATTATAGGCGGCTAAATATGCCTCCAATTTTAGGACTTAATAGAATTGAAAAATGACTCGAGCCACCTCAAGTAGCAGCATTATCATACAAGCACAACATTGATATCGTGTCATGAACGTGTTAAGTGCACACCAGACATACATAATGTATGTCCGCGCGGTCGGAAGCGGTACCGCGGGCTGCTCTAATTGCTCTCCTTTTGTTTCTTTCAGTTTTATTTTAAATAGTGGCCGCCCGCAACTTCGTTTGCGTGAGCTTTATGACTCTTGACTAAAAGATGATTATTTAAATAGAAATTAAAAAAAATATTACTTAATGTTCGTTTATAGGTTAATAGATCTACGTTTATAGGTTAATAGATTTTTAAGGTGGCTCATTGATATTTTATACGAACTGCTAAGGAATGGAACAACTTGCCGGTTTCTGTATTACCAGAGAGCTACAATTTGGGTGTCTTTAAGTCGAGAGTGAATAGGCTTCTTCTGGGAAAGCACGCAACATCTTAGACCTCATTGTCACTCTCCATCAGGTGAGATGAGGTCAAGTGCAAACCCATTTAATATTTAAAAAAAAATTATATCAACTTCTAACGAAAGTAACCCCCAAATTATTTTTTATTCCATTAGGGGATGTAAGTATTCTATTAAACTTTGAATCTTATATTTTATCCATAAATTCTGTCAAAAAAAGTGTATGCAAAAGTTGGAGTGTGCCGAGGAATCACGTAGTCCCATGAACAAACTTGGAACCCCCTTTTCGCTCCATTAGGGGTTTAAGTTCGGAATTTTTTTTTTCCTTCCCATATCCTTCCTTATAGGATCTCATCCAAAAATGCTCATCACATTTGACAATTTTCCATTGCATTTCATTCCATATTTGTTATGGTGTAGCTGGGCTCTTAGAGGTCCACACCAGATGTTCCATGATCTTTGATTTTTTTTCATGGCATCATAAAATGCTCATCAATCTAAACAATTTTTGTTAAGGTGCCATTGACCTATCTCTTATAGTTTAGCTGGGCTGTTGTGGTTCTACATCAAGGAGCCTGGTCTTCAAAATATAATATACCCTATAAGTTGCCCTGATATTACAGCTATACAATAAAAAAAGTTTCATTCGAATTGGTTCAGTAGTTTCCGAGATTAGCGCGAACAAACAGACAAACAGATAAACAGACAAACAGACAAACAGACAAACAGACAAACAGACAGACAAAAATTTTAAAAATCATTGATTCATGTTCTGTTACTGTTTTTTAGTCGTCCTAAGTTATTTTGAGATAAATATCTTCAATGTACAGACACAGCTTTTTTACATTTTTATTATATGTATAGAAGATTAAAGCCACTTTGTTATAATGCGTCTTAACAAGCTCAAATGAAAGACATTTAAATTATAAAATTAGGAGTTAATTTGCAGCATAATATGATATTATCCTTTTAAAACATTGATTTTTTTAAATTGATTATGCCCGTCCGTGGATGAGTTAGAGACGTGAGTGGCAATAATATCGATACAAAGTAAATTAATAAACAAAAATAGAAATATTACATTAAATTAAAATGATTTATTTTACCATTCTTTATTCAATGAATCAATTATGGGAATCGTTTCAAAGAGAAGTATTGCAGTATATGAGGGGGACAGCGCGTACGCAGTCCCCACTACCAAAAATTACGCACCCGAGTTATCCACATTAGGGATAATCGCAAGGGTCAGCCCCTCCGCAGTGCAATGGAGGAGCCTCGCCCTGGGGGAACCGCCTTCGTGATCACGGTGTCCCCTGTGCCAGGTAAGTATGACTATACGGCTCGCGCCCGGGGTAGTCATGATTCGGAAAAAAATGTTGCTGGTGCGATGTAAATATGTACAGCGCCATCTAGTGTAAACGACTAGTACTAACATCTGAGTGCGTCATCAATTCGAAAGCAACATATTAAAAATAGAAATAGTACATATCGCAGTCTACATTAATAGCTTCTGTTAAAAGTTATTATCTCCATTTTATTGGTTGGTTATATTATTTGTGAACTTTGTTAATTCTAAAAAGAACTGATTTTAAAATTAATATTTAATTCGTCTTATTTTGTCCATAATGATTATGTCAAGGTCTCTTCATAGTACGTGCAGTCACACATCAAAGTATACAAATCTGTAATTTTTTTCAATCGACTCTCATCTTACTGTCATACACTTTAGGTTGAATATTAATTAAGGAAATTTGACAGGTTGTGGCAACCTGATGTGTGGCTGACTGTACAAATTTTACTTACTACTATTTAACTTTGATTATTTAATGAATAAAAAAATACAACCAGAATGCAGAGACGTAACTTTATATGCCCTAAATGTAAGTCAGACTCAGAATTAGGTTTCGAATTGATTTCAGCTATCACTTGTGTTGTGTTGTAACACCGGTGTTATATGACCGGTTGTACCGATGTTTTTTTATCTTCGGCATAAGTGTGTCTCTTCGTGGACACTATGGGGCCTTAATTAAAACCCAAATTCTTGATAATATGCTGATTTATTGCTGCTTTTCGTATAACAATGGTTTTAGAGATGCGTACTTGATAGTAATAGAATGACAAGTGAAGTTTACTGTATCCACCCACATATACATTTTTAAAAAGTTTTCTTATGAGCGGACCGCGGCAACAATGCAGGCGCGCATTTGGGGTCTATTCCCTTTTGGCAGGCGTTAGCCTGAACATAGACTCCCCCCGGTGGAAGATTCTCGTTCTTCCGCACTAAAGGTCTTCATTCATCATTAGAGGGCAGAGGCGTACAAGCGGGCGTCGAAAACATCCTGTTGGTGTGTTGACATCAGCGACGCGACATATGCCATCTGGGCCTGGATAAAGTCTTGCTATTCTTCCCATGCGCCAGCAAAGTGGAGGAGAGAAATCTTCTGCCAGCAGCACCAAATCTCCAATCTGTATTTTTGTTTTGTCTTGCTTCCATTTATTTCATTAGATTAGGCTTATTTCATTTCCGTTTTGCATAACATTCGATCGCCACAGATAGCATTAAATTTTCATTATCGGTAACTTGATCTAGATCTGAACGGTAGTTAAAGCGGTTTTATTGACAATTTGGTCCTTATTGATGAAGAGATATCTTGCATAACCAATATGAAAATATTTTCTATATTTTAAAAGGAAAAAAATACCGACTGTGTGTTGCGCGCGCCTTTTACATAGGTTACTCGTAAATTAGAAAGAGAGACAAAGAATCTGAATACTTATTCAATCAATTAATTATGCAATTTTAATATACTCGAATCTATGGGTGTTTTTTGTTGGTTGAGATTGTATTGCAACTTGTAAGTAAATACTTACTCATGTGCAATATTGTAATGCTGTATGGTAGGTTACGTTTGTACGTTTTAATTGGTGCTAATAACATCTACATAATGTAACATGTAATTAAGGCAATAAAAAATTTGATCGATTGGTGTTACAATTATGACGTCAATCCTCGTTATCGTACCTGCATATAAACTGCAATAGTTTACTATTTGTAACAAAATTACAATAAAAGCAATAACAATTTGAAAGATCCCATGTTTAACTCGCAGATCGATTACAAACCAGCCAATATTAAATAATATGAATAGCATGACTGGTGAGGATTTGTATGGATTCCATTTCACGTAATAAGCGACCTTGCAGGTAATAAAAATAGAGGCTTAACTTCCTGGGACGGCTGACTTTTACAGCTTATCTATTTTTATTTAAATAATGTCAGTTTTACACGCAACATTCAAGGGGAACTGCGTAACTTATTTGTATGTACGGTGGCCAGCACATCAAGTTACTACAATCTGTGCAATTTCTTCAATCGAACCTCACTTTTGTGTCAAACGTGTTTGGTTCAATATCAACTGAGGAAAATTTACAGATTGTAGTAACTTGATGTGCTGGCCACTGTACACTCGTATTATCCTTTTTTATCTTTTTAAGCGACGGCACTCCTAATTTCATATGTAATCAGGTGTTATCTATTATTAAGGTGTTAAAAGCCGACCAGTTTTTGATTTAACCCGATCGGCGTATTAAGGGGCTATACGAATGAAACTAGAGCGCCGCCAACCTATTTACACTGATTGTGGCGAAAATACGATATTTTTAAGAAAGCAAAACATTACAGACTTAGATAAAAGTAAATTGAATTTTCAAGATGCAATACATTATAAAAAACACGCGACAAGTAACAATAAAGTTCATTATTGCTAAGAGTGGCCGTTTTTAGCAATAATGAACTTTATTGTTACTTTTCACGTGTAAAAAATATTGTTTTGCATCTCAAAAAATTCGATTTACTTGGATATAAGTCTGTAATGTTTTGTTTTCTTCAAAAATATCGCATTTTTGCCACAATCATTGTCAATAGGTTGGCGGCGCTAGTTTCATTCGTGTAGCCCCTTAAAGTAAAAAAGTATATTTTGTTTGAAGATGTAAGAGCACTGTTTGCAATAGTTTGTTCGCTACCTAAACCTACGTGCAAATGGTTAATTGTTTCCGACGCGCCGGCACTTATTTGTTATACCTTTTGTTAGTAAACTTTTTGGTAATTAAGATTTGTTTTTAAGACGAAGCGTTTACAGTATTAGTTTGAAGACCGGCTGATACCTAAGGGTCGCAGGATCGTTTTATTTATTTCCTTTCTTGCTGCGTTTTTAGATTTTGCGCAACGTCTCTGTCTGTTTTTCCAACAGCATATTTTTTATCACTCTGTAAAACAAATGTTCTACAACCAATCTGTGTAAACTCGCATTATTTTGCGTGTATTTTTGTTACACATTGACACAATCCGTTGCAATGTGTATGACACAACTGCCTAAGGTTCCGTCGACCTGTCTACGGCATTGTGGTGTTGTGTGTATTGTGACGTCACCGATACACATTCACAATGGACTGCATGCTGCGTGTGACACAATTCACACAGTTCACTTTCTATTTCGGTGTGTGCTCGCCATATGGTAATTAACATCCGATGATAGTGAGAGGGGAAAACCGGTTTCTAGCAATACCGGTTTTTTAACAATATTAGACTTCAATTACTAGGTAAAGTAACTGCATTGCAGAGAAATTTATGTAAAACTTAAAATATAGTGATTTTTTTATTGCTCATTTAGCGCGTAGTCTGGTAACAAAAGAAAGAAAACGTATTATTTTGTTTTAATACGCATTTTCAGAAAATTATTAAAATCGCATTCGCTTTATGGACAATGTTTAAATATCAAGGTTCCTTCCTATCCATGTGTAAGTAATCTTATCTTGATCTTAAATAGCGTTTGGTATCAATGTGGCATAATATCCATAGCGTGGGTATATGGCGTCCCCCTCTCCTAAGATGAAGCCTAGTTTTTGTTGCTCTATATAGAAGTGATCGCCTTCAATGTATTTAATAATGTGTGCCGTAATTAGATTTACACAACATTTAAATTTAGGTAAATTGAATGCTCCAAAAAAATACCACATTTTTTTCCCTCATACATTTTATTTCATATTAGATCATAATGCCTTTCACAAGTAGGCTGCACCAGCGATTAAGATAGGCTCCCAAATAACTCTTATGTTAATAAAACGATCAACGAAGCATTTCGCAGCGTGTGAAAATAAACTGGGCCATATTTATTATTAAGAGGTGTGAAGTTAATTATAACTGTTGTTTTGTATTAACGATGCTATGCATCACAGAAAATAATAGTAGGTATGGTTTTTTACATATATATATTATAGTTATCTATCAATTTAACCTCTATTATGAATGATTAAGGATTTGAGAATCGGATGTTGCTATTTGTGGTGTTAAATTACGTATTTTGTATTTGCTTCATAAAACAAATAAAGTATCCTTGTATACGAATATCTGTGCTTAAATTACAGTGATTTTCAAGGGGGACAGCGCGTACGCAGTCCCCACTACCAAAAATTACGCACCCGAGTTATCCACATTAGGGATAATCGCAAGGGTCAGCCCCTCCGCAGTGCAATGGAGGAGCCTCGCCCTGGGGGAACCGCCTTCGTGATCACGGTGTCCCCTGTGCCAGGTAAGTATGACTCAACGGCTCGCGCGCGGGGTAGTCATGATTCCGAAAAAAATGTTGCTGGCGCGATGTAACTTTGCACAGCGCCATCTATTGAGCTTCCTGGTTAACTATTTCAGTGTAAAAATAAACGAACACCTGCGTAGCGATTCTAAAAATAACGTTATTTTTCAACATGATGTGTTATTTTTCAACATGATAAACCAAAGACTGGAGACTTTATCTAAAAGATGCTATAATTTTCTGCTAGTGCTATCTGAACAGTTCTCGAAATTTGGCCGCATGTGGTAATTTTTAACTGACTTCAAAAAAGGAGGAGGTTCTCAATTCAACTGATATCTTTTTAAATATCGCACTGCATCAGATAAAAAATGTCACAGTGCAAGCTTTATCGCCATCGCTGATACTCACGCGGGTCAGGATACTAGAAACTCGAGTTTTTTTGCTTATTCTCGGTGTCCACCACGGGTAGCCAGCAACACAGATAAAACAAAAAATTGCCGCTGGCCATATTATCTTTTCTTTTAAACACTTGGACAAGCAGGGAATGGACAACGGGAATTCCCCGTTTCAGGTAAGATAAAAATCTTGCAAATGAAAGACTTTATAATTTTTCTGACTTCATTCATTTCATCTAACATAAAAATTCTCAGAGTAAACCTTAACCAGTTCATAATCAAGAACCTGATCTATTATATACATCCACAAGCTCCTTCCTTCCTAGACAGATTTTATGTGGGGGGACAGCGCGTACGCAGTCCCCACTACCAAAAATTACGCACCCGAGTTATCCACATTAGGGATAATCGCAAGGGTCAGCCCCTCCGCAGTGCAATGGAGGAGCCTCGCCCTGGGGGAACCGCCTTCGTGATCACGGTGTCCCCTGTGCCAGGTAAGTATGACTTCGCGGCTTGCGCCCGGGGTAGTCATTGTTCGGAAAAAAATGTTGCTGGTGCGATGTAACTTTGCACAGTGCCATCTATTGAGTTGCCTGGTTAACTATTTCAGTGTAAAAATAAACGAACATCTGCGTAGCGATGCTAAAAATAACGTTAACGTTTTCAACCACAAACTGGAGACTTTATCGAAAAGATGCTTTAATTTTCTGCTTGTGCTATCTGAACAGTTCCCGAAGCTTGGCCGGCATGTGGTAATTTTTAACTGACTTCAAAAAAGGAGGAGGTTCACAATTCAACTGATCTCTTTTTAAATATCTCATTGCATCAGATAAAAAATGTCACAGTGAAAGCTTTATCGCAAACACTGATACTCACGCGGGTCAGGATAGTAAGCACTCCAGTTTTTTTGCTCATTCCTATTGTCCACCACGGCTAGCCAGCAACACAAATTAAACAAAAAATTGCCGCTGGCCATATCTTTTCTTTAATAACACTTGGACAAGCAGGGAGTGGACAACGGGAATACCCCGTTTTATTTTAGGTAAGATAAAAATAGAGACAAGACTTCATTCATAGTTGCTCTGACTTAAGTATCGTTTACATCAGACATAAAAATTCCTAAAGTAAACCAGTCCATAGTTAGTTCATCAGTGGACAAACCGTGGTTTGTCATATTAGATTTCGTGATTGATTATTAGAAGCTCGTGAGCTTGAATGAATTTATACTTCCGCAAAGCTCCTTCCTAGACAGATTTTGGGGGGACAGCGCGTACGCAGTCCCCACTACCAAAAATTACGCACCCGAGTTATCCACATTAGGGATAATCGCAAGGGTCAGCCCCTCCGCAGTGCAATGGAGGAGCCTCGCCCTGGGGGAACCGCCTTCGTGATCACGGTGTCCCCTGTGCCAGGTAAGTATGATTTCACGGCCCGCGCGCGGGGTAGTCCTTGTTCGGAAAAAAATGTTGCTGGTGCAATGTAACTTTGCAAAGTGCCATCTAGTAACGGATGTAGTAAAGTCGTGGATATTCAGCCATATTTTACAAGTCATACATAACTTTAACAAGCTTGCAATGCGTGACATTAATATGAATTTATAAAATGAGCACTCACGTTGACCGTAGATGTGCCTTTATAAAATCCATTTTTTTGTGGTAAAAATTATCGCAATAACTATTGCGATAATGGGCATTGACGTTGAACGTTAATGTGGCCCCATCATAAAAAGTAAATAAACGTCAACTAAAATATTTAGCCTTGACTAATACAGTAAGTCTGAAATCGTACATAAAATTCCTTCATTAGACAAGGCCACAACGGTAAAGGGATGCCTGTAAAATGCCGGATCAGACGACTACTTTGTAATGCAATACAATATTGCGACCAAAATTGTAGGAGCTCCGTGAAACATTTAATTTGTCGCCAAAACTTGGCAATACAAAGGTATTGCTTAACTTGGGAGGTCTCGTCAAATTGGTCGAACGGGGGGATCTTAGGCTGGCGTCGTCTAGCAATGTCAAGGAGACTCAAATATCAAGTGACAAAGCAAATGTTGAATTTTGAGCTTCTACAAATAGGTACATTTGTCAGAAGCACTACTTTCCTCACATATAATTAATGGCATTTGACACATATTCGTAATTCCAATGTACCTACTCGTAATTAAAGAAATGGTTATTTATTTCCTTTTTCAAAGATTCAGCAAAGTTTCCACAATCATGGTAGCTACTAGGTACAGTGGCCAGCACATCAAGTTACTACAATCTGTCAAATTTCCTCAGTTGATATTGAACCAAACACGTTTGACATAAAAGTGAGGTTCGATTGAAGAAATTTGACAGATTGTAGTAACTTGATGTGCTGGCCGCCGTACATTAACTGAGCATAATTTGATATAAATAAGATGAACAAAAAACAAAAAGTAGATGATAGAAAAATTTAAACCGATTAAGTAAATCAAATTAGAACTTCAAAAGACACAGGTGTAATTATTAAAGTTCAACATTAAGGGAAGGTGTAATTTAATCAATCAACATGCAACAAACTCGTAATGGAAACAAATGTGAAACAATGCAGGTTAATGGCAAACGAATCTTTTCCGCAATTCGAAACGCACTACAATCTCAGGAATTGCTGTTTGCTAATACTTTAAGTTTTTAAGCGCGAAGGGTTATTGCCTTTGAAATTGCCTTCTCATTGACACTGCACCAATACTCGGCAATAAAAATTGTATAAGTTGAATTAAGTTTTATGTGCCTATTGAGACATGTTTTTCAATATTAAAGCTTGTAAATTAAGCACCTGCAATAACTAAAATACGCTTTCATAGGAATTAGGACTCGATATGAATCGCCGTTCTAATATTTTGTTATCAATGTAAAGTTTTTTGTTATGATAATAATCCAGTTGGTCTGGTTTTATTGTAATTACTAGATTCTTAAACTCCTGGACCATAGTCCAACCGTACTAATGGCTACAAAACCGCCTTATGATTGTTACTTCTTCACGAGTAAATGGATGGGGCGATTTTAATAAAATATGGAGAAATTAGTTTGAATAAAAACTATTTTGCTACAGCTAGTAATTTATATAATTGGGACTGAAAGTGATGAAGTAAAGCTGTCACCACGGCTGTAGTAACGCGGTCGAGACGTAGATACTAAAATGTACTTATATATCATCGCGTTTAGTCCCAAACCACAGAATACATAATAGTACCCAAACTTATAAATAATTTGTAAGATGTTGCGAAAAAAATTTTAATTGCCGCTTTAGATATAAGGCAATAGAAACTTCCAATATTAGCAGTTATACAAGTCAGTAAGGTAAGAATAATGGGAAGCCCGCACACATTTCCCACAGGCACAATTTGAGCTTTTGAACGGTTCTCGATGAACATTTGACCCATTTATTTCAGGCTTTTTAGGTTCTCGACATTTCCATTCAATTCTTTCTAAAGCATTCGTTAGGATTGTTCCCGTGGTCAATTGATCCTTCACAATTAATTGAAAACGTGGACAAGTAGAGACACTTCAACTTTTTTCTGGCAATAATAATTGCGAGGCATTTTTACTTTACGGTTTTCATGTTGCTGGATCTTAAAACGCGTCTAAACGCGGGGTATCCTTAAACCAGGTAAGTATTAGCCTCCCACTACTCTCCCACTACAGGACAAAGGCCTTCATCATAGAAATCGAGTCGTCGCTATAGGATGGCATAAGGCTTAATCACCACGCTTGGCTAATGCGAATTGGTGATCACGAACCCGAGCTATATACGAAAATTACGAAATTATGATCAACTCAGGATTTGAACCCAGGATAGGATCACGGCCCGCTACTTAACGTCGTAACGCCCAGACAGCAGACATCAATGGAAAATCAATTGTTTTATGCCTTTTAAAAGGCTTATGGGCCTTACGACGTTAAACCACTTATAGACCAGCGGGCGCTCAGCGTTAGCTCAGCAAAATATTTTACCCAATCACTTAACAAGACCAAATTTTTTACACTTCCGATCAGAGATTTGGGAGCCTTTTTTGCCAGACGTAGCCGGAGTTTCTCGATGAAGCAACGCCATGACTAATGCCGCTTAATTAACTGGTTGCAGGCTTCCGCCACGGCTGATCGGACGAGTCAAGGCCGTTGGGACATATGCCATGTTTCTTCTAGCCCGACAACGCAAATAAATGAATATAACCACTTTGAATACAATTGATTTGAAGCAAGACAAGAAGAGCTGAAAAAGGTAAGCTTGACGACTTTATTTTTTTTATTAGAAGCGACAAACGAGCAAGCGAATCAGTAATCAGAATCACCGCCGCCCATGAACATCTACGAGATCAGGTAGTTAATTAGCTGATGTTTCGCCGGCCTTTTCGAAAAGAGTACCCTCTTCTCTTGAAATTCAAAGTCGTAACTTTGAACTTTTGGAGCCATTAGGTAACATACGATTTCTAAAATGATATAAATTTCAGCTTCGGTAATCCCATATTCTTGACCCAGAATTGGTAAAAATAAACTTTGTAGCTTCATGCGTCTAGAAATAGATTGAATGCTTGATTTTTTTGAATAACAAAAACATTGCTCTACCGTGCATTGGAAGCCGGTCTATCGGTAAGTCCGTTAGATCAGATAAATTTCAATCTAAACGAAGTATTTCAACAATGAAGGTGGAATTAAATTATAAGTAGGTGTCCCACCCTAATACATAACAAGAGTATGTGAACTACCTGCAAAATCTAACTAAACGTCCGCAATAACCTTCTTTATACAGGTAAAATAATTCCCTCAGTAAATTTCAGTAAAACTTTTAGGATGACACTTTTAATTAATTTTTTGCTTTCAACATCGCCGACCTAAATATTTCCCTCAGTTTTTAATGGCAGTTTATTTTTAAGCGCAAATTCTCACCGGGCAAAGAGATGCTAGAATCTGGGAATAAAAAGTGGACTAAATTACAGCGTAGCTAAAAACTGTTTACATTTTATGAGCGACTCTAGTACGCTTTTACTCGGGTATCATGGGAAAATTTTCTATTTGACTAAAAAATAAGGTCGATTTAGGGTTATTTTGGTGGGTTCGCTTAGTTGGAGAGATTGTGGAGCTAAGGTTACGACTTGGATTTCCTCATGACAATCCTAATAAATATTTGACAATGACCGCTTTGGTATTTTAGTGAATACCGCTAGCTCTCCATAGCTCACGCCCAGCCATTGCAGGCAGGGAGCATCGTCGGGGGTTTAGTAAGGTTTCAGTCTCACTGGAGGACAGCCCAACATAACTCGTCCGCCGTCCGGCAGACGTAAGGCGCCGTCGAAAGGTGGCGAAGACGGTATGGGCCATGAGGTATAAAGCATGGGACTCCCATTGCTTGCTGGAATGCGACTCCGACACATCCAGGAGGATCTGGCTGGTACAATGTGCCACAGCATATTGTACCAGCGAGAACATTAAAGAAAAGGGCCCATAAAGTGTGCCATCCATTACCATTGGTGAATCGAATTACCCTAGAATTATAAAACAAGGAGGCCAATTCTCGGTTTTCGCCTTCTATGTCGGGTGGACTTCATGGAACTTCATGTAATAGGAGAACATAGATTACAGTCGACATTCCTTATCTTGTTCTCCTATTGGTCTATGCGTTTCATGAAATCGACTCGACGTAAAAGGCGAAAATCGAGAATGGGCTTCCTGGAGTTTCATAATACAATTTCCCGTTGTCGATCGGGTTGAAAATTACAATTCTTTAAGTTGGATACTTATGTTTTGGCAGTATTTCAGGTTGTTATTGTTAGTAGATGGCTGGTTGGCAGTTCGCGCGTGCATCCTTGTGCAAGCCAAGAGTTCAATGTCAACATGCAATTCTTATGTCGACTCGTGTCGGTAATTTTGTTACAGCGGTACCTAAGTAGGTACTCAGTATATCAGTATCAGAATTTGAACACTACGATAATTTTGATACTAACTGTACGTCACGCTATAGTTAAATTTTGTATGAGAGCTCGTGCTATCATGATAACAATAATAATAATCTATTTTTCTCCTTTATATCTCTTGATAACCCCCGACACCAAACGAGATGCTAACAAAGGTAACGGGAAAAACTGAGGCGCGGAAAAAGCACCCATTTAAAAACTCAGATTTAAAAAATAAGAGAACGACCCAGTCGACGCCGAAAGTACTTTTATTATCAACTAGTGGCCCGCCCTCACTTCGTCTAGAGACTTTACTTAGATGTTTAAAAGGTTACATTTAATTAAGCTATTACTTTTTAAATAAATTATTTAAGCCGCTTTACTGTACCTACTGATTAGACGCTAAGCCCAATCGAAGACCTTGATGCTGCACTAATAATGCTTCTGATTTGCTTAGTACGGCAAAACAATGACGTCATTCTTGGATTATCTATGTTTTACCGTGGGAATGCCACGCTTCTGCATGAATGGGCCGGTCCACACAGAAGACCGGTGTGAAGCAGCGCCTCACATGCGCACAGCCCAGAACATGGGATTAGGTATACTTTAATGCTAGTATTCCAGCCTAGGACCTTGGTGCAGCGGTACTGTAGATCCGATCGATAGCCAAACACAGCAATAGTTTAATGTGACTAGTACGACGCGAAGCTTGCTTGCGGTGTGACGTTTCTGAGTGCGGCAGGCATATGATTATTCAAAACTTCAAGAGACCAGACTTGACGGGTTATGGGAAAAATCGCCCGGAGAATTTCAAGATTTTTTTGGCCGGTCACTGATCTAACCTGACCTAACCAATATTTTTGTGATGATAATACTGACTAACTAAAACGAAAAATTATTGGTGAAGTTAGGTTAAAGCAGTGACGAGCGAAACAGATCTTGTAATTCTCAGGTGAGTTTTTCCCTAACCTGACTGACTTGAGTAGGTATGAGATATAAACTTCCAACTCGATACCCTCAGGATTTTCAAATATTTGCATATTTTTACCATTAACTCGGAGGTGAGGGAAAACATCGTAAGGAAACCTAGACGTTTCAGATAATTTCGTAACCATAATTCAGTAGGTTTAGCGAAAGTCAGAAGTGTACACCGGGGGACAACTTTACCGGGAATTAAGAGTAGAAGGATGCCGAGTTCCCAATAATAAGGGTTTTGATACGGACACCAAAGTCATCTTAGAAGGATTTTTTTTCCTTTGAGGTTCGAAACCCTAAAAATGGTTTTAAACTTCCTCTCGGTTACGCAATCGGAGAAACATTTATGAAACAAAGCAGCGCACGAGACGTCGATTCGCTTTTGACAGGTGTCACGTTGACGTTGCGTCACAAATGTCCGTGAAATAAGAGATTTTGGTTCAATCTATTGGTTCGGTTTGGAACACTAATAGTGTTTTGTCGTAGGTAGGTATTTTGATTGCGCAATGTCGTTGTTTCTGTTATGGCGGATTGAGCTCTCTGGAATATTTGAAATGTATTTTTTTTTCTACTGCGAATGTTGTTTACAAGTTCATTTTGATCAGGAGTTTTACGAATTCTTTATAATTACGAGCCATGTGTTATTTTAATAATTAACGATTTAAAAACTGTGCGGAAAATGTAAGTTATTTTCCGCACCTACCTACTTATAAATATCTTAATATATTATTTGCATAATTATAGATAACTAGCGGCCGCCCGCGACTTCGTCCGCGTGGAAAAGTAACTTTTTACCCCCCTTTTAACCCCTTACAACCCCCTTTTCGCAATAAAAAGTAGCCTATGTTCTTTCTCAGGGTCTAGATCATCTGTATACCAAATTTCATTTAAATCCGTTCAGTTAGTTTCGACGTGAAAGAGTAACAGACAGACAGACAGACAGACAGACAGACAGACAGACAGACAGACAGACAGACAGACAGACAGACAGAGTTACTTTCGCATTTATAATATTAGTTAGGATTAGGATTTGCCCATCTTGCGTTGCTAAATGTCAATGAGTTTACTACAGTCTGTTGGCAGATGGCGCTGTGCATAGTTACATCGCACCAGCAACTTTTTTTTCCGAATCATGACTACCCCGGGCGCGAGCCGTAAAGTCATACTTACCTGGCACAGGGGACTAGACATGCACTTATCATGTCCTGGACCGGATTGAACCTGGAACGGTTCTTTTGCATTTCGGAACTAGTTCCGTTAACATGTTCGTGGAACGATATAGGTCCGCGGCCATGATAATGTTAAAATGCAAAAATGTTCGTTTTTTTCCATAAAGTATAATCCGTTCCTTGATCGTTGGACATATTTATGATACCAAATTTTCGAAATTAATGAATTCGAAATATACATGTAAAGAAACGACATTTTATTATAATGATTTCATTCGTGAGCGCTCTATGTCTATTAAACTGCTTTGAACAGGAGACGTCACTAACGTCATTCGTAGCAAATAATTATGGATGAGAAAATATTTTAATAATAAGGAAATTGCAGATATTAATAAACTTAAATGTCGTTTCTTTAATTACAGGTATGAATTATTAATTTAGTTATTTTTGTATTTGTTAATTGTCTAATAGAATTTATGTAAGTTTAAAAATAAACTCTTTAATTACAGAGCAACACATTTTGTTTATTTGGAGATTGCAATTTCTAAAAGGCTGAATAATAGTCTTATAAAACGACATTTTTAGTTAAAAAAAAAAGACAATGGAAAAACTTCGGTTTAAATTTCTGGTAGTGGGATCTGCTGATGGAAAAACAAATACTATTAACATAGTCTCTATCGAGACACCGGATGGACATGTTTTTAATGTACCAGAGGAGCTAAGGCCTTCCAGGAATCACACTAGTATAATATCTTTGGGTATGTACACTAAGATAAAAAATTCTCTTAAAAAAAGACACCAATCACGATCAGTATGGATCCCATTAGACCCTGAACTAAGAGAAACATATTTAGATGCCGGAGAAAACATACAATTTGGTGACCAATATTTAGAGGAGATAACAGAGGAGTCTGTGAGTTCGAACACTGGTGCCGGTGTAGCGGAAAATAGAAATCTCGGAAGGATTGCTGAAAGATTTGTGATAGAAAAATTTTCTAGTAACTTAAATGCTGACCAATGGATAAACGAATTTGAAAGTGAGTGTGGAAGGTTTGACATTATACAAGATGAAATGAAAATAGAGATTCTAAAACATTTACTAGAAAAACAGTGTATGAATTGGTACAGCAGTATGATAATGAAATTGACCGTTAATTCGGACTGGATAGTATGGAAGAGCAATTTTTGTGAGACTTACGGAAACAAAGGTTGGTCACAAGTCAAATATGCTTTTTCTTTTAAATTTCAAGCTGGATCATTATTGGAATATGCCACGAAAAAAGAAAAACTTTTGTTGGAGGTCAACAAAAATATTGATTCTCAAACGATGACTAACCTTATTGTTATGGGACTGCCAGATTACATTATGAATAAGATTGACAAAGAAACTATAAAGTCAACTGCAGGGCTTTACAATGAAATCGGAAAACACGAATATATGATAAACAGAAGAAATTTAAATAAAAATAAAATTGGTGCCTATGATTATAAGGAGAAGGTTGATAGAATAAAACCGTGTAAAACGTGTGAGAATTTAAATAAGGGCAAAAGGTTCCATCATGAGGATAAATGCTGGTTTAAACAATCAGAAGAACGCAATATCAAAAGAAATTATAATAAAGCCGTGAACAATTCGGTGATTGATGTTGAATTAAATAATGATGATCAAAAAAACGAATAATAACACCATTAATCAAAGTCAAACTATTATTAAATAAACAATTACAAATATTTGGGATATATGATTCGGGCTCGAATGTTTCGTTGATCAATTCCAAACTAGTTAGACTAAAAGAAGAGCAAACGGAAAATGTCAATAAACATAATTTAGTCACAATTAATGGTGTTAAAAAGACAGGAGGTTTGGCTACTATTACACTGAAAATATATGATATAGAGAAGGAAACCAACGTTTATATTATTGATGGAGAAGAGTTTAAATATGATTTCTTGATTGGCCTAGATATTATAAAAGAATTCAGATTGATCCAAGATAATAACTTAAACATAACTCAGAAAGGAGAAGAAGAAGAGATACATGAAGAAGATAGTGTCAATAAGGAAGATCCTTGTTCAGTTAACTTCAATGAGCATATTAAAAAAGAGGACTTCAAAATAGGTGTAGATAATTTAGACGAACAGCAAAAATCTGAGATATATAAGCTGGTTGAATCATACAAATCTATTTTTGCAAAAGATAAATATGACATCGGTACGGTTAATAAATATGAAGCTCGTATTGATCTACTCGTCGATAAATACTGCAGTAAGAGACCTTATAGATGTTCAGTAGATGATAAAAAGGAGATAGAAGAACAAGTTGCAAAATTACTTGACAGAAATTTGATAGAAGAATCATATAGTCCTTTTGCGGCACCTGTAACTTTAGCATTCAAGAAAGAAGATAATAGGAAATCAAGGTTATGTATAGATTTTAGAGATCTTAACAAAATAGTTGTACCTCAATCTCAGCCATTCCCTTTGATTGATGATCTGGTTATCAAAACAAGAAACTCGATGTACTTTACAACTCTAGACATTAATTCAGCATTCTGGTCTATTCCTTTAAGAATTGAGGATAGAAATAAAACAGGGTTTGTTACACACGAAGGACATTATCAATGGACTTGCTTACCTTTTGGACTAAAGACATCACCTGCAATATTTCAAAGGGTACTAAGTAACATTCTGAGGAAGTATAAACTGACAGATTTTGCCGTTAACTATATCGATGATATTCTGATATTTTCTAAATCATTTTCAGACCACATTGATCACTTAAAACAATTGTTTGACGCTATTAAAAAGGAGGGTTTTAGATTAAAATTTACAAAATGCACATTTGCTTCTAATTCCGTTAAATATTTAGGTCACATAATCGAGAATAATACTGTACGCCCGTTACGAGATAATTTAATTTCAATAAAAGAATTCCCAGTTCCAAAGACACAGAAAAACATCAGACAATTTTTAGGCAAAATAAATTTTTATCATGAATATTTACCAAAAAGTGCAATAATATTAGAACCTTTGCATAATTTACTTAGGAAAAATCAGAAATTCATTTGGTCTGAGGATTGCCAAAAGTCTTTTGAAAAGATAAAAGAAATGTTATGTTCACAACCTATATTAGAAATTTTTGATCCAAATTTACCAATAAATATTCATACTGATGCATCCTTAGAAGGTATTGGTGCAGTGTTAAAGCAAACACAACCGAATGGAAAAAACAAACCGGTAGCATACTTCTCAAAAAAATTGAATAAGGTTCAAAAAAATAAAAAAGCTATATATCTAGAATGTCTAGCTATTAAAGAAGCAATTCGGTACTGGCAATACTGGTTAATAGGTAAAACGTTCACAGTGTATTCTGATCACAAACCACTAGAAAATTTAAATATAAAATCAAGGACAGATGACGAAATTAGGAGATTTAACATATTATTTATCACAGTACGATTTTAAGATAGTATATGCTCCAGGAAAAAATAATTTAGAAGCAGACTGCTTAAGTAGGAACCCGGTGCTAGATGCTAATGAGGATACAGATGAACGCTTGAAAGTAGTGAATATAATAACATTAGATAATATAATAAAAGATCAACAAGAAAATGAATATTTGCAAAAAAATAAATCAACATTAATATATAAAAACAATATTTATTACAAGAAAGTTAGGAAACGTGAAAAAATTATGCTATCAGAAGAGTTCAGTAAAAGGCTTATTAAAGAAATTCATGAAAAAATGTGCCACATCGGCATAAAACAAATGCAAACGAAGATTATGCCGCTGTACACATCAAAAAACTTAAAAATAAATATTAATAATTTGTGTAAAAATTGTGAAATATGTATAAAGAATAAGTCAAGAGGGCAAGTTAAGTACGGTTTGATGTCACAACTAGGTCCTGCCACGAAGCCTTTTGAAATAGTCTCCATGGACACTATCGGAGGTTTTGGTGGTTCTCGATCCACAAAAAAATACTTACATCTTTTAGTGGATCACTTTACGCGATATGCTTTTATAGTCACTTCAAAAACACAGAGTGCTAATGATTTTATTAAACTAATAAATAATGCAACTGATTCTCATTCTATAGGGATGTTACTCACTGATCAATATCCGGGGATAAACTCGAAGGAATTTAAACTATTTTTAAAAGATAAATCAATAACTTTGGTTTTCACCGCAGTGAACACTCCTTTTTCTAATGGTTTAAATGAAAGGCTTAATCAGACACTAGTAAACAAAATCAGATGTAAAATGAACGAGAAAGATAATAAGTTAGCATGGACAACAGTCGCACATGATTGTGTGGAGAAATATAATGATACAGTACACACTGTTACTGGTTTTGCACCGAAATATTTATTGAACGGTTCGGATGTTTCTTTTTTGCCAAATGAACTTAAAAATAATAAATCGCAAATTGAATGGCTTCAGGATAGAAAAACTGCCTTAGCAAATACAATTAAATCTCATAACTATAATAAACAAGTATTTGATAAAAATAGAATCGAATTCGATTTTAAAATAGGTGATAAAGTATATGTTGAAAATGGTAATAAACTAAATAGAAAGAAGTTAGATGAGCTTAGGCTTGGTCCGTTTGAAATTTTAGCAAAGATATCAAATTCAATTTATAAAATTAATACAGGTCACAAAAAAGTTGAGTCAAATCTATTTCACGTTACTAAGCTTATACCATATATAACACATTAGTTAAGTATACACGACTCATAAATAGGAATTAACAAAGATGTAATAAGTATTTTTATGTTCTGAGTGTTGGATATTTTGGAGTGCGATTGGTACAGTCAACTGCATGTTAAGTGACTTTTTTACGAATGTATGTAGTGGTAACTATGTAGTGATAAGATATGGTATATATGATTAGATTACTTATGTATTATAATAATGTTTAATAATGTTATGCAATGTTTTTTTTTCTGGAAAAAACATTTTGGAGGAGGGAGATGTAAAGAAACGACATTTTATTATAATGAGGTTTCATTCGTGAGCGCTCTATGTCTATTAAACTGCTTTGAACAGGAGACGTCACTAACGTCATTCGTAGCAAATAATTATGGATGAGAAAATATTTTAATAATAAGGAAATTGCAGATATTAATAAACTTAAATGTCGTTTCTTTAATTACAGGTATGAATTATTAATTTAGTTATTTTTGTATTTGTTAATTGTCTAATAGAATTTATGTAAGTTTAAAAATAAACTCTTTAATTACAGAGCAACACATTTTGTTTATTTGGAGATTGCAATTTCTAAAAGGCTGAATAATAGTCTTATATACAAAAAAAATCGTGTGGAAAAGGCTTGTATACCTACTACTAGATACACGGTTCTTTTTGCGTCGGATTAAAAAAATGTTATGTTTGTTTGTTTGTTCAATGCAAACAAACAAACAATCATCAAATCTTTCTTCTGTATAATAATAGTACAAATAGGGTATTTGACTAATCTCGATATAGTAAAAAATATTTATACTTTTCCAAAATACTGGTAAATGAGAACCAATGGCCAAAATTTTCAGTTAAAAATATAACGTCTAGCTGATTTTATGAGCATTCAAAGTTTCATGGGCAAGTCCATTTTTAAAGAATAAAATTTTAAAAAAATAATTATATCATTGAACTACCCGTACATTTTTCACCAACTTTTATTATGAAACCATTTACTTAAACGAAACATTTGATATAGCTACCAAACAAAATTTACTAGACGCGCATACAAGATACGAGCGTGTGACGTCACTTGCCTGTAGCCATTTGTATAGAGCGTTTTTGGGCTTGCCCAAAATATGTGCTCTTAAAGTTGTGATATCTCAGGTGATTCAAATCAGAATCGAGCAATTCTTTCAATAATGTTGTAAATTGAGAGGTCTTTTGATTAAACACATATATTTTTTTTGTCAAATACCCTATTATTAATATGATTTTTGGTATCAGTTCTGGATCTGGATCATTCCGTAATAATCTCGTTCCGCTCCGAAGTGTAGTTCCATCGTTCCCTATCGTTCCGCATGTCCGAGGCGAACAGAATTCGCCTCGGACATGCGGAACGATGGAACTATTTATTTAGACACTTCGGAACGGAACGATGTCGTTCCAGTGTCGGACATAGTTCCTGGAACTATTTAGGTCCGGAACGACACATGTCTACAGGGGACACCGTGATCACGAAGGCGGTTCCCCCAGGGCGAGGCTCCTCCATTGCACTGCGGAGGGGCTGACCCTTGCGATTATCCCTAATGTGGATAACTCGGGTGCGTAATTTTTGATAGTGGGGACTGCGTACGCGCTGTCCCCCTGTTATTCCAAGATGAGACAGACACTATTTATGGTGTGATAATAACTAAGTTGTGATATTGCAGCGGTGTAAAATGACATTTATAATTTATATTAATTTACATTTAGGACATTATAATAATAAAAATATCGCCCTTCCATGTAAATTGCATTAATTATTATTTGATCAATGTTGTATTAGGTGACTGTTTTTTTTTGAGATTAGGCCCTATTCTGATTCGGGGAAAATTTATGTATTCATCGGTATATTGCCTTCAAAAAGTTTCTAGGGTAGTTTAAAAATCACAGTGTGTGTGTGTGTGGATTATTATACACTACCCATTCTTTTCATTCCTTTCCCTACCATTAGACTATTCACAGTAGGCCCTCCGCCTTTCCTCAAGTGTTGTTTTCTAATTAAAAAATTCTCACACGTTCCCGCCGGTGCGAGTATCTTTCGTGTCGTTAACGACCCGATTACATGCAGTTAATTGTTGGTAATAAGCCCTTGTTTGCGTAAATGTCTAATTACAGACGTACGCCGTCATGTAAGAACTGACATGCTGAGGTTTTTATTTAGCAGATACATAGTACATTAGGCATAGTATAATGTGTAAATTAAGTTATGAAATTATTTTATTGATGGCGCAACTGCATTTTATGTCATACGGTATGGTAACTCCATTGGTTATACATGGGAACTCCGAAACTCCGATAGTTCCTCGAAAAATGATTTTGACCCCCATAAGACATGTCTTTGCAAATTTTTTAATGTAATCCTTAAGAATAACTAGGTACCATATTCTATCCATACTAATATTATAAATGCGAAAGTAACTCTGTCTGTCTGTCTGTCTGCTACTCTTTCACGCCAAAACTACTCAACGGATTTAAATGAAATTTGGTATACAGATAATCCTAGACCCTAAGAAAGGACATAGGCTACTTTTTATTGCGAAAAGGGGGTTGTAAGTGGTTGAAAGGGGGGTAAAAAGTTACTTTTCCACGCGGACGGAGTCGCGGGCGGCCGCTAGTCTTATATAAAATTATATTATCCTAAATCTTACTCCATAAATATAGAAATTCCGTGCAAGATCCCTCTCCCACCTCATCTAGGTACGTGTAAACTTGTATCCCCCCCCCCCCCCCTCCCCCCTAGAACCCTTTGACTGTCTAGTATTATAAACGTTTTGGTAAAATAAATTGAACCCGTTATTAGCTGTAAGCCATAGAAGTGAATTTAATGTCAATATTGTAATAAGAGCTGTGGATTTTGAATAAATGAAAATAAAAATAAATAAATAAATAATACTACACAAATCCGTCGGGTATGATTGTTTATGCTGTACACCTGTTAAGATGCAAGGCAAGATGCGTATTATTGGTAATAGTATCTAAAAAAGATACTAAATATCATAGGAAATACGAATTCGGACGGTAACTTGATTGCCATAAATTTCGATTAATACAAATGTATCATGCTTTATAATGATAATGGAATAACGGGGGGACAGCGCGTACGCAGTCCCCACTACCAAAAATTACGCACCCGAGTTATCCACATTAGGGATAATCGCAAGGGTCAGCCCCTCCGCAGTGCAATGGAGGAGCCTCGCCCTGGGGGAACCGCCTTCGTGATCACGGTGTCCCCTGTGCCAGGTAAGTATGACTTTACGGCTCGCGCGCGGGGTAGTCATGATTCCGAAAAAAATGTTGCTGGTGCGATGTAACTATGCACAGCGCCATCTGCCATCAGACTGCCGTAAACTTATTGACGTTTAGTTAGTATCATCAGCAAAGCAAGATGAGCAAGTAATGCGAGCTAATATTATTTTAATGTGAAAAATATATGTACCTATTAAATAATTTCAGTAAATATTTTTTCTGCTATTTGGTTACGAGGAATATTTAAGACTTAGATCTATTAACAAACAAATATTAGGTTTCTTGTTTATCTTTAGTAATTCAATACTTGCTGCGATGACTTATAAAATCCAAAACAAACGATACCGAGAAATAAACTAACGGATCTACATTGAAATGCTGACAGAAGCTTTGCAAAATTAATTATCTACGACCAACGTAACCGGTTCCAATTAGAATGCATTTGCATATTCATCTATTCTACCCCTCCGGGGGTGAGATGCCTTCAATATTATACAGAGGCATTGAAGATGGAAAAAGATTGTAAGATTTTTCATGTTACCACTGCATAAAGACTAAAGTTAGCCAAACCATAACGTTTCGTTCGACGAAGCCGTCGTTTGGTCATGTAAACGGAAACCAAGGGTATTAACCAGATCAGTAGATCGATCACCGATCAACGCATACCAACGTTGTTTGTTCGATTGTACCTTTATTTGATCGACGGATTAAACATTTGGTAAGATTCTATTGGTCGACGTTGCTGAATAGGTTTGAGAGCTATAAATGATCCATCGTGCAATAAATAATATAAAATCCGTTCTACCATTGAATGGTCTCTTCGATCGACGATCGATCGATTCATTGGGATATAAGTAGAACTATTACCTCAATGGATCGATTGGTCTGGTAAGACCTGTAGTCTGCAACATTTTACCCCAGAACTTGCGGTAATTTTGTGTGACCCTTCCTAACTCGCGACATTACGAGTATAAGATGGATGAAATTGTGATCCGTATCACACTGTAGTTCGAGATTGCGTTATTAAATTTCGTTGGATAGCAATCCATCAAACTGAAACCGCCTGATTGCAATCTGTCACTCGTTAAACTGTCAACTGTCAAAAGCCTGGCCCTGATTGGTCATAAAATCGTTATTTATTTTATTCTAAAACGAATCTCTCATAACTTTGTGCCGTACTTAATGCGTCAAGAAAGTCAAGGATTTATGAGGATCTACATACTAGAATTCGCATATTTTATAACCGTTGGGGCTCGGGGGGCTACCACTCTCTATGACATAAGGGGCAGTGGCGCCATCAATTAATTTGATGACTTTCTTGATGCATTATATTTGTTTGTTAATTTGTTTGGTAAGTGTTTCTCAAATCACTCGACATGGACAGAGCGTCGTGTGCTCGCTGTTAGCACGGAAACAGCCATAAAAATATACTAAGTACGCACATCCCCACTTAAATTGACTCTCATCTTAGAGGTTGAATATCAATTTAGGAAGTTTGACAGATCATGGTAACCTAATGTGTGGCTGTCTATACAATGCATTGCTCATATTGAGCAGTATAACTGTTTTACGAAATTAGAGATCGGTAAATCTATTTTATGTTCGTAAGCTTGTTTCTATCAAGCTCACGTAATAGTGCGTGTATCTTCACCCACGTCTGACCTACTGAACCTTACTGGGAGAGGTACTTCCAAGATTTTGAATTATGTAAGTAAGAAGAGTATAAAATCAAATACTGGACTGCCGTGTTGTTGATTAGGAAGAACGATATTTTTTAGCGGTTTATCGTTACCATATTTTTTACTAAAGTTAGATTTCATTTTGCAATGTTTATTCTAATTCTACAGTCAGTTCTAGTAGGTATTCATTTACTCTTTTTTTTTAAAACCAGGTTTTGCAACATGAGGCTAATGTAATTACGTAAGCTTCAAATGTGATATTTTTTTAGATTAAACCAATTTACATAGCTCTTTTTATTCAGGGGAGCAATTCTCGTGCACTTGCAATTGAAGTCGAATTAGAATTTTGTATCGACAAATGTATCTATGAAATCTCTAAATTCGACTTTAGTCTCGAGTGCACGAGAAATCCCCAGTTCCAGAAATAGGCAAATCAATTTGTACAGATGGATGAAACATCAGCATCATAAGCGTTAGAATAAGCCGAGTTGTTAGCGAAAGTATTATCGTCTGCTAACGAGAGCTTAGTGTTACAGTCTCTAACTCGGGGATAACAAGATCAGTGTTGCCAACTTGACGCTATGTAAAAAAAAATGCGGGAATTTTATGTACAGTCAGCCACACATCAGGTTCCCACAACCTGTCAAATTTCTTCAAATGATATTCAACCTAATGTGTATGACAGTAAGATGAGAGTCAGTTGAAGACGTTTGACAGTTTTGTATACTATGATGTGTAGCTGTACGTACCCATAGAGCCCCTGAAAACCAGCGCCTCGGCATTATCTATTGTCTTGGCATTATGGAAACTTGGAAAGGCGATGAGCCTAAAAATAATGAATAAATTTCTCGTTTACCTTGACATTATAGACCATGCTACCTCAATATTTGGCATTAAAAGTATGAAAATAGTACGAAATCCGGAAAACTATTACGGAGTTCCATAGTATTATAACCAATGGGGCTATCTGCATACTCTAAGACGTAAGCGGCAGTAGCGCCAGACTATTTTTATAGTATCAAAGTTGCTAAATTGGCAACACTGAACAATATTATTCCCTCTTAAAAGACAAAGGTCTCTATTTTTGGGCAAACGGTATTTTTGTTCGGATATCATTTTCCATGTTTGCCGGAGTGATGGATCTGAGCTTATCTAGATTCAGCACTCGAATTTCGTTCTACATATTATATTGAACTTTCGCAAATAGGCGATCTAGATTCAGATAAGATATTGGATGCCTAGCAACTCATCTAAAGTAGGTAGAGTGTGCAGTAACGTAGAGTCGTAAGTGCGCGGGGAGGGTGGCCTTCGCCCCGGGTGGCGCTTAGGGGACGACAAAAATCTCTGATTTATCTTTGTTGAAGACTTTTATTCTTCAACAAGGATAAAGCAGAGAAGGCAGCATCAATACCACTGCCACTTCTACTGCGCTACTGGGGGGTGCTTTTTTGGTTTAAAGGCAGCAAAATCTAAGCTTCATTTTTGGGGTAAGGACAAAAAATTTGCTGGGTGGCCGATACCCACGACGTCACTGAGAGTAGGTATGAAAGACTTGTACATAAAAGATGCAAGTCAGATGTTTCAGGCTTCTTTACGGCAGTTTGCTTTCGGATTCCTTTTCATAGATTTCCAGGGAAGGTGGCCGTCATTCGTTTTATTAGGTTCCGTTTCCTGGTACTTACTCACAACTCCACATTAGTATAGATCTATATTATCAAACTTTGTCTTAGCTTGCTTCACACTTCTGGCTACACGTACGATATGATCCTGCGCGTGCGCTCACACGAGGGGGCCCGTCCCTGGTTTTATTAGGTTTCGCTCCCTGTCAGTTGCATCCTGGCCACATGTCATAACCCGTCGGCAGCGGACATCCAGCGCTCATCTCTCACATTTAGGGCCTGGGTTGAATAACCCGGTGAGCAACCTAGGTTTTATTAATATGAGTAATCCTAGGAGTTTTCGGGTTTATTCGTATTAGAAACCCTGGTTGAATGCCCTACTCCCATTGCAGCTACTTTAGGGAACGGAATTAGTTCGAAATTTTGCCATTTACCATGCCAAAACTTTATCGTTCATTCGACATTTCGACTCACAACTTAAGAAGCCACTAAGCCAGACTTTCGTCAATTTAAATATGGTTTGGATTGTGATGTGGTTATCTTCCAAGACATTTTATAATAGTAGTTTCCTTATGTTATAAAGCGGAGTATAAAGATGCTCGGGATTACTGTAGAAATCCGATTCAGCCATGAAAAATAACTAATTGTATCTGTCTTGAATGAAACTGTACTTTAATCTCTTGCTACATACACAATCACTCCCGATTTATACACGAACAGCTCTGTAGTCGAAGCTTACACGAGAAATCTAACTCTGAATGCAGTTATGACGGACCGGTACCAAGTATTATGTACTGGGATCCGCCCAGACTCAATTAATAGCCTTATAAATAACAAGGTTCGACAAAATCCCACACTAAAATCGTGTGAACTAAACTTACAGACGTGTCAGCGATCTATCAACTTACCACTAATACTCTACAGACGAAAGAGGTTCTCAAACTGTGTGATCTCCTGGTAAGAGCTTTGCGCTTAGATCTATGTTTTTACATAAGATCTTAAAATGGATTTGTGTTGGGGCCACGCCCAAAAAAATTGCTTGCATTGGATTCTGTAGGTCTAATTCTTTGTTCTATTAGGAAAACTTGAACACGTGGTGATTCATAATCAAGTTCATTACAATCCCTCTGATATAGTTGAGTGAGATGGCTGGCACCATACATCATAGACTCATAGTTACTTGTGGGTGGACTTGTGCCCCTTTTAGGGACTGGCTGCTTTCAGTTTACCTAATATTTCGCCAATATAAGAGATCTATCACAGATTTATTAAGGTCGGCTACAATGATTGGACAGGCAAGAGATGGTTGAAAATAGAGCGGAGTGACGAATTCGTGTCGGATCCCAAGATCCACTTCGGGTCGCTGAGCCAACGTAGTAAGTAAGTTATATAGACAACAACCAGGCTTTTAGGTAATCCGTCAAGACAAAACACATGCGCGATGTAGGTAATTGATGCCCAGCATCATCTATTGATACTGAGCTCAACTAATATCCCAAAACTAAGTAAGGGCAGGGTCGCTAGTAAATTAATAAAAAGATTGGGAATCCCTGCTCACTACAGTAAAGATATAAAATAAGGTGTACGAGCAAAAAGTATCCACAGTCTAGTGTGTGAACTTGCCTATCTGCACTATTGGGTGGATCGCAGATGACCTACGATATAAGTTTATCACCTGGGAACCTTTGTGCCACATTGTTGCTTTTTCCTTGCTTGTCTAAGATTAGGATAAACATACTTGTATCCGTGATTGATAGTGTTGTTGGTGAGATTATAGTAATGAGGCTTTCATGTTTCTCTTCTTAGAGTATGCAAAAATCGATCATTTTATGAGTAGTAGAGTATAACGATAAAAAAAATATGTTACATCACTTAAGTACGTCATTATGATAGGTAGAATTTACGAAAAATAATGCATTAAAGAGTGGAGTGAATCACAGTGAGTGAATCATATTTTATCGATAGATAAAAATCTCGCGATGTTTAAAATAAATATTTTTAAAACAGTGACCCGCTCATCTGTCAGTCAACATTTTGTCAGTGCCGATGTCATCATCAGCAAAATCATAAGCCAATTCGCACTTCGGCATGAATAGGCCGGCTCGACTGGAGTGCCACCACGGCCTCACAGAAAACTGGCGTGAACCAGCCTAACGCTGAGGCCCAATCGCGGGGAAGTTAGGTGAAAGTGTAAGGGTTAGGAGCGCTTATGACTGTACTGTAGTTGCGGGACCTTATGAGCGGCGGCTATGATAACGCTTACTATCAGATTCAGGTGATCCGTCTACTCGTTTACCACCTATCACATAATAAAAATTCCTCTCATAAATTTTCAGCACGTCACGAACAAACCCCACAAATCCATAATAACGTCACAATGAAATTTTAATTCGATTTACCTAAGTGGGTCAGGTCAGGCACACAAGTCAATACGTATGGCTGAACACGAACACATAAGTACACTCAGCTTACACAAATATAACTTCATTTACATAATAACGAACTGGCGAGTTCCATTCCACACCGAATTATGAAGGAGTTGTAGTGATGGGTCGACTCAACAAACTTGCACTCGAGTCATCATCAAGACTGATTAAATACCCAGTAGTGAGTTTAGAAGCCATACACCTCTTGGTCGGCGACTTGGTTAATTTCATCCACAGCTTTGCAGTCACCGTTAAGATATTATGCGTATGACTTGGCTTTATCCGGACCTGGGAAGGAACGTGTAGTCAAATTTCATTAACTAGTACACATGTTTCCTTCACACTCTGGCGAAGCAGGGAGCGTCGTTGGGGGTTTAATCAGTAGGCCTTCAGTCTACTAACGGACATGACTTCAGAGGCAGCCAATTTTGATTTCCAAGTAGTATCACTGTCCTTGGAGGAAGTGATTCATGAATCACAGTGAACTCGAGTCTTTCTGGATGTTTTAGACTCAATTCCCATCACTAATCACCGAATTAGGCAGGTAAGCGTGAAAATCCCATTAAAACATAAAGACAGTACCTAGCAGGCTCATGAAGGTTGGAGGGCTTTTCGTGGTTCTGAATAAATTACTCCAGGGCCGGTAAACAGCCATTGGATTCAGCGTAAACAGATCAACATGGAAACTTTAGGGCTACCAAAATATTTCATAGATAATTGACATATTCTCTAAATAAATGTGATTCTTGTAACGCAGTGTAATTTCTCTAAAAAGTAAAGTTAACTGTCCCACTGCAGGGCAAAGATCTGTATCATAGGAATCAAGTGATCGCTCCTTTGATAGGATTAGGCTTAATTACCACGATTGACTCATGCGGATTGGTGATCACAAAATAATCGAAAAATTCGAAACATTTTTGGCTAGACCCGGGAATCGAACCCGGGACCCCGAGATCAGGGCCCGGTACTTAACCCACTAGACCAAAGGGGCGTTCTGATTTCTCTAAAAATATTTTTTTTTATGTGATACGTGGCAGACGAGCAGACGGATCCCCTGATGGTAAGCGTATGCGGCCGCCCACAGACACCTGCAACACCAGTAGAGCCAAGTGCGGTGCCAACCTTAAACCCTCTTTCTCCCAAATGGGCCTCCGGTACCCTTACTCACTCGACGAAACACAACCCTGACAACAAACCCTTTTTAGACCCTAGTCGCCTCTCTGAAGGACTTTTGAAATAAACTTCCGATGAAACTTTCTAAAGGATTCATTTTCTCCTAACGAGCATCTAACCAAATTGTTTTTTAAACTAAGCATTAAGCTACTTAGATCGTTGAAGATGAGGGTCATGTAATTAATATTCGTTTAAACTTTGTTCTACAGGTAATTTAATTCTTTTAATTATTTCCAAGCCAAGAGTAGCGATCGCCCGCGGTTTCGACCTCGTGGAATTGGATTTTTCACAAAGAAGTATGTTTAGCTCATCACCCATTTCAGCCAATAGACGTCCACAGCTGGACATAGGCCTCCCCCAATGTTCTCCCCACAGATCGGTTCTGTGCCACCCGCATCCTAGGGACTCCTGCGACCCTCACTAGATCGTCGGGATTAAGAATCGGGTTTAGTAGTTACTAAACCCGATTCTGATAGGTAGTTACCTAAAACAAATAAAATGCTAATCCATCCAGCAGTTCTCGAGGTTAAAATCAACAAACAACTGAAAAACAACAATATTAATATTCATACTCTAGTGTCCTTCGACTGTTTTCCATCGACATTTTTTGTCTATTATATTATATCCCATGAAAAACGGCACAAGTAACTTTGTAATCCCATACATATACTCCCAGACACAAAGATACATTTGCAGTTGAGGTACTGGAAAGAAAAAATAGGACTATCTACAAAAAGAAATGAGATCCCATAAAAAACCAGTACTTGTGAAAAAAACCAAGTCTTGCAACTCAGTTGTTCTACCGTAAAAGTTCCCTAGAACGGCACGACTATGGCCAAGTCAATAAACTGATTTAAAACGTTAAAGATTTTTAATATTGATATGGTCACTGTAAGATGTTATTAGGTTTGATAAATTACGTTGACCCTTAAGACAGCTGAAGGTCCCTTTACTAAGGACCGAATAAACCGACTTGGTATTACATGGATCTCACAACTTTTTACGGTAGAACAACTGAGTTGCAATACATGGTTTTTTGACAAGTATTGTTTTTATGGGATCTTATTTATTTTTGTAGATAGTCCTATTTTTTTTCTTTCCAGTACCTCAACTGCAAATGTATCTTTGTATCTGGGAGTATATGTATGGGATTACAAAGTTACTTATGCCGTTAATGTATCTAGGAAACTAGACCGAAATTGAAAATACCTTATATAGTTTTTATTTGATTCATTCATACAATAAACATTAATTATATTCTAAATTTGAAGGTTCTATGTCTGTAAGAAGTGCTTTAGAATTTTGATGATCGGTCAGTCAGTGATAACATATTGGTGTAGTGCAAAATTCTGTATCAATCGCCCAACAAAGAAATTACTAAAGAATGGGGGCAAATGTGTTGTAGAATCTTAAATTTTGGATGCCTTGTAAACATGGAAAAAAAAAAACTAGTCATGATTAGGTTCAAGACAGAAGCCGACAGAAAATGCAAAATTATACAAAACCAAACATATGTTTGTAACTGACAACGCCCGCACAGCGAACAAATTAAACGGCTTATAAAAAGCGATCAAGCACGTAAGCAATAATCGCTGGTTATAGGAAAACGAATCAGGCGCAGTCACGAGCGAACTAGGCGCACGCCGCAATGTTCCGTGAAGCCCAGATAATTCCGAACAGTGCATTCTCTGAAATTACTCCCCAGCTGCAGTAGTTCACTGCTTTTGATGATGCTCGAGTGTATCGTAGAGTCACACACTACGCTTCCTTCTACGTGAGTCGTGGTAGGTAACCAATCAAATCCTAACCCAGGTGACAGAGCAAATTATCGTGTAGTCGGGTTCTGCAAAATATTTATCTACACCTACATATTATCATTCCATTATAGTAGTGTTTGACTTGATTTCTTTGTAGTTATTTCTTTGTAGGGTTGAAGCCTAAATAGTGAGGGCTGATGCCTGAAATAGGTTTCGTAGCGAAACCTGTGCCACAGATTTCTCGACGAAACCTGTTGCCACATTTCTTGAGGTCTTTCCCCTGCTGTGGTTTATACTGTATAAACGCTGATACTTAACTTTTACATTTAAATCATAATTTTCAAAAGTCCTACACGCCCTTAAGAGCGTTCTCGGCTAGTGCGGAATGTCATGTTTCGGTTTTGATTTGCAAAATTTCACTCACACATAAGCATGTGTTACTGTTTGCATAGAGTTGCCGCGTACGTTTTCTTTATAGTTAGACTGACAAATTTTGATCCTTTCGCTTTATAGCAAAGTAAATTACTGTATTGTTGTAAAATTAAATTGCAAGTTAAATAAAATAAAATAAATCCAACGTTGATTTATTGTTATTCTTTTGATTTTTTGATTTAAGAAAAATAAAAAAATAGGTATATCATTTAGATACCTACCTACCTTTTTTACTCAGGACAGGTAAGCAATTAAATACTTAAAGATATCATGTTTTGTTTAATAAATCATTTAATAAAAAAGAACATTATACATTATAAAACAGTTGTATTTATACATTATAAAACAGTTGCAAACCCTCAATTTGATCCCTTTCTGGGATCAATTCTTTAAGAAACAGCCCCAGAGGAAATGGACGTGGCAGAGCCCAGATACTATGACTAAAAATGAGATCGACTTCATAATATATATCGGACATTAAGCGAATATTCAGAGATGTCTCAGTGATCAATAGGTTTAAAACCGGAAGTGATCACCGACTTCTCAGAGGCACTTTGAATATCAATTTTAAGCTTGAACGTTCTCGGTTGATGAAGTCCACGCTCCGGCCAAATCTGCTCCAATCACTCGCTGGTTCCGATGCCTTCCAACTGAAATTGGAAAATCGATTCACTGCCTTGGAAACCACAATTGACGTATATATCGACGAAGAATTCGACCAAGTGGTGGAAATCCTTCGGGACGAGGGCACAAAGTTCTGTGAGTAGCAAGCGGTCTATACTCTGGATTTAATGGACAAGAGGCGGAAAGATCCATCAGTCACTTCGGCAGAACAACGGGCTCTAAATAAGTCCATCTCCAAGCTGTTAAGACGTGACCTCCGAAGCTCCAATTCACTCTCAATACAGAGAGCAATTGAGCAGAACCAGGGGGGTCCAAAGTCTTCGTACAACAGCTTGACAGGAGCCACCTGTCGAAGTTAACCAAAACAAATCGAGGAGTCGTCACATCAAAGCCAGAAACTTTTTGCCTTCTTTTACGCCATGCGACGGAGGATCTACCCGACATCAGCTTGGAGGAGATCGAGGCAGCTCTTGGACAACTTAAAAATGGAAAAGCCCCGGGAAAAGACGGAGTCACACCGAGCTTCTGAAAGTTGCCGGCAAGCCGGTGTTGAAGGAACTTTGACGTATATTTAACTCGGTTATTTTCTTCGGGAGAACTCCTAGGGCGTGGCCGCGGAGCTTGTTCGTATTGTTCTTCAAGAAAGGCGACAAAACCTTACTGAAGAACTATCGACCAAAGTCACGTCTATAAGTTGTTCTCAAGAGTCATTTCGAATCGCCTTACACGAAGACTTGACGAAGCTCAACCTGCAGAGCAAGCCGGGTTCCGACGGTTTTAGCACCATAGACCATATTCACACAGTGAGACAGGTTATACAGAAGACCAAAGAATATAACCAGCCCCTGTGCATGGCATTTGTGGACTATGAAAAAGCTTTTAACTCCGTCGAGACCTGGTCTGTTCTCGAGGCCTTGCAGAGGTGCCAAGTCGATTGGCGATATCGACTTGGCACGAGGTGTTGAGGTGTCTGTATAACGTCGCTAATATGTCCGTAGTAATCCAAAATGGCCAAACCGAGCCTGTCCTGCTACGACGTGGTGTGAGACAAAGAGATGTTATATCTTCGAAACTCGTCTCCGCTGCGCTGCAGGACTTGTTCAAAACGCTAAACTGGAAAGAGCGCGGAATCAATATTAATGGCGGGTACATGTCACACCTACGATTCGCAGACGACATCGTCATCTTGACGGAAACCTTACATGGCCTACAGGCGAGCAGCCTGGCTGAATCTTCCAATCACTTCGATCTTCGGATGAACTTGGATAAAACCAAGGTCATTTTCAACGAGCTCGTTGATCCGGGACCGGTCGCTGTTAATGGAGTACCTCTCGAAATTGTCCAGGAATATGTCTATCTAAGATAAACGCTCCAATTAGGCAGAAACAACTTCGAGAGAGAAGCCAATAGAAGAATTCAGCTAGGCTGGGCAGCATTTGGTAGGCTTCGTCAAGTCTTCTCGTCATCCATCCCTCAAAGTCTTAAGTCGAAAGTCTTCGACCAGTGCGTCCTCGCGGTCATGACTTACGGTGCCGAGACGTGGACGTGGCTGGACTAATCCACCCGGTTCAAAGTCGCTCAAAAAGCTATGGAAAGGGCTATGCTCGGAGTATCTCTGAAGAACCGCATCAGAAATGATGTAATCCGACAGAGAACCTGAGTCACCGACATAGCCCACCGAATTAGCAAACTGAAGCGGCAGTGGGTTGGTCACATTAGCCGCAGAACTGACAACCGTTGGAGCCGTAAAGTCCTTGAGTGGAGACCGCGACTCGGTTAAGTGTTGGACGCCCTGCGACAAGATGGGATGATGACATTCGAAGGCTGGCTGGTGTGGGCTGGATGAGAGTGGCTGAAAATCGGGAGCAGTGGCGTGCATTAGAGGAGACCTATGTCCAGCATGTTGGAATACATCAAAAATAACTCAAACTCGTCCCATGCTAATCTGCACTTAATTGCATAGTAATAGAGTTCCTCTTGTTGCACTTGTTAATAAGGTTCATTTTACGAATACATATTTCGACCTTGAATCCTGAGGGATCACTCTGTTAGTAAGTCTTGAGATGTTAGTAAGTCTTGAGATGCCAGCGAGTCTTGTCGACTCGGCCGGTTCGTCTTGTGGAGTCTGTTGACTCAGATAGTTAGTCTTGCTCTGTCTGTGAGTCTTGTTACTCTGCTAACTGTACATTTGTAAACATGCGTACTCTCCTATAAAACGATTTAATAAAGATATCGTTTAGTACCAACAAATAAGTTTGTCATTGACTCCCAAAACCCAATACAGCAGTGGACGAGTGTGGGTTGCTGATGATGATGATGATGAAATTCTACTTTAAAATCATAGTCATGTTTCTGTAGTTTGCGATTCAACTATTTCCAATTCTTCGGTGGTATTCTCATGTATTTGACCTTCTCTTTTCTGCTTTTAATTGTAATGAAATCATCGTAAAAGAAAAATGTGAATAGATTATGACCAGCTATGTCATTAAAAGTGGATTCGCGGTAACTTACGTTTTAGCTTCATTAGCTTTGGCCAAATTAAGTACCATAACTTTTCCTTTTCTTCCCCGAATAGCGCCTTTTATATCACATTTTATATTATTATGTAAAATGTAAAGAATATAATATATTAATCTATGGAAGTTACTAGAATTGCATTTCTTTACCTTCGTACTCACCAAAATTTTGTTTGGTTAAAACAAATTAATATTCTTAAAACAAAAAGTATCAATCCGTCTCAGTCGCGTCAAAAAATCTCCAATTTCAAATAAAATTTTACGTAGCACGCGGTGACCGGGAGCGACATAGGTCCTACCTCGGAAAGGCCTCGGCCGGCACTGAGCGCTGGTGCGATTCTGCGCCGATATATAGTAGTACTAAATGATTCATAATAAAATAAAAAAACAAGTTATTAAAGTTAAAAAAATACCACGTTTTAAAGCGTAAATTTCTTCATTTATTAGGTTTAAAAAAAATCAAGAATACCTTTTATTTCATCCTAAACTAATACGTGTAATAACTCGAAAAATTACTAACAATGATACTTTTGAGTACACTTTTCTTGTATGAAAACTTACAGTAATCACTATTGTTTTGTAGCCATGCCCTAATATATGTTATTGTTCTTTTAATAGAAATATTGTCATAAGTTTGTCGTTTATAGTTTTACTATTATCGAGCATTTGCGTAGACCTTCGACCACAAGTTTCAAAAAGGGATTGTATTAAAACTGTTTTAATGAGAAAACTAAATGATCATTTGAAAATATTTTGAAATTATGCATTAGATTATGAAATCTGCAATAATTTGACATCAATATCTTATTTACAAACTGTATAGATTATCATTTTATTCTCCATCGGAAATCAATGATTTTGACTTAAGTGTGACTCTTACGGATAAACGCTCTTAATGAAACAATATTGTATTGGGGAGATCCACCATAACCATTATGTGTTATTAACAGAGTTCGGAATTAGGTAGAATAATTTTGGATGGAGTACATTTCCTTACCCTGATTCCATACAGCGTAAGAAAAAATAAAGTGGATAAATATGTAACAAATTTCGAGATTAATGTTACAGAATTTAATTAAAAATACATCATATTTTTCATAAAAAATGTTAAAGGGGGTCAAAGATGTCCTCAATTTAGGAGATACGGCCAAAATATTTTTTTGTGATGTCCATTTCAAATGCCGGGCAAATTAATTCATATTTGTATCAAAATTTCGACGCAAGTACTTGAATAACTGAACCTAATTCCGACCTCTGTTTATAGATAAAATATTGGTTGTTTTAGCTACGAAATGTAATTTTTTCTTCCTTTCCCTTTCTCCAATAAAACTTTTGTGAAAGACTCTTGTTCTGATTATAACAATCTTTTTATTTGTGACGAGAATATATTGTACAGTCTTCGCTGGCTTGATTGTGTATTTTGCAAGTAACTTGTCTGAGTGAAATGTGTTTTCTTTTTGTTTTTCCAATTTTTTCCTTTCATTGATTACATTATTTCCTTTATTCTTTTCTTTTCTGACTTGATCTTGAGTAGAAGATACATCTGTAAAATTACTGGTATTAAAATATACACCATCAAGTAAGGAACCCTAAAGCCAAAGAATTGTTACGTGACAGGATTGAAACTTCAGTATTACGCATCACGCTATGATATGATTAGCCGGTTAGGCATTAACTTCACTTGTATGTTGATTGAGATAATTGGACTTCAATGTTACTGCACTTGTTTTTGCACTTTGTTACTGGTTTAGTAGTTTCTAGAAGAGGAATATGGTCGTAAATGTACACGAAGTATGCGTTATTATCATAGCTCCTAAGAAGATAAAATTAATAAGAAAAGGCAAAGGTCGACTTCAAATATTATCTGATTAGTTAGGAGTTTAGGACATTAACATTTTGTTCTAGAAATTGTAGAAGTTTGTGATCAATGGCGTTATTAACAGTGTATAAAAAGTGCGCCTTATAAATGAGAGGTTCCCATTTCCAAAACGGGCTGCATTTATCAAACTAGGCATACCATGCATGGAGGAAAGGGATACCATTGCATTGTGAGGAAACCTAAGGTATCAGAGAGTTTCTCAAAAGTGTATGCTTTGTTTTTGTTGAGACAAATATCAACGATGTATAATATTTCGCTTGGGCTGATTCCCTTGTTCAAGAGTTGCAAACTGCAACTTATAGCAAAATTGTTCAACTTTGTCAGACTTGAAAAACGTCAGAAACATGGTTGCTGATTATGTTATAAAAATGTGTAGGTATAATAAAAGGCGTCGATTATTATCTTAGTCAAAGAACCATCCCACACTTTGGTGTGACTAATTTACATAGACTTCCTGAGTTTTTTCCATCTTAAGTACTCGCAATTCAACGTTGAATGCGGGTCAAAACTTGAAATTCAAACGACGCAAATAAATTATGTATCTTTTTTACTTTGAAGAAGTCACAAAAGTAATTTCCTAGACACTTATGTCCGTAAAAAACCTAAACAACTTAAAGTCAGTTCCCAATTCATACGGCACCATTTTTAACCGGCTATTACGAAATAGAATAGTGTCATTTGGCCATTTTTTCCCCAAATTACGGCTATTTTCGTAATGGCGGCGTAATGAGCCTTTGTCCGACATTACGTGGACAATACCAGTAATCTTAGACGCGCAAGATCGCCATCTAACCGAGATACTTTGTTACACTGAGATTCAATTCAATTCAATTTATCAACCAACTTAAATATAAAACGTACAAAAGCAATTGTTTTTAGTTTGGCCTTTATGGTATTTGACTTGCCCGATGATGGTGCTTTGGTAGTGACCCTTACACATACGCCAAAGGTTGTGGGTTCAATCCTCATCCTGGATAAATATTCGTGTGATGAACATTTGTGTTTTTTCAGTGTCTGGCTGGGTATCAGTGGGATTGGTGATCAATAGATGCATTTAAGACAACGATGTTTGAATTCGGATGACGTGCGAGAGTGGGAGAGAAGACGAATGGCAGATGACGAAGTAAGACGCTGAGCAATTATAAGATGATTAATTAATAAACAGAAGACTTATTCCTAAATCCTGAGTTTCAATTGCCCTATCCTACACTTATTTAATTATTATATATTCTATTATTTCTCTGTAACACAAATGCTTAAGCTACTTAGTAGGGAGTCAGGTCAATATAATGGGATGTTGTTCAATTTATTAACTGAACAATCGCTGTCATCAGTCACAAAGCCATTAGCAGATCTAACTGCGTGGTGTCTCGGTGAGTCAGTCCCTACCTCTTCTCTATGTTGAGACAATCCTCATTGTTTTCTTCTTAACTTACGGCGGAACTGGGAACAAAGGTGTTTGAATTCTACTTTGTTCCGGCGACCTACCTCACAATATATCGGACAAAAGATCTCTCAGTAACCTTCTTTGAATGTTCCCCGTAATGAATCGATCGTTATCAGTGCGTATAACTTACCAAGTACTTGTACCTTTGTATTGTTTTGTCACAATAATGTGACTGCGGGTGCACTTTGTGTCACGGTCAAAATGTGACATTTGTCACTCAACCTCGGCTTGCCTACTTTTCGAAAGTACGATAATTAATGCCAACAGGAAAAGAAAGGCTACGGTAAAGGAAGCATGAACGAATTAAGTTGTTTAAATTAGGCATACACGCAAACAGATCGCCGCACTTTTGATTTTAATTAACTGTGGCGATCTTAAGTTTTATTCGAAACTTTTATAACTTTGGCTAAGTCATCGTTGCGTGTCTTTAAACTACATGTTTCACTTTCATGTAATAGATTTAGGCCGAAGTAATGAAAGTTCAATTTTGTTTTGCTGGAATAAGAAAGACGCTTGTATGGTAAATTCGTTAAAATTCGGTTGAATTTTAATGCCATTCCGACCACTCATTCTCGAGTTTTGAAACTTTTCATTTCAAGCAGATGCAAAATATTGGAGTATCGACTTTTAACTTTGCAGAAAAACTCCTTATTCTTATTAATGATGACAACTTTGAAAGCGTCCAAGCTGTAACAAGAAACAAAACCGCTTATCTTATGATTGGAGGCTGCGGACTGGAACTGCGCAACAAGGACAAATAATACAATAACCAAAGGAGCAAAGAGGGACAACCTAATCACTTATCGTTAGAGCTCCGGAGCGCCGGATGAAGTAATTGGAAGATTTTTTTCTTGAAAAACATCGTTGTTTGAAAAGTAACTTTGTTTGTTTAATGTTCTTTTGATAACTTTGTACTGGTGAACTGTGCGTAACTTGATTTTGATTATAATTTGAATTTGTGATTTGATTCCAGTGCTAATGGCGCCGCGGCTACTCACTACTAATAGATCGCACTTTAAGCTAAGACTGGGCTTGGGGTCGATCCTGAGTTTTTCTCTTAAGAAATTTCAGTGTCAGCCTGAAGTCGGAAAGCGGTCTTGTACCCTCAACTACTTGCGGTCTTGTACTATTCTACTTTTTTTTTTGTAATAAGTACTAATAGCGAGCATTTTTAAATTGACGAAGGCGTATGTAAATGGCGAACATTTTGAATACCCATTGAAGGTTTACTCATTATAAATTTATCTCTCCTGTAGGCTGCAAAGGGTCAAAGTGTTTCTCTGCTATTACTTAAAACTTTAATGCGGCTTCGTCGTTTTGCGTGACGCTCGGGAAATTAGCTGAGTGCACTCAGACACGGAGCGCTAGAGTGACGCGTTTGTGAGGACGCCAGGAGGGACACTAGCTGTACAAGGCTTAATGAGTTAAGGCTTCTGGCAAGTATTCTGTGCTTCTGGAATAGATGATGCCCGTAGGCGAGAAAAGCATGATACTGATAATGCGCCTGTTTTCGGAAAATTACTAAGATTGAAGATTTTTTGGTATAGTACGCGGCATGTAAATTTGTCGATGACCTTGAGTGCGCAGAAACCATTTTTAGTACAAAGTCTTCTATTTTACAAGTGCGCAAACTAACGGTCATCGCTATTGTTAGATCCCGCAGACTATATGAGTAAGGAATGAATCCAATGTAATGGAAATCCAGGTCGTCCACATCGCAGAGCCGAAATCGCAGGGACTACATGTATCGGAGCAACTCAGGATCGGGTATATTGGCGTAAGAGAATGAAGGCCTATACTCAGCAGTGGGCACTACAGCTGATGATGATGAAGTAATGAATGAGTATGAGTTCACCAGGCGCTATCTAACATAAATAGGTGCAACTGTTCTAGAAAAAGTGCATCCCGAAGCCTTTTAACATCGCAAAGGGGATTAAACATCCACAGCGGTGCATCGACGACCCTGACCACACTAGAGTGGCGGTAACTGGGTCGAACAGAAAAATGCGACTGTGCTCCAGATTTTGAAAGAAAAATAAATCAATTCACACAACATCTCATTCATTTAACCTGACACCGTACTCAGTAGCTTAAAAGCACTTGTGTAACAGATATCAGACATCAGAGGATTTACAAATATAATACTTAGATACGTACACATGTTACACCCACACACTATTATAAATAAACACGTAAGTATTCACAAAGTAATCAGAGAGGTCCCATGGTTTGAATCCGACTACCATCCAACCTTTGGATTTTTCAATCTATGTGCATAATTCAACCATTAGTTCGACTGTTGGCGGTTGGTGAAAACATCGTGAGGCAAACCTAAACGTTTCGGATACTCATTGTTTATAAAATGGGTAACCACGATTAGCCAGTCTGGTTCCCGTCTGGATGCAGCTAGGAATAACACGTTAAGATGAAGGTTGTCCATAGAATTTACCTCTTCATAAATCGTACTAGTTTCGGAACATTCGTTTCAAAAAGTTCTAATAGATGGCATTAGGCGACAATTATATCGCGCAAGGTTTTGCTTTTTCGGTTTAGCTATAAGCATTGTAGTCGCCTATAAAATTTACTTACCTCTTTATAAATGGTATGGGATGGATGGATCATTATGGATAATTTTATAGACAGATCTTAGAGATGATTATGAAAGCTTGCTTAGATTTATCTGGTTTCCTGCGCATATAACATAATCTTAAGCTATTAAGCTATGCGTCCGCGGCTGGATGCCGGGTTCAAGGACCTCAGGGCCACAATACCCGTCTAACCAGTGGACTAAGGGCGAGCTATATGCAGCTGCCGGAACCTAGTCTGTAGGGTGACTAGATCTCCAGTACTTTACGGGTTTTCTTATTTATCAATTGCTTATCATCTCTCAATGCGTGTGCTCGTCATCACATAAAAAGATATAAATCGCTCGAGAAAAACCGTGCAGTTTCAGACTAGGATTGTATACGCGCGTAGAATCTCGTTTTTTTAAAGCTGGTTATGTCAGTCTCATGAGCGTTGACGCGCTTATAAGTTCGTAACAGAAAAACGTTGCTCTTGAAATGATCATGTCACTCTTCAGTGCTGGAAGCGTCAATGTTACTGGGTTCAAAGCTGGCGCTCAGATGGGGGCGACTGAAGGCCCCCCTCAAAAACCCGTACCAGTAGGGTACGGGTTTATACGGGCTGGCAGGGCAGGGAAAGGAGTGGACACTCACAGACTTTTACTTATGTTCTAGCAAGCGTTTAACTCCTTTATGGGGCTCTGTCGATATGTTAGACACCGTATTTTGAACCTTATGTGTTGGAGACAAGGTCCAAAACCATTGAATTGTATATACCTATGCCCATTAACTTTTCCCCAGATTATGGCTTCATATGCAAAATCTTCATGTAAAAGCACCTCACTGCACCATTTGAGACGAAAATTAATGCACCATTTAATTTATCACTTGCGTTTCTAAATAAAGCCCGCATATCTCGGTATCTTTACAGTTTCACAAACTTAGGTACACGGTTGCGAAACGCCTTTGATGAAGGGCGACACACCGCCCATATTAGGTAGGCACGATAACGTAGAAACTAGGTAGGTACTTATAATATAGGTGTGAATAACACCAACGTGACAAAAGGGAATATCTCATACATATTGTACATACAATTTCTGTTATTTCTAGTTCTTAAGTTGTGAATTTTGTGCAAAGTACATTTATCTACTTATCTCAAATGTTGTATTTATGTTACGTACGACGGACAAGCATTTGACCTCGATCACACCTGATGTACCAACAGCAAGGGCAAGCTTGGCCCACCTTCGACCTCCCTCATATTCACTTATATGAGGTCTAAGGTGGGCCATGCTTGCCCGTGAAAAGCCTCACTTGCCTCATAATAAATAGAGCTCAAAGTTATATTTTTTAGATAACTGCTGCGGATAACAAGTTCCACTTCTTGTACATTAGTTTTAAACCTGTACCTATTAGCTTATTAGAAACTATCTTATGTCCTACTAGCTAGACGCCAGTTATAGACGGCCTGTCCCTTAAATTGGCTTATATGTCCGATTCCGCTATCACGACCACCTTAATAGTCCACACGAACATGTGCATCATGCCTTATTGAGCTCAGTCGGCACATGTGGCAGGGTTGATTCAAATCACATTTTTTTAATCACATAATTTTTCGATGAAACGCTTTATTTTCATCATTCACTGAATTCAAAAAGGGGGTTTCCGCATAAACTGAAATGCATTCTTCAAATCAATTATTTAGTTCTAATAACGAAGGCTGCCAATAAAGAAAGTGAAGATAATAATCAATTAATCAGATCAACCAATCAGATTTTAAATGAAATTTTAAATTTTGTAAACCTATTACCTACCTACTCAATCATGGCATCACTGACATGTGGCAAAGAGATTGCCAGTGTGGAGGTGTTGTGGAGAGGCATACAACTGCTCCAAAGATCCGATTTGCAATATGTTTAAAGGAGATCAGACTTTCTGCTCCAAAGAATAAAGTCCGATTTGCAATATTTTTAACATAGAGGAGATCGGACTTTGTTCTTCGGAGGAAGCGATGCCCAACGGTGGGCTAAGGAATACTGAGGAAGAAGAAGCCAGTGTGCTCCTAAAATACCATTCACAGACAGTGGTAAAATAATAGTTACCTCAATCAGGCCTCTTTGCAAACTGGTAGTCATTAAGCTATTGTGGTCATAACTATTATGTGCAATCAATATTTTTTACTATGAGGGTTTTTGCAAATAAAAAGTCCATTAGATGTTGTAATATAATGATGAGGTTGTATTACAACATCACTGGTTGAACGTAACATTGTCAGTGACACATAATAATAAGATTCACCCAGGCAATTAGAAAAAATTATGCCCAAGTTCACAAGGTATACAGATTTTTGGTATTTTCATAGGAGATTTTCGTTAAAAAAACCATGTGGGTGTACAATTTTACCGTAACATCCTCATTTCAGCAACTTGGTGCAGCAAATAATTATAACATTTTTTGTAGATGTTTTTAGTTAACAGACTCCGTAATGCGTAAGTACCTATACTCTGATCCATAATCATGTAATATAAACTGACAGCTACAATCGACCTTTATTTTTTTTAATGTTGCCTCCTAAGCGCACTAGTGCTGTTATAATTGAATTGTGAGCGAACAACTGAATTTATTATTGAACATTTTAGATGTTAAGATTTCATTGATTTAATAAGAAAAACATTACACAAAGTACAGCGATATTTTATACGTAATGCATAGAGCTGGTTTGAATGAACATAAAGACAACAATAAAGAGTAAAAATCGATAAATTGTTTTTTATTTAAATGAATTAATCTGACAACTCATAGCTGTTATGTTCGACATAAATACTCTGACAATTAAGTCATGAAAATAATCCTTTGATTATTTCGCAAAATGTTCATTTCCCTCACCATAAAAGTCTGACACAACAAAACGTGACTATAAAGAATGGTGGCAAATTCAAAAAACCTTGGGGTATCAACACTTATTACAATCAGAAAAACTATGTTGATATTTGTGTTTTATTAGACTAAGCAGAATACTAGTTTAATAAAAAATACAAGTGTTAACGTCGTCGTCGTAAATAGGTCTTCGCTACGGAACCCTTTCATTGTGCGTGTCGACACGCTCTTGGCCGGTTGTTTGAATAATTTTAAGCTCCTTTGAAAATGAGTTTATGTAACCAAGTTTTTGGATTCGATTATTTTACTTGTAAATACTTAAAATTAATTTTATTGAATGACAACATTTTAACACACTTCGTACATTTAGTTAGAAGTTTGGACATCAATCAGCCTCCAAATGTAATTTTCAAGATTTTCTCATGTCATGAAAAGAAAATGAAAAATAATTGAATCGCAATTGAACTTTTCGATTACTCACGACCGACACTATTTTTGTATTACGATAACGCGACAACCCGCCAACTGTCAGTTGATATTACATGATTATAAATCAGAGTATAATAATCTTTAAGTTCCTAATCAAATGAGACTTCTAGGGTAAAGAAAAAATAACTATATAACTATATAAAAGGAGGAAATCAGATTATTTGATGTTAAACAATAACATTTTTATGAAATAAACAACTGATATTATTGGATTTATACCATAGAAAGCAATGTAAATTTGAAGTGATTAGATAGTAAATAATACCAATAAATTATACTTTCAAATAGCAGATAGGTACAATATACTATACATAGAGATCGATAAGATATGAGCAGTTCAATAAAATTAAATGTAACGTGAAATGCATACCTATAACATTCTTAAGTCTTAAAAAATTACACTTTAAAGACACGCGAAAAGTATTTGTGATATTTGTTGTTCCATAAAACATGAATACACTTTAATGAATAACCGTAACGCAATAGTTTAATTCAAATAAGAATAAATAGGTAAAATTTTAAGTCGGTACGTTTCGTACGCATCATTTACTTACCAATATATGCCAATAATATCCAATAGGAATCACTTTAGAAAGTTTTCTGATTATTTCACGATACACGAATAACACTCACAAATTGTTTTCAATTTATTTTAGTTTCCGTTCACAAAATTTCGATAAATAAACACAAAGAATCCACCACGAGCACAAAAACCCTTTTGTTGTCTTGACAATTTGTTGACAGCTTCTGTTGTCAGTCAACAACTGTCAAATTCCAACATAAAACCCAGTATACAATAGCGAAGTCGTCAGAATGGAATAAATAGATAGCCAATATAGGTAATATAATTAAAATACGTAAGAATGGAATAATAATAATAGAACAGAATATCAAGAATCACAAAATCTGTTTTTCAATAAATGATTAAGTAATAACAATCAAGTTCTGCAAGACATTCAGCAGATAATATTTATACACGCGTTAGTATTGAGTAGGTATGTCGAGCTAGGTTTCTGCTTGCAAAAAAATAATATTTATTATTCTCTTGACAGGTATATAATATTCAATGCAACTCATGAAAGAAAAGGTTGGTTAATAAAGCCGGACCTCGTGTGTACTAAGCTTTATGTTTGAGATTGACGTTGCGTTTCGATATTAATGCAAAACAATTTTTAATATTTATTTATCATAATGGATGCAATTATTTTTAATATAAACTTATAATAGTTCAAAATAAGTAAATTAAATTAAATTTAATGTTAGATTATAAGGTACAGCAAAAAGGCGATAGTTCCATGCTTGAGCATATTTTTATATTATTATACCGGCATCTACCGGCGAAGTGCTGAACGAGTAGATTAACTTTACATTTAATTTTTACGGTATTTCACGTCAAGATGGCGCTATTACAAACTTTTTAAATCCTAAATTTTCTAAAGTTATGCGAAAAGTCTGCAATTTTTGTTATATTTAATACAATCTACAAAATATTTTTCGGTTTACAATATTATTAAGCCTTGTGGTTGTCTATAGAATAAGTATCTCTTTATATTATGTAGTCTAGAAGATTACTTACGTACGTAGGTACAGCTCGGGTGGGCGGCGCGGCGTTTGGTAAGCTGGACGACGTTCTGAGGTCAAAAGAGATCCCGCAATGCCTGAAAATCCGTATCTATGACCAATGTATCCTGCCTACGATGACTTATTGTGCCAAGACATGGACTCTCACTAAGGATACTGTGCACAAAATAAGAGTTGCACAAAGGGCCATGGAGAGGAGCATGCTCGGCATCAGACTTCAAGATCGAGTCCGGAACTCTGAAATCCGACGCAGAACTAAAGTCCAGGACGTCGGATTGAGAGTGAGGGCAGGACAGTTAGCTAGGCGCGGTGATGGCAGGTGGAGCAAGATTAGGGACCATTCAAGTATTACGTAAGCATCAATGGGGGGAGGGGGGGTCTTGGCTTTGCTTACTTTTGGTAAATTCAGGAAGAAAAAGTAGATTTTATCGCCAATTTATGCTGACAATGGGGGAGGGGGGTTAAAATTCCCAAAAAATCTGCTTACGTAATACTTGAATGGTCCCTTATGACCGAATGGTGTCCGAGAAACGGCCGACGAAGTCCAGGTCGTCCGGTGGCACGATGGGTCGACGACATCGCTAAAATCGGAGGGGCTACATGGATCCGAGCAGCTCAGGACCGGGCACATTGGCGAAAGGGAAGGGAGGCCTATACCCAGCAGTGGGTACTACCGGGCTGATGATGATGATAGAAGATTCAAGTAGTAGTATCTACCTACTGAGATAAGGGAGAAAAAATATAGAAGCTAGACATCAAAATGCACACCGTGCTTTTTTAAGCGTCTTAGAAAACTTTAGAATGGCATAATATAATAACAATCACAATTTATCGGCAAAAGATGCAAGGCCATTACTGCTTGATACACCCACCAGGGGTAAAGAAAATAATATCGTCTAGGTAACAGTACCTACCTACATACGCGAGGAAACTGCTGGAAATGCTTGAAGGATTTAGGTATTTATAAAGTCTCCGTATAAGAAACACTCAAGATAATCTAAAATGAATATGTATGTCCTTTTGCTCCATAAATACTAAGTACCTATGTACTTTTCTAGCGATATACTTATGTGCTGTCCCGATCTTAACTGACTTGCTATTCGGGATGAAATATCTAGCAGTGGTAAATAGAACTAAAGTCATCAAATCATCTAAATCTGATTTATAGAATAGTAATTTCGGAATGCCGAGTGGGTAAGTATCAATGAGTTAGGAAACATTCCTATGTCATTGGTAAGTATAGGTACTTCGCCCATTTACGCTATATATAGAGTGACTGAGTTTTCCTAAGTCTGTAGGTAGGTACGCATAGCTGACAAAAAATTCGATACCATCAAATTGGTATCCAAGCAACAGTGCAAAGTGCTGCAGTCGACGTACGCATCCAACATAACATCAATCACATGTCCAACACAGTTTTGTGTATCTATATGTTGTATATTGTGTAGTGCCGCCATAAATCACGAGTGAGTACGATGTTGTCGTTTCTTTCTAATGTTCTGTTAAATTACGAACCTTTGGGCCACACAAAGGGGAGCTTCCAGCCATTTCGTGACACCGTGACACGAGCGACTCTGTTGTGACGCTTCGAGGTTCAACGGAATCATTGCCTGTTTTCGTATCGGTGGATTAACCCTTTGGAAATTTCTGATAAAATAGGGCCACGTTTGATTGTATTGTTTTTTACTTTTGATAATCATACTTGTACTTAGTATTTATTATTCTACTTGCTTTGACGTAACTTTTGACCTCCAATGTTGTAGAGATACTATAAAGCAATTTCGTGATTCCTGAATAGTTCGTTCCTATGTTACTAAGGAGATATTTAGTAAATGATTAATCGAAAGTACCTATATTAAAGCAACAAAATAATAGTTATTTAATAAAGCTTAAAGTACCTACTTTTAAGTACTTACCCACCTATGCAGCAACTGCAGCTGTGTGCAGCTGTTGCTGCTGGCCTCGATGATAATTTAATTACCTAATTGTTTAAAACTGAAAACTTATGAATAAATAAAGCGTTTATGATTAAATAAAAATTTAAATAAAGATGAACAGAACCGAAAAACCCTTGAACTGATATCTTTAGAATTTTGAAATCCGTATTCGTATATCCATAGAATCATTACTAGAATTCAAAATCATACCCACAAAAATGTTCTCTACATTAGCTGTAAGAGTTTCAACAAAAATATGTAGCCAAAATTCGATACATTCAACATACATCAGGCGGCACATGTCAGGATCGCGTGCGGTTCGTAAGGTCATCCAAATTCTTGCAAACTTGTACTTGCTAGATATAAGGCTTGTGCGAACATACATTAGATTAACGTAATGAGGGCGTAGTTAGGTAATCCATAGTTTGGTTATCTGTGCCCTAATACCATATGTTTTTAAACTTTCGCGTTGCATTATACAAATACTTTAACTCTATGCCCTAATGTTAGCAGACAAGAAGCTTGTCTACCAAAATAGGCTAATTTTTTTTTGATCTTACAAAGCAGATAAGAGCATAAAGCGCTACCAAATTTTTTTTATACACTTGATTCTAAGTATTGTTTCTAATATTGAACACAACGCGACGTTACAAACTTACGACCGAATGCTGCGTGTCAACTGTCATCTTTGTTTGGATGCGACAGAGAGGTATAAAAGCCTATGACGGACTCTCTCATTCGTTACGGGACGGCTTCGTAACTTAAATGAATGCAGTCAATGCTTTATAATTGAATTTCAACTCAATATTCACAACTTTAGCTCAAATCCTATATCAGCGTAGAAACAACAATTCCAGCGGGGTAATTTCCTTCCTAAATCATAGTTCGCAGCGAAATATTTTACTTTCCCATTTCCTAATCGCGCGCCCTATCTTTAGCCGCCGCTGATGCCGTGTAGGCAGCAGACAGTAGGCAGTAGGACTAAGGTTCTTAAACTCATTCTCATTTATTACATACAAATACAAATAACGTTTATTGCTTACCTATTAAATATACACATTAGAGGCATGACAGTTAGGCAGTACTTAAGTTTTATATTATACAATAAGCAAATGGAGGTGGCTCAGCTTGTGCTGCCACAGAATGATACAGTCCAGGCAGCGCTGGTTTTCAGCCAATCCAGCTTCTCTAATAACATAATGTGGTCCACCTTTAAAAAGTGACAGCATCATTTTAAAATCATGGCTAACTTAAGTCGCCGATTTGTAATATTATGGGGGATTGAGTTCACACAAAATGGGTTTAAAACAAAATGGGAATGGGTGTAAAATTCGGGTCATCTGTACCACAAAAACGGATTGAGCGTTTCTGCATTAAGTAAGTAAAAACATAATAATTATTATGGATTTTATGAGACAAATAATGTAGAAAATAGATACACAGTAACAAGGAACAGCAACATAACAGTAGTATTGACATGCAGAAGAAACACGAGGATAATAGGTCTTATAATATAAGGACTGGTAATAACGCGTCAAGTACTTAAATCGTGAAAACGGATGTTATAAGGAACTAACGGTGTCCCCATGGCGGGGTTAGTTCTATGACATAAGCGGCACTGGCGCCGTCTTGATATTCACGACTTTATTGACACGTTATGTCGTGGTCGAGTTCCAACCTCAGCTATGCTGCAACCGCTTGAGATGTTAGGGTCTCAGTATATTATGTACAGTGTACAATAAACGTCCACATACACTGTTGCGGATCCTTCTGCAGGGCCGTTCCGGTGCACGAACCCTTGGCCTGAATATCCCAACGACACTCTTGGGGTGAATCCGTTTTCGTCACAGGCTCTTAGTTTTGCGCCGCTGTATGCGGATAGACCGTTACACACCTGTAATTTTACATGATTTTTAAATCAAATTGGGTAAGTTACAACGTACAGAAGCCAAAGAGATAACTTTGGAGATGTGGCGTTGGCGGAGAACGGAGGATAGGTAGGAAAGGAAAACGGACAAGATACTGTTGATTGTTAGTGCCTGTTAGAAACGCGAAGACCAAAGGTTCCGTACCGTTTCTCGTAGCCCATCTCACATGGGCGTTGATGTAAGAGTCCCGAAGGTTTAGTGAAGTGGGGGTGCGAGCAAAGCCGCGGGCAAAAGCTAGTAATCTATACAGTAGTAAATATCTATAGGTTTACGTAAGGACAAACATCTATGATAAAACTTTTTCTGAGCTACTTACACCAGTATTCACTTGCACGTCATAGTCTTTTTGTCCAGGTCCAATTGTGTAGGGGCCTTGAGTTTCGCGATAGAAGTATAATGGACCTAGGACTAAAGAAAAATGCAATGTTTTTCTTAGTTAGGTACTATTTTTTGTGATGAAGTACCTAAGTATGTATGGTGATACTTCATCACAAGAAATTGTAAATGTTCGCAGAATTTTCACACTGCAAAGACAACAGTGAGGCTTAAGTATTTAGTTTTAAATATTTTACTACCAGATACTGCTTCTTCGCACGCTTCTTTAGCTTGAGCGACAACGAGTAGCGCGAGCAGCGCGGTTGCTGCGTACGCGCAGGTCTTGCAGGCGGCGAACATGGCTGACCTACGCCTGAGGGTACCAGTCTAGCAATCAACAACTCCACACCCATATGTATAAACTTACCTCTTTATATACCTCTATTTAAACGTAACCAATTGACTCGATGTTTCATTTAACGCTGCTAATGTTTGTATGCCGTTATTTATCCATACTAATCCATACTTCCACACTTCCATACTAATATTATAAATGCGAAAGTAACTCTGTCTGTCTGTCTGCTACTCTTTCACGCCAAAACTACTCAACGGATTTAAATGAAATTTGGTATACAGATAATCTAGACCCTGAGAAAGGACATAGGCTACTTTTTATTGCGAAAAGGGGGTTGTAAGGGGTTGAAAGGGGGGTAAAAAGTTACTTTTCTACGCGGACGGAGTCGCGGGCGGCCGCTAGTATACCTCTATTTAAACGTAACCAATTGATTCGATGTTTCATTTAACGCTGCTAATGTTTGTATGCCGTTATTTATTGTTTATATAAATTGATCTTTGACATTCAGTGTGTATCGAATTCTTCGAACATAGTTCGGGGTTGTGATCACCAATGTGCATTAGGCAAACGGGGTGATTAAGCCTAAGCCTAATCCCATCATAGTAGCTGTGACTTGATGGAGGCCTTTTCCCTGCAGTGGGACAGTATGTGATGAATAATATACTTTTTGTGATGAATAATATATCTGTAGCCTTACCATGAGTTTGAAATACTATCGAAAACTATCGCTTTGTCTCTTTCATTGTGATGCATTTGAAAGAGACAGAACAATAGTTTACGTTATGTCAGTTTTAGATGTCAACTCATGGTAGCGCTACAGATACTTTACTTTAGATTTAATTGCTACTTACTTATATTTTCAATTTACCTTTCATTGTTATTAATCGTAGTAAATAATTGGTGTTTTCCACTTTGTGGTATGAAAAATTGTATGAAATGGTTCTGGAGATTGGTACTTCTGAGGCCTATGGTTGCGAACACTTTGAGAACCTCTGTAGTAGGCAGTCATTATGCCGGCAAAACTTGGCAATTAGTCGGGCATGAGTTGGTTAGACACAAGTTAGTAAGTTAGTAATGGTGGTGCAAAGCACGAGGCGAACAAACTATTAACTGCAGAGGCTAAGTTTTAACTAAGTAATTATCGTTTTTGTTGGCCTCGAGCTAAGGCAGTTGTAGATCAACGAATTGGTTAGAAATTGCCTTTGAGAGTTGGTAGGTTTATAATTACCTTCTTAAATCCTGAATCATGGGCTAAGTGCACCCCGGGCTCTAAAGCGAATTAAATTCACTATTGGACCACATTTATCATCACAATAGACGTCCACTGCTGGACATAAGTAGGCCTCCTCCAATGTTACCTATATGTATACCTATTAATACTGCTGTCGCTATGTTACTTACACACCATTTAGTCGATGCGTGTAAATCCTGAATCTGAAAAAATAACTAACATCGATCCAAAAACCGAATATAATAAACCGAACTAAGAAAATAGGCTTATTAAATTTACGCCTATTTATATTAAAGTTACGCCTATCCCGTCCGCCATTTTCTAACTATAATAGTCTAGTAAAAGTCTGTAATTTGAAATTTAACTTAAATTTTGTTCGCTATTTTCATTTTGCAAATAAAAATACAGAAACCAACTAGGCTAGGTATACGATCAAAATAGGTAATTAAAATGGGAACACTGCCAAAGATTTACAAACAAAACAACAAGCTGCCAAGGAACATTAGTTGATTGGCTAAGCCAAAGGTAATAAACGATACACTGTACCGTATGTGTAACTTGGTAAGTTCAGAAAGTTCCAACTTACAGAAAGAGGGCGATAGGCGAATCCAACTCGGCTGGGCAGCGTTCAGGAAGCTACGTAGCATATATTTGGCCCATTTACCGCAGTGTCTCAAGTCTTTAATGCGTGTGTGTTGCCTGTGATAGCATACGGAACCGAAACGTGTCCGCTGGCTTACAATGGGCGGCATAAGAAGTCTCAAAGTCACTCAGAAGGCAATGGCTGTCCATTAGCCCTGTGGCTATGCTCGGAATCTGCTAGCGTGATCGTGTTATAAATGATGAGATCCGCAGGAGATCTAAGGTCGCAGACATAGCCTACACGATTGAGAACAGACGGCCGTTGGAGTGGAAAGGTCCTTGAATGGAGGTCGCAGCAGTAGCAGGCCCCCTACAAAGTGGACCGACGATCTAGTGAAGGTCGCGGGAGTCCCTTGCGGGTGGCACAGGACCGATCTGTGTGGAGAACTTTGGGGGAAGCCTATGTCCAGCAGCGTCTATTGGCTAAAATTATGATGATGATGATGGTTGACTGTAGGATGTTCCTCCAACGAAATTTGTTTGTTCCGCAGCTGCGCAGAAATGTCAGGCGACAAGCAAATCAGCATGGCGGCGAGCGCCATAGCGATGCGCGGCGTGCGTCTCTTCCTGAGCGTGCGGCGCAACGCTGCGGAGCGCCGGGCGCCCCCCGCCGCGGAGCCCGTCAAGAGGGCCAGGCCTAAGCCGAAAGTGCCAGGCGCCAGGCCGCCGCAGAAAGTCTTCGACATGCTAGCGAAGACTACTAAGTTCAATAAGTAGGTACCTTTAATGTTCATAGTACCTTATACGTATGTACTTCTTCTTGGGCGTGCGACGCAACGCTGCGGAGCCCGTGAAGAGGGCCAGGCTTAAGCCGAAAGTGCCAGGCCGCTACAGAAAGTCTTCGACACGCTAGCGAAGACTACTTACTAAGTTCAAAAGGTAAGTGCGTTCTATCTAATGGTAGCTTTTTTTACGATGTCTCTTCCGAAGTCGTGAAGCCACAGATTATATTGTTGCAGCACCTATCTGGCCTCACCCTCAGTGTGATCCGTGAAGTAGGCTAAAACTAAATAAGTAGACTTACCTGGAGCCAGGCAGGCAGCCGTAAAATGTTATTAAATACGTTGGCAAATGCCACCAAGCTGTGTAATGTTGATTATCAACATTCAAAATCTCTTTATTAACTAATCTAATTCCATTAGCCTCGGACTCAAAGGCCACTATGGCCTTCCAGGTGCTCCCTTTCTGAGCAAGGGTGTAGGTATAGATTGCTCTTGAGCGCTCAACGGCTAGGCACCACATCTAAACCAGCGAAAAAGCCGACCCACGTACAAAAATGTTCACTCGACATAGTGTAAAGTAGATAATAAGTTTGTTTGCGGAGACACTACGAGTAGGTAAATGCACCGTACACCTTTCTAAATCCAGAGACCAAAAGTTCGGCTACTGCTATGTCTGCCATGCCGTAAAGAACTCGTTGGCGTTGTATGTGTTTTTTCTGTCCTACAATATACTACTGATACCTACTACCTAAACGAAGCGTGAAGAAGCATCTTACGGGCCAGCATGGCAGTGCCAACGGATGTGATGCCGTGTCATTGCGTCTCTTGTAATGAGGGTTCTCATTGCTTACCATTGAGCTAAGGCAAGCCATTATTGTGTCACTATAAAAAAAACTGAACTGAACAGGAATGAATATTTTAGTGATTAAATTCAGTTATGTATATAGTTAATAAAAATTATAAAGTAAATACTTTTTCAAACAAGATGGAATAACAAATTAAAGGCGGGTCTGCACTCCGTAGTTTCCTCCATTAGACTAAGCCACTACTCCAGCTTCCTACTAAACCAGCGCTTTTTAGTTTCACGACCTTCTCTAAGGCTTTCGCCCTTACGCGTCCCCCATAAACCTGCCTTAAAATGAATTCCGATCAACAAAGTTGTAACTCGCAACTCTCGCAAGCCACAGGTAAGGCTCCCAGTCCGCCCTCGCGCGCTGTCGGGGCGGCCGTGCCCTCACAGCCCCGCAGCCCTCGCACCATGCCGAACAAGAAACTGAAAGAAAAGACGCTGGAAACTCTGTACAGAGCGACGCATTTCTCTAAGTGAGTGACAGCTTGTGAGAGTGCCCTAAGGATTGTGCGTTTAGATATATAGATACTATTTATTACACAAAATATTACAGAACTTAATGCTAATGTAATTTACATATACTTACAAATTAAATAGTTAAATGTTGTTTGGGTAAAATTGTTTCGTATTGTCCATTGATGAGAATTTGCCATCATTTATGTTTTTATCATCCACACCACAGAATACGTCATAATAGTACAAGTATCCACTCTTTCAAATAGTTACTTATTAAATAATTGCATAAAACGTGTTGACTGGGCAACATACTGTCATCTTAGCTCTTCTCATCTAAATAAATTTGCGGTCTAGCAATATTTTTGAAGACTTTTAGATTTAAGTAAGTATAATACTCGTACTTATGTAGTTGTTATCAATTGAAAAAGTTGAAACGTGTAGTTTAAAAATTAAAGCAATAATTTGCTTACCGAAGACTTGTTTTATGTTACCTATGTAAAGATTTGTGATTTTATGTAGGTATAGTCTTATGGATTGGATAAGGTCAACTAACATATTGTTTTGAGCGTCTTTTCAATTTATTTTATTTTAAAATCATTTCAGACAAAGTTATTTATCAAACATTATAAGATGATAAGTAAATAGGTACGAGATATTCGATAAGATAAATAAAATCTTAACGTAACTAAAGTATTTACCGGTAAATTGAAACAAATTGTTACAAGCACAACGTAAAATACATTACTGATTTTATGTGACATCATGGTACACGTTGGGTTATTGTACACAAAGTAAACTTGCCACAGAAAAAAGTATGTGTAAACTCACCAAAGTTTTATTTTTAGGAAGTAAATTGTTTAAGTATTATTAATTTTTGTTATTGTAAACTCACCACCATTGATTATGTGAAAAGGTCTAAAAAAATCAAACAATAAGTAGAGCTATCGTTACTTTTTTTTTTTTTTTTATGGTATAGGTAGCAGACGAGCAGGCGGATCACCTGATGGTAAGCAATTGCCGCCGCTCATGGACACTTGCAACACCAGTGGAGTTACAAGTGCGCTGCCACCTTTTATCCCCCTTCCCCCCGGGTGGGCTCCGGTACCCTCACTCACTCGGCGAACACAGCACAGGGGCTACTTTAAGAAAAAAAATGTAAATTGAGGATTTGTGGCGAATTTACACAAACCTTACCGCCTGTGACTCTAACTTCATGTTTTAACTGCATGTGGTGAGTTTACTTTCAATGTATGGACTTTACAAAATCGTGGCGAATTTACTTTGTGGTCAATGTACAAAAACCCTATACGTGACGTTCCTAGCAACAATGTATGTAAACTACACAATCTAACAGTGAACAGAGGTATGTATACTTACTAGTATGTTCTTTTAATATTAATGATAGGGAAGGTTCTATTATACGGAAATGCTGCTGTTACAGCTATTGTGGCCTTATTTTGTATTATGTAGAATGACGGTGCATATTTTCTTTAAGGTGTTGGGAAAGACCAGGTGAAACAATCTGTTTTCCCTTCCCCATACGGAAATATTTTCATTCATTTAACTTCTTGCATTTGTGACCACTTATGTAGGTATTTATAGTTTAATTTTTTTTTAAAGCTAGAGTGAATAGGCTGATCCTGGGTAAGCCCGTTCCATCATAGGCTTTTTCTCAACCCTAAAGTTCAGTATAAATCCATGGGTAAGCTCATTTTTAATAACAAAAAAAATACATTAAATAAATAAATAAATGCGCCAGACAATCACACCATTCACTGACTGGCTGGTTGGCGCAATGGTAGTGACCCTGCCTCATAGGCCAAAGGTCGTGGGTTCGATCCCCACCCTGGACAAACATTCGTGTGATGAACACTTGTGTTTGTTTAGTGTCTGGGTGTTATATATGTATTTAAAAGTATTATATTTGTGATCCTCTGTTGTCTCATATCTGTAACACAAGTGCATAAGCTACTTAGTATGGAGTCAGGTCAATGGGTCAATGTATGAGATGTTGTGTGAATTTATTTATTCATTATTCAACCTGGTCTCAAACTAGGGAAACCCCTGTTACATTACATTTGTGCATTGTTCTGTACGTTCTGTACTTACCTACATACTTACTCCGGGCCGGCTTAACCGGAATGATACCACGGCCAGATATATAGATATATAGTTTCGCAGAGTGAGTGAGGATATCGGAGGCCCAGTGGAGGGAGAGGGGCTATAACATAAAGTATAAACAGAGAGGTCATATCTCGACCTTAGGTCACAGTAGAATCTGAACGAACTTCATAGCCCTAACAAAATAGACAAGCCGAATTTTATTACAGCATAGGTCGAGAACTTTTTGAGCTTTTACGAGGAAAACTGATTTTTGGCAAGGTTGTACGTTATCTGTGAACAGGCGAGGTCAGCCATATAAAGCATAAACCATTTGCGGAATTCAATAAATCAGGTGGTCTACAACGAAACAGTCTGTAACGGAAGAGAATATATCTGTCGCATCCAAAACAAAAGACAAAAGACACTGTTATGGATGAAGTCGAGTTTGATATGTGAATGATGATAAAACGTATAAGGATATGGATGAGGATGGAGAGGGAAAGATGGGCACTGAGGACACAGCACAAGTAGATATATAATGATTTCCTATTAACACAACAGAATAACAAGTTTACATGGCACATAGTGAACAACCTGGAAACAACTGAAAGTTAAATAAGACGACGGGTCTTATAAACAAAAGTATCCTTACTATAATATTACTTATAAATGCGAAAGTAACTCTGTCTGTCTGTTATTCTTTCAAGGTGCACTCTCTATTTACGAACAAAGAGAGATCGGTCGCAGGATCAGCGTCTCAACGTGCTTTCCGAGCTCTCGCAACCGCCAACTTTCAGGATTCGGGCTGACAATGAGAATTTGTGAACAGAAACTCAGGTACAAATTTTTGGCCCGAACCGGGGATCGAACCCGGGACCCCAAGTGCAGCTGTCACTTTAAAGTGCAACCCACTACACTGCGCCACGGAGGCAGTCATGTTACATTACCTATCATTGTAGATTAGTCTCGGCCACTTCTCTGTACTCCCATCAAAGAAGAGAATGTCGATTGGCGGAAGCTTCGGAGGCGTACAAGTTGCTTACGAACGCAATTTGCCACGTGCATATTTCACCTTGTTGGTGCTCGATTGCCTTTTTATTTTTTTATTTTTTATTAGACTATAGGCCAACGCTTGACCACAATCGCAACTGATGGAAAATGACGATGAGGTCTAGGATGACACGCGTTTGCCTAGAAGATGCCTGTTCACTCTTGCCTTAAAGATATCCATGTTATAGTGGTCGGAAAAAAACAGACCCTTCTGCCTTCTGGGAAGTTTAAGATGTACAATTCTGTTGCAGACATGAACTGGAAGCACTGTACGCTATGTACAGACGGTTGGTGACCGCTGCACAAGCGGTCCTGCCGCCATCGGCTATTGGCCAGATAAACACTGGTAACATGCAAACAATACATAATAGATAAAAAAAATCTTAATCTAAGCGCTATCTTACTTATAGGCTGCCACGGCATGCAATGTGGACTATAATTATGCGATAAGAAGGTTAATAATATCTTAATATAATTTAATATTTAACTAAACTAAAAATTAACAGACTGGTGTTTTAGGTGTCAAGTACTGCTGTCAAAGGACTGCAGTACTTGACTTAGTCAATAGATGGGTTTCTTTCTTATAGAGTTTTTTCTTATGTGATAGGTGGCATAGAAGCAGATAGGTCACCTGATGGTAACATATTGCCGCCGGCCATAGACACCTGCCTGCACCACCAATAGAGTCACAAGAGCGCTGCCAAATTTTAACCTCCTTTCCCCCCAATTGGTCCTCCGGTACCATCACTCACTCGACGAAATATAGCGCAGGCGCTGCTACACGCCAGTATTTTGTGAGGCTGCAGTATCAGTCCAATCGAGCCGGTCCATTTATGCTGATGCGTGGCTCTCCAAATGGGTGGAGGGACATAAAAAGGTCGAAATGGATGGATTGTGTGAAACAGCCCAAACAGCAGACACAATAGAACATCAATTAAAGGCGTTTGACTATTAGGGATTCAAAGTTAAAAATACTTGTGTTAAAAATCTAGTGGGTGATGATAAATGATGCAAAATAATGACAAGACTCCACTAAAAAGCGTAAGATTAATAGAAAAATTTCACACGAGAATGTGTTTTTCACACACGTTGATCGAAACCAATGGAGGGTTGACAATGTACAGTCGAGTTCAAAAATATGTATACACTTTAGGACCTTGTCACAATACATATTTATAAGAAAGTGGAAGTCGTTTTCTTATACATATGTACTGTGACAAGGTCCTAAAGTGTATACATATTTTTGAACTCGACTGTACATTTATTATTGCTTTGCTTCACAAACGATACAAAAGACAATTTAAAGGCACTCATTTATGCTTTTTAGTATTCACAACTTCAATCGAAAAGTTAATTTAATAGCTCTCCGAATCGATGCTACCTGACACCGGTGCTTAAGTAACACATTTTATGGGGTTTGTAAAACAACCCCTTTAATACCGCGTTGTTAGTCAGTTAAACATACTTTCTTTATGTTTTACCGTCGTGTGAGAGAGCCACGCTTCGTCATGAATGGCCGAAGAGGTGGCCTCAGAAAAAACTGGCATGAAGTAGCACTTTTGCCTTTGATCATAGTCTGAAAGCACTAAATTACTTATAGGTATCCTCTGTACAGTGAAAAGTGATCCTAACAGCGTTAATCCCGAAGTCCTCATTATAGGCAACACGAATAAAGCTTTTTAGCAAGTTAGATCCTCAAAATAAACAAAATAAAAATTAACTGTTTCATACATTCATGATCGGTGAAAAACATTTTTTGTATGGAACAGCATGATCTTATTATTATGGTATTTAAACCACTAGACCAATGGGGCGTTTCTCCGGACGTGACTCGGTGGTCAATAAGATTTAAAATTGATACTGTAAATTTTATGTGTAGGTATTAATTTCATTAGCTTTTAACTAACTACGAGTATATTGTCTATATTTAGGCTCCGTTAGGCGTCCGTTCCGTCCTTCCGTATTTTAAGGGGGATTAAGTTTTTTTTTTGTAAAATGATGATAAGGTCAAATATCATTAAATACGCGTTTGCCTAGAAGATGCATGTTTACTTGTTCATGGGTAACTAAAATTAATCTACCTACATACTTTATTATACCTAACTAAAACTACCCGTACCCGTCCTTTCGATTTGTCAATTTGCAAAGCGAGGTCTTTCATCAAAACTTCCACATTTCGCATGATTACCAAAACGTTAGCGGTCGGAAGGCTCATCGCTCAAAAAACCGGTAGGTACCTTCCGACATGATGGGAACGCACGCGAATCAAATATAGGCCCGCTGATGTATTGCGTTGGTTCCGTGATCCACAGCCACGGGGAAACGCCACGTGGCACGTGAATTGTGACAGCGAAACGAATGTGGGAACGTAGAGGAATATAATGAGGGACGGTTGACAATTAAATGGCATTTTCATTAACAAAGTGACTGAAGGGGGTTTCAGAAAGTATCAATATTTTTTCCATTTTTTTTCTTATGTGATAGGTAGTAGGCGAGCAGGCGGATCACCTGATGGTAAGCAATTGCCGCCGCCCATGGACACTTGCAACACCGTAGCACGCATTTCTTCACTGCAGAGTACATGAGTCCCATTCCCATTAAGATGTCATAGCTGTGACAGTCTTTAAATCCATATTCCCCCGAAATGTACATCAGAAATATCAGAATCTTTAAATATTACCTACATTTTAAATAGAAGACGCCCAAGATCCTATACCTATAATGTAGGTAGGAAAATCGGTAAATTGTATGATTCTGTGACCCACATTTTTATATTTACATCGATTAAACCACGTCTACTATGAACTATTCTCTTGTTATACGACTTCAGGAAATTAAGCCTTAAAAAAATTAAGCCCTTCAAAAAAAACGTAATACTTTAAGTAAAAGGCTTTTGGGTCCTATTAATATGACCCAAAAGCCTTTTAAAAGGCAAAAACATTTTATTTTCTATTGTGCCTGCTGTCTGAGCCTTACGATGTTAAAAAAATTACTCGATGCAGTAGTCATTTAAATAGGTCATGGGTCACATATTTATTAGAAATCACGTGATATAAAGTGTTATAATAGACTGCTCGACCGAATGTCGAATCCCTCTCTCAGTAACTGTCGAAATGTATTTATGGGAGCCATCCATGTCTAAGGGCTGAAAGTTATGGCAACTTTGCGCCACAAGTTCATTCATATTGAAGATTATTCATGTGACACACGCTTGCATGTGATATATTCATAGGATTTTTATGTAAGAATATGACACAAGACCGTGGCTCTAGATGGTTTGTTCCATCACATTTCAGGATCATAAATCTGTTTTATCTACACTCATACTTGTGATTCAGATCTTAATCTTCAAATGAAAAACTCAAAGGTAAAACACGTTTTGACAGACATTATGTAATGCTCTGGCTTAATAAATAATTAAAAAAAGAACACCCAGGCTAACGAAGACTTAGAAAATGTTGTTTCATAAATCGACTTGACCAGAAATCGAACCCGGGACTTTTCGCGCTTTGAGCGAACACCTTGCGCGCTTTGATCTAAGGGTGCGTTTCCACAGATGCGGAGCTGCGTGGTCTGGAGTAGAGCGGAGACTAAAAATTGACCAATTACGTTGCTCAAAATACATTCTCATCTCTGATGAGCGATATGATTGGTCAATTTTTAAAAAGTCTCGACTAACTCCACACAGCTCCGCTTCTGTGAAACGCACCCTAACAGCACTATTTTTGGCAGGGCATCGACCAAGGAACGTTCCGTGACGTCATGCACAACACCTTCGACATGATCACAGAGGAGGCTATCCTGGAGCGGGTGTGGGTGACGTGGGAGCGGGGGGCGGCAGGGGGGGAGGGCGCCCTGCGCTTCGACGCCTGGGTGCGGGGGTTGAGCGTCCTCCTGCGGGGGTCTGATGATGAGAGGCTGCGGCACTGCTTCGCGGTGTACGACCTCAATTCGGATGGGTATATCACCAGGGACGAAATGTTTGTACTGCTCAAGTGAGTGGCATTGATTTTTTTAATTCGACTGTCCTTAACTATCGAAAGTGAAAATTCGTATTATTTTATTTATTTATTTATTCAATTGCACCATGTTACATAGCTGTCTTAAAACTAAAGCAGTGTTTACAATTAGTACCGAGTACCGACTAGCATGTATATGTCGGTAACATGGACCCTGTAAGGGTGTAGACTTGACTTTTCTTTTTGTTTCTTTTCTGCTTCCGATAGTACCCTACCGTACCCACTGGGAATTTGTCCCATGTGAGGATTCCTAAATAAAATTATATAATTAACTTAAATTTATGAAAAAATTAACTATCAGGGGCATTTTTGGTCTTCGCTTATTTTTTCTTTTTGTTTCAGTCATCTTCGATTTATAGCGAGATTATTATTGGGTAATTTGTCTTATTTTGTTTATGTTTTTGTTGTTTAAGGGAATTTTCGTTAGTGTTTACCAATCATTTTATTTCGATCCTGATATTATATATCATTATCATTGTCCTTTCTGCATCACCTAAAGATTGACTGGAGAGAATATTTAAAATGTGTGCAATAAATATTATAGGTACTATTTCATACAATATACTTATTCCACGCCAGGTAAACCGAAAACACGAAACACTTGCGTGATACAATCAACGTCCAGCGCCATCTATTAGTAGACAGTGGAACAACTGTCCCGGAACGAAGTGAGGGCGGGCCACTTCGTTTTGAATAAAGAAAAATCTAGTACGCTTGATGTCTTTACCCACAAATACTTATTTTTTTAATATCTTACAGGAACTCCTCTTCTCAAGCACCTGGAGACGAGGACCCGGATGAGGGTGTGAGGGAACTCGTCGAGCTGGTGCTGAGGAAGATGGACGTAGACAAGGACGGACGAATCTCTCCTGAGGATTACAAGTGCGTACTTCTTAACTGTCTTGTTATAAAGTTTAGCGCAATGGGACGACCCGTTTAGGCGCAATGGTTTGACCACCGGTTGCGACGTAAGGGTCGCGGGTTCGATTCCCGCACCAACACTAATTTTTGTTGATGAAACACATAAATTGCAAAAACCCTAATTAGACGCAAACGCAATTTGCGCGAAAAACGCGCCCACAATTTATTGATTAATATAAAAAAATAAATTCCAGGCTGTCCGTCGAGCAAGAACCCCTCCTGCTAGAAGCGTTTGGCCAATGCCTACCGACCAAAAGGCATGCTCTTGCCTTCCTCAAAACATTGAACCCTAAAAAGGAATCATGAAGTACTTACTAAAACAAGAAATATCCACTTTAAGTCGCCACAGCATGACAGCATTTGGATTAGCAGACATCCCGAACCAAGGAGAATAATCACTACGTTATTCCAGAACTTTCTGCCGCATTCAGAGACTTTAGTTGAACCTTTGTCACTTAAGTAAGATATTGACCCTTATTTTAATAGACATACAGACTATACCTACATAACTAAGATAATCGGCATTAAGAGTAAATGGTGTGTCTCTGAGTGCGGCAGTTTGAGTTGTTATTAGGTAAGTATAGGTAAGTGTGTGAGTGAGCGAGAGATAGTGGCTTGCACTGTGTAAACCAGTAGTCTTATCCAATCATAGTGACTGATATCATCAGAAGTGACTTTTTGGTAACTTATTTTCCCTCCAAAAAATTTAAACAAGCACTTGTTCGACGTTTTCTACTAAGTACTTACAATGAAATTAGTGATACAAAAATATTTGGTGCAAATTAAGCTGGTTCTTAGGTTTTGTACTTTTAAGAATAAAGTAATGTTGAAAATAAGTGTCTGCATATATTTTTTAAATGTATTTATTTATGAGTGTAAAAAATACATAGTGTTTTATTTACTATTATTACTACCATTCAAATTATTCTACATTTTCCCTATAAAATAAAAATATAAAAACGCATTATACGAATAAATTAAATGCATTGTACGAAAGTTACTACGAGTAATGGGCTGTTCATTAACCACGTGACGTTGTGAAATGTAACATGTGCAATTTAATAAATAAAAAATAAATAACTTTTTAGGCCCCCCTCCTATGTTGTGTCAGTCTAGAATATCTAGGCAAAATGCAATAGCATTTTCATATTCTATTCCTCGTGAGGGTCTAATCCAGTACCGACGAAGCTGTTGATGATCATCTGGGCGTTATGTGGCAGCAAGCGGTAAAAAAACTGAAACAGAAACACGAAGATTGAGTAGGTATAGTAGTTTACCTAGTACGGTAACAGAAGGAGGAAACACATGAACTGGAAGGGCATGATCCATGATTTGATAGCTCGGGGCAGGAATGAGGAGCTAAACCTCTTGGTGCGCGCCGGCATTGTCTGGATGGTATGCGGATGGCAACGCTGTCCAGCACGTGTTGTTATTTTTTAATTATTTTTAATTTAAAAGTTGTACAGTTTAAACGTACAAGTCGAAAGCGATGTCTTGGTGGACTGTACACTAGAGGTGGACAGCGGGAATAATCCAAGTTAAGTCAGGAGGTGAACCTACACCGAAATGGAATCTTAGAATCTACCTACAACGAAATGGAAAGAATTGGAAACCAAATCTTTATACCCGTCTGTTTCTCACGCCATAATAATATGCGTTATTTCTATTTGGATGCGAAAAGTAAAGTATAGTATAACTACTCTTTTCTTTGAGACAGTTTGGTTGCAAGCTCTCAGTTTCACCATAGCAAAAATCCACCATCAACACGGGGACATGAAGGGAATCGACTCACCCTGTTAAAGTAATGGAGAAAACTAGGAATGGTAATCTCGTACAGCTCCCTGCGGATGGCGTCCACGATGGAGTCAGCAGCAAAGTCGGGCTCCACCACGTCAGCCAGCTTCTTGAAGCGGACGCGAGGGTTCTGGGCCATCCCGGTGTTCACTATCGTCGGGTGGATTGTGGTGAACTTGATCTGTAGAGATAGTATAACGAATTGTATTTTAAGACAGATCATCATCATCATCAGCAATCCACACTCGTCCACTGCTGGACATAGGTCTCCCCTTATGCACGCCAATGCTCCCGATTTTCGGCCACTCTCATCCAACTCACACCAGCCAGCTTTCGAATGCCATCATCCCATCTTGTCATAGAGCGTCCAACACTACACGTACCGAGTCGCGGTTTCGACTCAAGGGCTTTTACATTTAATTTAACGAAAAAGAGTGGCTACTAAACCAGCTGGTCACCTGTTGGTGAGTGATCACCGCCGCATATAGGTCTGCCACAAAAAATAATTGAGTAGAGTTGGCAGCCTTGTATCTCTTCGCAGCTATTCTTTTCCATGTTTAATACGTACTAGTGTGGTCACCCACAGGACGTATAAAGAACGTAAGTAAGGGACTAATTTTTTTTTTGCAAAACTCACCCCGTCACTAGCCCTAGTGCGATCCTCATATAGTTCCACAGCGAGAGCCTCCATGATGCCCTTGACGGCATACTTGGAGCCGCAGTAGGGCACGATGTTGCGCAGGCCCATCAGCCCGGCCATCGACGACATGACCACTATATGCCCTTTGTTGTTCTCCAGCATCCTGGGGAGGAATGCTTGGATCGCCTGCAAAGATACCACCTGAATGGATGGCGGTCCACTACCGTGCGCTTTACTCGACACTTTCTGCCACGCACCTCCTCATTGTGGAATCAACTTCCCGCAGCGGTATTTCCGAACCGGTACGACATTCAAATCTTCAAGAAACGAGCCTATACCTTCCTAAAAGGCCGGCAATGCATCCGCACTCCTTCTGGTGTAGCTGATGTCCATGGGCGGCGGTGATCACTTACCATCAGGTGACCCGCTTGCTCGTTTGCCTTCCTATAATATAAAAAAAAAGAGATGATGATAGTTGTATGAGCTGGTACTGTTTCTACGTGGTTTTTGTTTTCCTCCAGGATTTTCCAAGAAAATCCTCTGAGGACATGCCAAAAAACTAGAACGAGTTCATCATCATCATCATCAGAGAGACCAGCCAGGCTTCTAATGTCATCATCCCATCTTGTCACAGGACGTCCCACACTACGCTTACCGAGCTGCGGTCTCCACTCAAGGACTGTAAAGTCCTTGAGAATTGGAGCCGTAAGGCTCCAACGGCTGTTAGTTCTACGGCTAATGTGACCAGCCCACTGCTACTGCGAACGAGTTACAAATTTAGAAATATTGTATTACTAAAAGTTTGGAATTTGGACAGAAGAGAACAATAAATACTAGATTCGTTACTTACTGTACTATGACCGGTAACAGAGGAGAAATACTGTTCTGAAATTAAGGATTTCAATGCTCTTGAATTACGCTATCAACTTACTACCTTTATTTAGTCTCGTCCTGTTTCTAAATGGAGACGATGATTGTAGTTCTTGGCACGTACGAAGTGGAAGATGCTATGCGGCGCAATGAGCAGACCATTTGAGAAAGATGGCTGTGAGGTGGATGCGGACTGTTCATGACCGGGTTGTTTGGCACTTAAAGGCATTACAGAAAACGATTCAGTAAGAGCGGATAATCATGAAACTGAAATCATACGAGTATGAACACCGCAGTTCACATTTACCCAAAGAACTCCATGGACGTTGATGTCGTTCATTGTCCTGATCTCCTTGTCATTGTGTCTCAGCAGCGGCTTGCACGTCAACACGCCCGCGTTGTTGTGCAGGATGGTGACGTCACCCACCTCCCGGTGGACCTTCTCGGCCAAGTCGAAGACGGCGGCGCGGTCGGTGATGTTGCATCTATAACAATATATCAAAATAACTCCTAAAGAAGAAGCCGAAGTGAGTGAGAGAGATAGGATAAACTGCTTATGGTGGTTTCAAAGGCATTCGGGTAAGTATCCTACTTTGAGCTTACCCAGATAACAATTTAAACTTGAAACTGACTTGCGATAGGTTTGATGTATCAAACATGAAGCTTTGTCTCAAATTTGCCGTGGCAAGTGTATAAACTTGAGGCGAGGTTAAATCAAACTTTCTAGTTCCGAAGCAACAAACTTACTAGAAAATTATTCTATAAAGTGTATGCAAGTGTGACATAACAAAGTTTGGAGGCCAATCGGGGGGGAAGGGGATAAAAGGTTAGCAGCGCACTTGTTGCATGTGTTCATCATGGACGGCAATTGCTTACCACCAGGTGATCCGCCTGCTCGTCTGCTACCTATCATATAAAAAAACCTTGTCTCAGTTCCACACACTTTCCCAAGCAGGGCGCAGTGGCAGACGTCCCAGAGTGGCGCTCCACAACAGTCACGATTGCAATAAAGAATCCATGACTCTAGTATTATTCACATATTGGACTTCTGGTAGTCATTGTTTGGAAAAAAATCTCGTCATCGCGATGTAGATAATAAACACGACAACCGCACAAATAACTTGGTAATCCAGTACAAATACATAGCATTACAATTTTATATTTGCGGTTGTCGCCTTTCTTGAAGAACAACACGAGTATCTTTGAAGGACCACATCAGAAATGATGTAATCCGACAAAAAACCAGAGTCACCGACATAACCCACCGAATTAGCAAACTGAAGTGGCAGTGGGCTGGTCACATTAGCCGCAGAACTGACAACCGTTGGAGCCATAAGGTCCTTGAGTGGAGACCGCGACTCTGCAAACGTAGTGTTGGACGCCCTGCTACAAGATGGGATGACGACATTCGAAGGCTGGCTGGAGTGAGCTGGATGAGAGTGGCCGAAAATCGGGAGCGGTGGCGTGCATTAGGGGAGACCTATGTCCAGCAGTGGACGAACGTGGGTTGCTGATGATGATTTGCGGTTTGCTTTGCTAAACAAAATGCACAGAGTTCGTTTCGTTCCCTGAACCGCACAAATAACTTGGTAATCTAGTACAAATACATAGCATTACAATTTTATATTTGCGGTCGAACTTTGCTTCAAAATTATCAAAGCCTTGAAACATCATACCTTAATCAACAAGCTTACAGCAAATTTTGTCATAAACTTGATTTTTCATGTTTGACGTGACAATCTAAAAATCAAGTTTGAAGCAAGCTCGCTTGCTATCTGGGTAGCGAAGTCTTCGAACTCGAGTTCGAGAACTCAAGCCTTAATGTAATTTCAAAGTGCGGCTCACTAACCTAGCCACTTATGTGTAATATGGCACTATAAACTATCCGAACTGTATATCGAAGCGGTCACACGTGCGTGAAGATCATATTTTTTAAGCTAGGTGGCTGTCGTACCTACAAGTGTGTCACCTGTTCTTTTAAAGGGACCAACCAGCTTTTGTACATTTGCGAGACCAAATAGCGGCTGTTAAACTTTCCCTTTTTTTGCTGTCCCTGGGAAATCCCTGAGACAGCATTCTGACAATTTATGACTTGAGGGCTATGCGTAAGCATGCATACACTGTAGGTAAGTACTTAGTTGTAATAAATTGTCAATCCGAAATGCCGCTGCAGTATTTTTTTTGCTCAAATCTCAAGCATTTTGACAATTTATGACTTGAGGGCTATGCGTAAACATGCATACACTGTAAGTACTTAGTCGTAATAAATTGTCAATCCGAAATGCCGCTGCAGTATTTTTTTTTGCTCAAATTTGGTTTAGAAAGTTCCGTAACAAATGCACAACACTACAAACAGTGCAGGAGCCAGGAACTACATAGATCGAATAGCTTGTCATAGATTATACCTCCTGATGCATTTGGTAAACAAAACTACGGCAAGCTAGAACCCGTTTCATCTGATTCAAGTGTTGACCCTTACACATAGTGGTAGGCCTTTCCTTTCGCCTCCTTGATCATCTTAGCGGTCTCCTCGTTGGACTTGGAGTTGATGTCCACGCAGACGACGGTCGCGCCGAGCCGGCCGAACCGCAGCGCCACCTCGCGGCCCAAGCCTTGACCTGCTCCTGTAATCTGAGGAAGTGGACCTTCAAAGTGTCACTAGGAGGCGCGATGCTTAAATAGCACAAAAACAGACCCTAGGTTGAACGCTTTATCTTGACTTGACATTGTAAAACAGGTCCTAAAAATTACATATCTACACAGTGTTCTCAGACCACAATGTGATGATTAGATATTTATTACCCATTAGCCATGTTGGTACGTTAAATGATCTGTAATAACAACTAGCGTTAATGATTTCTTTTATGTTCGCAGTATTTAAGATGAGAGATGGCTGTAAGACGATTTTACGTCGTTTCATATTATGTTCGAAACTACATAGGGTATTTATTAGACACAATTTAGCATTGTACACTAAACACTAAGCTTGGGCATACCACCAGCATACTCACCAGTATAATATCCTCGCTGACATCCTTGGGCTTGTTGGGCAAGATACATTTGTAGACCGCCTTGATGATCTCGAGGTTGACCAGCACCAGAACGCAGACCACCTCGTACACCAGGCGCACGGCTACGATCGCCAGCGGCTCCTCTGCCCTGGAAAAAAACACTTCACTTAAATAATCATCTCTGGGATGGTTCCGCGAAATACTTGCTGAGGCTCTCAACAGGTTGCAGCGACGTGCTAACCATATTGTTGGAGATCATGAGATGACTAGGCCCCTAAAACCTCTTCAGCTGCGTAGAGACATTGCCAGTCTAAGTGTTATCTACCGCCTCTATATTGGGGAATGCTCTGATGAGTTATTCCAACTAATCCCATCCTCTCCTTTCCATTCCCGAACAACACGTGCAGGACAGCATTGCCATCCGCATACCACCCAGACAATGCCGGCGAGCACCAAGAGGACTAGCTCCTCATTCCTGCCCCGAACCATCAAGTCATGGAATGCCCTTCCAGTTCATGTGCTTTGTAATTCTTACACTATTGGGTTATTTAGGCGGTGCGTGAACCGATATCTCAGCAGGCCTTCAGGGTGAGGATGACAGACTCAATTGGTATTTAGTCTGTTCTAGCATGATTTTTGATATAGGTGGACTAAACTGACAGACGGAAATGTCAAGTGTTCATAATATTAGGTTTTTTTTTGTGTGTGATAAGTGGCAGCCGCCCATAGACACTTGCAACACCAGCAGAGTCACAAGTGCGGTGCCAACCTTTAACCCCGTGTCCCCCAATTGGGCCTCCAGTGCCCTCACTCACTCGACAAAACCAGAGCCGGTCTTCTGTGAGGCCGTGGTACCACTCCGGTCGAGGCGGCCCATTCATGCGAAAGCGTGTACCCACGGTAAACTATAGTATGTTCAAAAGTTGACAAGTATTAGAGTACTTACATGTTGTGTATATCACCAAAGGCAATTACGATAAAAGTGTGTTACAATAGATTTAGATTAAACCGGGGATTATCACACGCTTGCTCTTAATTTGCGATCACATACAAATTAGACAAATACAATATTCTAAGTCCTGGACTACGCCACAAGAATTCGAAAGACGCGTAACACTGCTCTACAAAGTAGCGGTCGTGATTTTTAAACGACTTTTTTTCATGAAAAAAAAAACCCCTAAACAGTTGAGACCGCTTTAGTTAAACGCGCAAGTGGAAATGAAGAAATCTATCTAAATAGATTATCTATGTACTGGATGACGTAATTAATGAACTGTAAATACTCTGCCATAAAAGTTGAGAACGCTATTAGCATTAGATTGACGACCCGTTTGGTTCAGTGGTAGTGAATGCTGCGTCTGGGCCAAGGGTTGCGGGTTCGATCCCCGCACAGTACAAACATTTGTGTGCATGAACATGTTGGTTTGTATTGGTCTGGGTATTTTCTATACGTATTATTAAGTATGTATTTACAAAAGTAAAGTATTATACGTATATATTTGTAATTCCACTGTTGGTTCTGATATCTGTAACACAGGTGCTTGAGCTACCTATCTCAGAGTCAGACCAATGTATGTGATGTAGTGAAATATTATTATTATTAAAATTAGAATTTGTTTGTTGAACTAAGAGCGCGAATTACAGACAGCCCTCTATGCAGAGCATACATGGAAGAGGACCAAACAGCCGCTCACATACTGCTGGAGTGCAGAGGGGTGGCCAGCTACCGGCCGGGCACTCTGCTTGGGGAACCTGGGTAGTCTCCGGGAAATCTTCCGCAGCGTAAGGTCGCTGTCAGGTTTCCTTGAAGAACTTGACTGGTTAGAGTGAAAACCGGCCAACTTCACCCTCCGCACACAAAATTGCCATAATATCTGTAGCCTGATTGCGTAAAATTCCGTACAAAAAGAAGAAGAGTGATTGCCCAAGTGGCAATGGCAACTCACCTAAATAATACTTACTCAACCACAAATTTGAAGATTTTTTGTCTGGTCACACAAAACAAAAAAAAATATGGTTAGTTTAGGTTAGAACAGTGACCAGCAAAAAAATCTTCAAATTTGTGGGTGAGTTGCCACCTAAGCTTGAATAATACATTTTACTAGCATTTATCACAAAATACTTACACGGCCTGGCAATTTTCTAAAATTATTCTTCCAAGCATGCTCCGGGTTCTCATAGAGCGACGGCAGGTCTTAGGTTATTTACTTGTTCAGAGTAAAAGTAAAAATGAAATGTTTTTTACATTATATTTTTTAATTTATTTATTTATGAGTGTAAAAAATAAATAGTGTTTCATTTACCACTTTTGCCACCATTAAAATTATTCAAAATTTTCCTTATAAAGAAAATATTAAAAACATAAAACGCATTGTAAGAAATTTATGTACCTACTAATGGGCTGTTCATTAACCACGTGACGTTTTGGTAACTTTTTAGGCCCCCCTCCCACCTGGTGTGTGGTGAGTTATATTAACTACCTCCCTAAATATTTGTAGGAAAAAAAAGATTAATACACGTGATATTTTCTCGGACCCTCCTTTAGACCTCACGTGATTAATGGACGGCCCTCACAAGGTAGTCAGTATAATCACAAAGTGATCTGAATGAGCATGCATAGACAGCGGTTCAAAGTCCAAAGTGTAGCAATAAGTATTATTCTAAAGTAAAAAAATGCCCTTAAAAGTTCTACCGAAGGGTTCAGGTGGGACTCCACAAACTTTAACATAATTTATTTACTTAAGAATAAATTGCAAAGAATTACTATAACAAAAATAAAATTTATTGAGCAATATCAAGATGAAAAGTTCTTAAATCTATTACTACTCTTACCCTGTTCTAGAATACAATACAACACAGTTCCATTTTTAAAAGGGATGTAAAAGGAAACGGATCACCTTATTAGGGTCAATGACACCTTCGATCATAAATTATTATAAACTCTAGATAAGTACACAATTCCACACTATAAGCACAAAATAAAGACTTTGACACAGAAGGCTGACTCAGCCTTGATTTTGAATTTAGAAGAGTTCGTCGACATAATATGCTAGGGTTGTTGCCCGGCATGAGTACATAAGCGCGCGGCCTCTACCATAGACCTCGACAGTTTGACAATCTTATGTCATAAGTTAGGATTAATGTGGTCGAAAAGGCGTTTTTGCCCGTTAGTGCGCATGCGTGAGTACATGACATATTTTTAGCTCTTAGTGGGCAGTTAGCCTTCTGTCTGAGTCTTTATTTTGTGCTATAAGCGTTTGAAAAAGTGATGTCCCTACAGCAATAAATATTTGAATTCCAAGAATGCCGTCACAACATTTTATTTTCAACACTATTGGAAAATCTGCAATTTGAATTTAGATCATAATATGATGTGTCAGTCTAGGTGTTGCATTTTCATATTCTATCCCTCGTGAGGGTCTAATCCAGTACCGACGAAGCTGTTGATGATCATCTGGGCGTTATGTGGCAGCAAGCGGTAAATATACTGAAACAGAAACACGAAAATAAATTAGTACTTATATTTACCTAGTAAGTACAACTTTCATCACATACATTAGTTATTGTTATAAATTACATTATTTTTGATTTAACAGTTTTTTTTATACAGAAAGTCGAAACAAAGTCTATATGTACCCAGACACAGTTGTGTACATACAACAGGGGTGGACAGCAGAAATAAGTAAATTACCTAAAGTCTTCTGATTATTCGTTGTGATGTGTCCTATCTATTTATTATTATTATTATTTGTAAGTTCGGAAGCGTTCTTATCGAGTGGACACTGCGACCAATAAGATCTATTGTGTCCTCCGCTCCCTTTTAGAGATCGTTTCCTAGGCCCACGGTCATCATGAACCGTGTAATAGCCTTGGGAGCGATAGCCTTATCATCCTCCGGGCCAATGTAGTAGCTGCCCAGGGTTCGCAATGACAGAGGATGTGCATGGGTGTCTCATCCTCTGTTTTGCAGAATCTGCATGTAGACTCCACGGTCAGCCCGGTTCTGAAGCCGTGTTTGTTCAGTCTACAGTGACCTGTGATAGTTCTTGTGAGGATCCTCAACTGTTCGCGAGATAGCATTATAGCCTCAAGCGAGAACTTGTTGGAGAATCCTGTGATGTGTCCTATCTAACATAATAATTATAACGAAATGGAATTGACAACCAAATCTTTATCCCCGTGTCTTTCTCACGCCCTGTACATTTTTATATTTGGATGCGAAAGGCTAAGTATATTTTCTCTTTCTTTGAGACAGTTTCGTTGTATGCTCTCGGTCTTCACCGTAGCAATAAGCTTCTAAACTAATCTACGGACAGCTAAGGAGTGGAACTCCCTGTCAAGGTCTTGTTTTTCCCGACCACTATAACCTGGACATCTTTAAGGCAAGAGTGAACAGGCATCTTCTAGGCAAACGCGTGTCATCCAAGACCTCATCGTCACTTTCCATCAGATGCGATTGTGGTCAAGCGTTGGTCTATAGTCTAATAAAAAAAAGTCGCGAATAATCCCCCAACAACGCTTCATATCGATGAAGGGAAGTAACTCACCCTGTTGCTGTAATGGAGATCACTAGGAATGGTAATCTCGTACAGCTCCCTGCGGATGGCGTCCACGATGGAGTCAGCAGCAAAGTCGGGCTCCACCACGTCAGCCAGCTTCTTGAAGCGGACGCGAGGGTTCTGGGCCAGCCCGGTGTTCACTATCGTGGGGTGGATTGTGGTGAACTTGATCTGTGGAGACAAGTTATTTTCTTTTAACTGTTCCTTTATCTTCTTGAACTAACTCTCCGACTAGCGGAAGTTGGCCATCTCGGTCCTACAATGTGAACTCCTTAAAACATGTATAACACATTTTAAAGAAATATTAACTAAATTTTTTCAGCAGAACTCACCCCATCACTAGCCCTAGTGCGATCCTCATATAGTTCCACAGCGAGAGCCTCCATGATGCCCTTGACAGCATACTTGGAGCCGCAGTAGGGCACGATGTTGCGCAGGCCCATCAGCCCGGCCATCGACGACATGGCCACTATGTGCCCTTTGTTGTTCTCCAGCATCCTGGGGAGGAATGCTTGGATCGCCTGCAAAGAGATGATGATAGTTGTATGAGCTGGTACGGTTACTACGTTGTCTTTGTAGTTCTCCAGAATTTTGTGGATCAATGCTTCGAGGCTTGCAAGATAGAGGATTGAGATAGGTAGTTTAATGAGATGGAATGGACACGTGGTCTTTGTACTTCTCCAGCCTTTTGTACTCTCAGTGGGCAATGTTGACATCAGGGTACAACAGTTCTACGTCAAGGAGAAGTTTTAAGAGAACAATAAATTCAGATTCGATACTAGGTATGTACCCGGTAACAGAGCAGAAATGCTGTTCTGAATTTAAGGATTTCACTGTTCTTGATTTGCACTTTTTACTTAACTACTATCCTTTATTTAGGGTGGTCATGTCTCTAGATGAAGACGATGAGCTTAGGCGTGGCGAACCACGTATGACGTGTAAGCTATGCGGCGCAATGAGCAGACCATTTGAGAAAGATGGCTGTAGTGAGGTGGGTGTAGATTGTTCAGGACTGGGTTGTTTTGCGCTCAAAGTCATTCCAGAAAAGGATTCAGTACGAGCTGATAATCATAAGAAATAGACATCGTATAAATACATACAATAGTTAAACCAAAAAAAATGCATTGAAGTTCATATCGTTCTTGGTCCAGATCTGCATGAGAAACAGACATCATATGAAAACAACAGTTCACATTTACCCAAAGAACTCCATGCACGTTGATATCGTTCATTGTCCTGATCTCCTTCTCGTTGTGTCTCAGCAGCGGCTTGCACGGCATCACTCCGGCGTTGTTGTGCAGGATTGTGACATCACCAACCTCCCGGTGGACCTTCTCGGCCAAGTCGAAGACGGCGGCGCGGTCGGTGATATTGCATCTATAAAAAATACATCGAAAGATTTCATTAAGCCCCATAACTAGTCGAAGAGAGATCGGGTGTAGAATCAACTGCTTATCGTGGATTCGGAAGCATTCGGGAATTTAAGGCTGCCTTTAAGACTTTGAGCTAACTCGTGTAGGCCCCACTACCGGTTACCTACTTTCAGAGGTGGCCGTGGTAAGAGTGAGTCACCTGTTGTTTTAAAGTGATCACCACCAATCATCAAAAGTACATTTGCGAGATCAGATCAGATCGCTGCACGTTACCGGCCTTTTAAGAAAGAGCAGGTACCCTTCGGTCCTCTGTTAAACTAATGCAAAAAAATATGGGGTATAAGTTCCATAACAAATGCACAGCTCTTCAGAGCTTACACTCCCTGATGGATGTGGTAAACAAAACTCAAGGAAGCTAGGATCTAACGTGACCGGTCTGATTCAAGTGTTGAACCTTACACATAGTGGTAGGCCTTTCCTTTCGCCTCCTTGATCATCTTAGCGGTCTCCTCGTTGGACTTGGGGTTGATGTCCACGCAGACGACGGTCGCGCCGAGCCGGCCGAACCGCAGCGCCACCTCGCGGCCCATGCCATGTCCAGCTCCTGTAATCTGAGAAAGTGGACCTTGAATATTGTCACGAATGTCAAATGTCGGAAATCAAATCAAGATGTCCTCTCTGATAGGAGGGGCGATATAATTATATTAATAGTGCGAATAGCAAAGAAAAACAGACCCTATGGCTTAAATACAAGATGTGTACAATTTGTGAACAGACGGATTACCGGATGGTAAGCAATTACCACCGCCCATGGACACTCGCAACACCATAGTAGTCACAAATGCGCTGCCGAGATTTCAATAATAATGTATCTAACTCTACATGGTAGCAATCCCGTAATAAACTATTTTAAATGTTGTGACCGTGAAAACGTGGGAGAGCCACGCTTCGGCCTGAATGGGCCGGCTCGACCGGAGTGAAACCACGGCCTCGCAGAAGATCGGCGCGAAGCATCGCCTGCGCTGTGTTTCGTTGAGTGAGTGAGGGAAAACGTTGAAAGGGGGATTAAGGTTGGCAGCGCACTTACATCAAAGTTGTCCCATAACATCTTCCTCCGGCAGCATTAGGTACAACAGAGTAAACAAGAAAGATACTTATAAGCCTATTTAGTTATACTTAATGATCTTGTTTGATATTTATTCAGCCTACTACTTGTCATTAGGACATAATTTTGCAAACAAGATCCAACCCTCAATTCGGATATAATCGAGTGTATATTTTAAAAGACTCTTCATTACAGTTCCTTATCTCGAAAGTCTTTTTGTGGGTTAGTTCTGGTTCGCATTATGTCCATTTGACCTTTGAGCTACAATAAAGCCCCAAATATTATTTAATCATTATGAGTCTCTGATACAGTTGACCACGTATCTTATAATCGCCTAGACATTATTGATAAATGCAAAACTAACCTTTAATCCGTTAATTACGATAGCAACTAACCAACAAACAGTCCACAAAGATTATACAACCGGGTCGAGGCTGCGTCCTATGTTAGTGTAGTGATACTAGTATTTCCATCTTGTATAGAAGCTAGAAATACTATACTTAAGCCGCATACTCGTGGCATGTCACAAAACAGATAAGGACAGCATCATACCTACAATAAATAAAAAAATAATCCTCCAACCGATATTCGACTACGGCGCCCAATCTTAAAGATGAGCCACGTACACAGGATACCATTAGGTGATCCCTCTGCGCGCCTGCCACCTATAACATAATTTATAGCTAACGGCTTACCCTGTACTAAAAGTCGGCAACGCATTTGCACTCCTGGTGTGCAACTGATGTCCATGCCGGCGGTAATCACTTACCATCAGGTGACCCGCTTGCTCGTCTGCCACCCCATCACACAAAAACTTTATAGCTGTCCTCTGTATTTTGTTTGAGTTTCATCGACGTAATTAATTAGGTAGGTTATGTGTAGATAAATTAACTAATGATGGGTCCATTGTTACAAAGTTTGTCACTATAGATAATAAAAATTAAATAACGTAGTTTACAGCCGGCCATGTATTACGACGTAATATTATCCGTACGAGTACGATTTAAGTTTGTTTATCTGTGGTCTTTTGTTTAGTGTCTATCTTCACAAAATAATTACACACAGAAGTTAGACTTTGACCTGATTTTGAATTTAGAAGAGTTCGTTGGCATATGCTAGGGTTGTTGCCCGGCATGAGTACATAAGCGGGCGGCTTCTACCATAGACCTCGACAGTTTGACTTATCTTATGTCATAAGTTAGGATTAATGTGGTCGAAAAGGCGTTTATGCCCGTTAGTGCGCATGCGTGAGTACATGACATATTTTTAGCTCTTAGTGGGCAGTCAGCCTTCTGTGTCAGTATGTAGGTATTTTGTGCTATCTTGTTGGTTGTCCTAATAAATAAATACAAACAACTTCTACTTATAATAACTGTACAACTTTTAGAAATTCACAAAAAAACATTAACTTTTCAAATAAAGTTCGGTCGGTTCAAAAGTCGTGGAAGAAATGTTGTTCAGAATGATGGGTAAGGTTAAGGGAAAACTCGCCCGAAAAGAACTCGCACGAGAATTTCAAGATTTTTTGACAAGTCACTGTTCTAACCTAACATAACCAATATTTTTGTGATGTTATTACTGTCTAAACTGTCATCTTTCCATACAAAGTCGGTCACGTGACTTTGTCATTTTGTATGGAGAGTCGAAAAAACTTTTTGATGAATTTCGAAAAGTTGTTGAACAAAATGTTGTTCAGAAGGGATATAACACGTGGTTTAAGGGATGTAAATGTTCACAGACACCCTATATATTGACTCTGACCTGACTCCGTACTTGTGTTACAGATATCAGACAACGGTGGATCACATGAATGTTTGTCCAGGGTGGAAATCGAACCCACGACAGGGCGTATGAGGCAGGATCACTACCAAATGCGCCATCCGGTCAGACAACAGTAGCTCAGGATTTCGATTTAAAATTGTATAAGGTTCTGGGATCAATTTTGGAAGAATATGGATTTTTAAAGTCTCCGTATTTATCGGGCCTAAGAATAAATAAAATAAAGTTTGAATGTCACTGGGCAAAGTCCTTTGGGTTTATCAGCGAAGTTATATTCACACCTCATTGATATGAGAATTATTTTTAGATAAGGAGACGAATCTATACATATAATAAAAATGTAAAAAAGCTGTGTCTGTACATTAAAGATATTTATCTCAAAATAACTTAGAACGACTAAAAAACAGTAACAGAACATGAATCAATGATTTTTAAAATTTTTGTCTGTCTGTTTGTCTGTTTGTCTGTTTATCTGTTTGTCTGTTTGTCTGTTTGTTCGCGCTAATCTCGGAAACTACTGAATCAATTCGAATGAAACTTTTTTTATTGTATAGCTGTAATATCAGGGCAACTTATAGGATATATTACATTTTGAAGACCAGGCTCCTTGATGTAGAACCACAATAGCCCAGCTAAACTATAAGAGGTAGGTCAATGGCACAATAACAAAAGTTGTTCAGATTGATGAGCAGTTTATGATGCTATGAAAAAAATCAAAGATCATGGAACATCTGGTTTGGACCTCTAAGAGCCCAGCTACACTATAACAAATATGGAATGAAATGGAATGGAAAATTGTTAAATGTGATGAGCATTTCTGGACGAGATCCTATAAGGAAGGATATTCCGAACTTAAACCCCTAATGGAGCGAAAAGGGGGTTCAAAGTTTGTTCATGGGACTACGTGATTCCTTGGCCCAATTTACTCCAACTTTTGCATACACATTCTTTGACAGAATTGATGGATAAAATATAAGATTCAAACTTTAATAGAATACTTACATCCCCTAATGGAATAAAAAATAATTTGGGGGTTACTTTCATTAGAAGTTGATATTTTAAATATTAAATGGGTTTGCACTTGACCTCATCTCACCTGATGGAGAGTGACAATGAGGTCTAAGATAGATGTAGCGTGCTTTCCCAGAAGAAGCCTATTCACTCTCGACTTAAAGACACCCAAATTGTAGCTCTCTGGAAATACAAAAGCCGGCAAGTTGTTCCATTCCTTAGCATTTCGTATAAAATATTAATGAGCCGCCTTAAAAATCTATTAACCTATAAACGAACATTTATAATAAGTAATATTTTTGTTAAATTCTATTTAAATAATCATCTTTAAGTCAAGAGTCATAAAGTTCACGCAAACGAAGTTGCGGGCGGCCACTAGTTTAAAATAACTAGATAATGTAATTACTTCCAAGAAAACAATGCAGGCATCAGTTGAAACTGCAGTCTAGTCGAAATAAACAAATGTAATTTAATACCTACGTGGTGTGCTTATCGGCAAGCTTAACCCCTTGAACTACGCCTTCATGCAAAAAAACATCTGTTCTTCGTCTTTTGGAAATCTATACATATAATAAAAATGTAAAAAAGCTGTGTCTGTACATTGAAGATATTTATCTCAAAATAACTTAAGACGACTAAAAACCAGTAACAGAACATGAATCAATGATTTTTAAAATTTTTGTCTGTCTGTTTGTCTGTTTGTCTGTTTATCTGTTTGTCTGTTTGTCTGTTTGTTCGCGCTAATCTCGGAAACTACTGAATCAATTCGAATGAAACTTTTTTTATTGTATAGCTGTAATATCAGGGCAACTTATAGGATATATTATATTTCGAAGACCAGACTCCTTGATGTAGAACCACAACAGCCCAGCTAAACTATAAGAGGTAGGTCAATGGCACTTTAACAAAAGTTGTTTAGATTGATGAGCATTTTATGATGCCATGAAAAAAATCCAAGATCATGGAACATCTGGTTTGGAACTCTAAGAGCCCAGCTCCATTATAACAAATATGGAATGAAATGGAAAGGAAAATTGTCAAATGTGATGAGCATTTTTGGATGAGATCCTATAAGGAAGGATATTCCAAACTTAAACCCCCAATGGAGCGAAAAGGGGTTTCCAAGTTTGTTCATGGGACTACAAGATTCCTTGGCCCAATCTACTCCAACTTTTGCATACACATTCTTTGACAGAATTGATGGATAAAATATAAGATTCAAACTTTAATACAATACTTACATCCCCTAATGGAATAAAAAAATATTTGGGGGCTACTTTCATTAGATGATGATATATATTTTTTTTAAATATTAAATGGGTTTGCACTTGACCTCATCTCACCTGATGGAGAGTGACAATGAGGTCTAAGATGTAGCGTGCTTTCCCAGAAGAAGCCTATTCACTCTCGACTTAAAGACAAGTTGTTCCATTCCTTTGCAGTTCGTATAAAATATCAACGAGCCGCCTTAAAAATCTATTAACCAATAAACGAACATTTATAATAACTAATATTTCTTTTTATATCTATTTAAATAATCATCTTAAAGTCAAGAGTCATAAAATTCACGCAAACGAAGTTGCGGGCGGCCACTAGTTTAACATAAACGAGACTAAACGCGACGAAATTAAATAAGTACATTTTAGTACTTACTGCTTTATATTATATTTTGCTTTTTTTTAGTTTAGTCTCGTTTATCTTAAGTATTTGTATAATGCAACGCGAAAGTTTAAAAACATATTTTGGAAATTTGTCGAAAATCTTGACCCCCATACAAAATGATTAAGTCCCGTGAACGACTTTGTATGAAAAGTTTCAATTTGTTTAAGCGAATCTCCGAAAATTCTTAATTCTTCATCAGATTGGCTGGCAGAAGTGGTGGTTAAAGTGATGTAAACGTTGCCGTAGCAGTCTTCAAACCCATATGTCTCTGAATTCAGAATCTTAACATTTTCCAATACGTGTCTGTCTTGCCTAAAATTATAAATATGCGTCTCAACGGCATTCCCACCCCTGTGCAAAACGGTCGTCCTCATATCAATACAGAAAATTATAATGCTCTTGCTCACCAGTATGATATCCTCGCTGACATCCTTGGGCTCATTAGGCATGATCCATTTGTAGACCGCCTTGATGATCTCAAGGTTGACCAGCACCAGAACGCAGACCACCTCGTACACCAGGCGCACGGCTACGATCGCCAGCGGCTCCTCTGCCCTGGAAAAAAAAACATTTCACTTAAATAAAAAATACGTAAAAAGCGATGTGGTGACGATCTTAACAGCTTTGCAATCGATTGGCTACAGATGGCGGTGGATAGGGATCGATGGAGGGACTCGGGGGAGGCTTTTGCCCAGCAGTGGGACAGTGTTTTTTTATTACGAATTTTCAAAAGTTATAATATCAAAAATTGTTCAGATTGGTTGGTAGAAGACGTGGTTAAAGGAATGTGATTGTTCACAGATACATCCTGTACTATACTAAAAGGGTGGACGTACGTTTACCTACATTTTATAATAACACAGATATTTTCGTTGTAAGTTACTCGCTTGTTAAAACAAAATCACGAAGATGTACCGGTCTCAATTCTGCTTCCAATCATATTACAAACACATTATCACCACATCACGTAGAGAAACGTAAGGCTTCCGGCCCGCGATACTTTGGACTTTTTAAGAAGAGTAAAGAAAGAAGACACTGCTCAGTAGACCAAGTATTCAGTAGTAGACCAAGAATGAAACTGGTAAATGTTTACTTTTGACATGTGGAGTTTAAATCTGTTGCTGGCGTTCAGCCAATGAGTCAGCTCTAAATACCTACTCTATAACTGGGTATTATTATCTAACTAGTTAATATTTACCAACATTTGAACACCAACACAGCTGTTTCCACACCTAACTAAACAATTCACAAAAAATGTCGCATGTATATCTTGAGAGGTACAGTCAACAGCAAAAGTAGATGATCAAAATCAAAAACTCTATACTCACAATTTGAGCGGGGTTCGCCTCAGAACTGTACAAGTAAATCACTTTGAGGCTATACTGAGCTTGCGTCAGAACTATATGAATTTGACATCATGCAGTTCTGACGCGAACTCCGCTCAAAAGTGAGTAGGTAGGTAGGTATAGTTTTTGATTTTGATCATCTACTTTCGCTGCTGCCTGTACATACCTACCTATCAACTACACTAAATTGTTATCGGTGTCCGATGTCTGATCTTTCTTTACCCATTAACAATAGCCATGTAAATTTTGTACCAACAATTCGAGGATAGGAAAAAGCACATAGTGTCTCAATCTCAAACGATGGGTTATCGAAACGTCTAAAGAACCAAAGGGCCTAAAACGACCCATACTTTACAACCGAATCTTAGTTCCCCTCACCTTTCTCTTTGTTACGGGACGGTGTAGTTATTTAAGCCACTAAGATCCAGTTGGTTTGCAGAAGGCATTCGATAAATTTTACTTAATTACCAGAACTACCAAATTCTGTATTACGGTCTAAGCTTATGAATACATTCCATTAAAAAAAGGGTTCAAGAGCCATTTAGAATTTGCTTTCAGAATAGGATATTTTGTCCTCTTATCACCAAATGGAGACTAACTGCCGCACTCAGAGACGTCATTTAAACTTAAGAATAAATATATTTAAAGTAAATTGACATGATTTAAAAATGATGTAAATTTTACGAAAGTGGGCAATATTAGTGACAGCATCAGAGTTTTATCAAGATTAAATTAAAGGACGTTTTGTTGTTATTGTCAGGGCGTTTGTCCCGAAATATTAATAGACTGCCCATAAATCTACGTGGATTTAGCACCAAATCCATGATAAGTGGAAGTTATTTTAATTATATTTCGGATACGAGTATTAGGAGTACTTACATGTTGTCCAGCTTTGAGTAGAAACGCACCTGCGTACAGTGCGACCAACTCGTGTAAAATTACCGAAGGGAATTACGATAAAAGTGTGATAACAACAGTTTTAGATTAAACCGGCGACGGATTATTACGCTTGCTCGTAATTCGCGATCACATACAATCAGACAGATACATTATCATAAATCCGGGCGATGCCATAAGAATTAGAAAGACGTAACACTGCTTTTCAAGGTAGTGGCCGTGATTTTTAAACGACTTTTTTGTTGAAAACAATCAAATTTAGACCGCTTTAGTTAAACGCGCAAGTGGAAATGATCACAAACGAGATAGATTACCTATGTACTAGACTACGTCCTTAGCACTTAAGAGGTGCTATACATTATGAACTATAAATACTGTGCGATAAAAGTTGATAACGCTGTTTGCATTCGAGTTTGTTTGTTGAACTAAGAGTGTGAATGAAATGCATTTTACTAGCCTTTATCACAGAATACACAGACGGGCGGCTACCTACAATTGGCTATTTTATTCTACCACTAGTGACCCGTCCTCACTTCGTTTCGGATCATTAGTTCCACCCCGTAGCAATAGATGGCGCTAGGCGTCGAATGCATTGCGCTATTGTTTTGTTTTTCGATTAGTATATAAGATTTGGACATCCATAAAATTTACCTCTTTATAAATAGTACGTATAGATCGATTTTTTTCCAAATGTAGGTACATACTGTAAACACATCGTAAGAGGACCTGCTGCACGTTTCAGATAGTTTCTGAAACGTGTATCATGGTTCAATTGGTCCGGTTCCCCTGTTACAGTTGCGAAGGTCAGACGGCAGTCATAACCCCTAATCTTCAATCATGGAATCTAATCTAGGTGTAGCCTTGCCTGCTTCCAAGGCTACACCTAGACATATGATTATTTTAATGATGAATCATTCCTATTCATACGATTTAAATGGTGTCTTTATGCTACGTTATTAGACAAGTTTTGTGCAGTGGACTAGTAGAGAATTTTACTTGGCATTATGGTATGCTTATTGTGCCAATTTTGTGCAGCAGAAATTACATGAATAAATGCATTAAATTAATGAATCTGATCCTCTGCACTACACCTGCAGGGTGCAAAGTTCAAGTAACGTGAATACAATTATTTTTAATTTCTTAAGATTAATTACACCTAGGTAACCTCTACTACAGCCGTCTTACCTATCCGATACCGGTTTTCTCGGTATTATTTATTTATTATCAACATAAGTTAGAGTAGGTATTTATATAAATATTCAAAATGTACAAGTAAAGCGCTTTCAAATGATACCAACACGGCATATTTATCATAACTTTATTTTTGTACTCTGTATGTTTTGTCCGCTAGAGGGCGCCACATTAGACTTTGTGAAACCTTATATAGCCTGTAGGTAACCAAAGGACAATTAAGACGCTTATAAAGATATTATGTCATTTGTCGAATTTTGATAGATAGTTTAGAAGTAACGTGGAAACAGATGAACATACTCGTACATACATACATAGCCTGTCAAAATCATAACCCTCCTTTTGCTTTGCCGTAGTCGGGTAAAAAAGTGAGCAATTTTGCTTAAAACTAACTGCACTTATAATTAGAGGTAATTTTAGTATTCGTGCTAGGCTCCATACAGTACCTACCTACACTTTTATAATCAAGCCATTTAGTTTCAAAGACGGTCAAGAAAATAAAAATAGCATTGAGGAACTATAACTCCTATTCAATCAGTGTAGCAATGTTGAAGAGCTGTGAGTTCGCTCCTTATTTATATTTACCCAACTACGAGTATGTTGTACGTACACACTACAAAAGCAAAATTGTTTGGTAGGTTGAGGTATAATTGTAGCAGTCTTAAACCCTATAGCAAAAAAGTAACTAAGTATAATCGTTTCCCATAAAGTGTGAGTGAGGGTACAGGAGGTGATACTCAATAAGGGGGGAATGGATGCAGATTGGCAGCGCATCTGTGTCTCCACGTAGCTAGTTAATTCGTCAGCTCATTTGCCACCTATCAAATAAAAAAAACATCCGTATCGACGTTGAGCAGTCGTTCGGGGTTCCTTAACCTACTATCGACCGATTGATACGTCTGGTAGGAAATATCGATCAATGTGACGTAAACATTCTGCCATCGATCGATACCATCAAAGGGCCACAGGCTTGTCATATTGCAGTACCAATTTTGTGGCAGTACTTTAAAGCATACCAGCCCTTAGGTTCTTAGGGATACAATTTGGGGCCTTGTTGCTGCTACTATAATAAGCCGAGCATCAGAACGATACCAAGGTAGATACACAAGTATTTTATGATTGGTCAAGTATCTACTTATTTCATATAGTAGATTATCAAGTAGATAGGTACCTATATTTTATTTATGTTGTGGCATAATAAATTTACTCAGCGAAAATAAAAACTAGTTTGGCATTGAATATTAGAGGTAGGTAGGTACACCAAGTTTGAAAACCAGTTGAAAACTTCATTGGCGTCAATGCCAGGCCTAGAACCAAATATAACTAGTAAACTTGTCTACGACACTTACTTAACTTGAACATATCCTTCGAACAAGGATAACGATAAATCAAAGATCGAAAAAATATACAGGGTGCAGGTCTACCAAACATTCTGAACAGTTGTAATTATGAGTTTATGAAATTCATTTTCAATAAACAAAAAAATAATTAACCAGCACAAAAAAGGCACTGAACAAGAGTCCGTTGAATTGTTATACTCGTAGAAAATAAAAAAATAACATAATTTTAAATAAGTAAATAAAACTTTCATAGAAAGTCCGCTGTGTCATTTTGAATGTGGAGTCGAATACAAAACTACGAAATTCCAACATTTAAATTTTTTTTTAATAGTTCTTAAGGAAAATAGAAAACCGCGAATTTTTGCGGTATACAGCATCAGGGCGACATTATAACTTAAGTTAATTAGGTATTTGTGTAGAATAGAATAAAAGTAAAGCATCAGGCTAAGTATATACTTACTGTCTCACTGCAGGTCAAAGGCCTCCATCATAGAAATCAAGTCATCGCTATTTAAGATGCGATTAAGCGTTATGCTTTGATTGGTGATCACAAACCCGAGCTACTCGTATGTTCGAAAAATTGCTCGACCTGGGCCCCAGAGATCACGTTCATCACCATTTATTACTATGTTTTTGTTAAATTAATTTATTTTAAGAACATACGTAATGAACGAGTTTGAGTCACCATAAAACATTAATTAGCAAACGATAAAACCGTAATCCCACACATTACAACCCCACAGCAACGATGGAAGAAACATTTAAGACATCACAATAACTGAACTAGAAACAAAAAAAAAAAAACTAGGTACATACCAACGTCCCTTTAGCATTTGTTTTTTTATGTTAATGGCGACAATCGAGCAATCGAGTCACCTGGTGGTCAGTGATAACCGCCGCCCAAGAACAAGAAAATAATGGTTGCTGATGTGGCCCCAAAATTAATTACCCCACGATGAACATTCGCTGGGTAAAGTAGGTGCTAGCCTACGGATCTCCCGTGAATTCAACTCAATACTCAATATCTTTATTGCATCCATAGTGTATACAGTAGGTGGTAGAAGTCTTAACATAATAGCAACCACTATAGACCCTGCAAGGGCACTACAATATGACATACAATACAATATGATATGATACTCAGCTAACTTACAGAAGAAAAGCAGATCGTCAGAACCTCAGAGGCCCAGTGCTTCAACACCGAAAGCTACTGCAGTAAGTAGTAGGACTAGTAAGAAAGTAGGTACTGGTTTGATGCCTGTATATTGCAGGTTAGTCAAAACTGCAACAATGTCCTCTTAATTACTAATATTTCGGATATAGCGGCCAATCTTAACGATCAACCATCAACGCAGGATATTCATGCACAAGTGTGTGCGCAGACATCAGTGCACATATTTCGATGGGACACCAATGTGCCACGACTGAAGAGGGATCAGGCGTAGATTGCTTTCCGTGACACAGGGGTAAAAGAGAGCATTCTTCCAGACTTCGGACTCACACTGAGAATTTCTCAACAGAAAAACTTAGGTACGAATTTTGGCCCGACACGGGGATCGCACCCGGGACCCTAAGCGCAGCCGTTATTTTAAAGTGCGACCCACTACCCACTGCGCCGGCGCCGAGGCAGTCTGCCATATAACTGCAATACCGTCGTAAGACCCAAAAGCCTTTTAAAAGGCAAAAACAATTGTTTTTCTATTGTGTCTACTGTTTGGGCCTTACGACGATTTACAGGCATCAAACCGGTAGGTACTTAGTTACTACAAATAATTTGGTTGTTACACATATAAGTACTTACCTCCTTTTATAGTCTTCAGGAATTAGCTCCTCAAGAACACCAGTCATGAACTTAATGGACTTTTTCGCAAACTCCGCCGCCATCACGACTACTCTACGTAATCAACTAACTAGAATTAATAATCCAAATCCTCAGTTTCTAGAGTCAAGTTTATTTTAATAAATGTTTACTGTTTGTTACTCACCTTGTCCTGCCACATTTGAATAAAAAAAATCGACCAATCGCATGACGTTGAAGCTAAATTACTCATACTTATGTATAGTTATATATACCATAAAAACCAGAATCTTTGAACATGGAGAAAACAGGTTATGCACTAAATCTATGGGCAACTTTTTTTTCAATTCAAGTTAGGTTTTGCAGTGATTTGTTATCTGTGTCTGTGTGTGTTATCTTCTCTAGCTTCAAATGATGATTTATAGCCAAAAAATATTTTAAGCTTGCCTAGAACTTGTTCTATCAAGGTATCATCAATGTAGTAAAGAACGTTTGCGAAAATTCTTTAAAAAAGAAAGAAAATTAATTTGTTAATTTGGACATCACAACACAGAAAATCACACACAAACGCTAGAAAATATCAATAAACAAAAAAAAGCAATTTAGGTGGGTACATCTAAGGTCGTAAGACCCAAATCTTCTGTTGCTTCTACTGTCTGGGACAAATAAAGGCGTAAGCAGGACACTGCTTGTATAGCTGGCGGCACGAAAGTATAGTGATGACCGTTATTTTGCGCACTTTTAAAATTTCTATTAAAATTGGTTTCTGCGCACTCAACGTCATAACTATAGCTTCTTGTCGCAGACTGTACGCCTATTTTTATTGTTTTCGGCATTGTTTGCGTATACTGCAGACAGACCTCGGTTCCAGGTCTCCATTCAGTAACTGAATGCTACTTAACTCATCATAATGTGGTCGGGCAGTCCTCTTAATTCGTGAACTGACCTTTTGTTTTTGACACAAAACGGCATCAGCGGCTCGTTGACCGAAATTCGGGACAGTTCCGTTCAAAACGGAACGTATGGTCAGATTAGTCGTGCGGGTTGTTCTACTCGTATGTGTTTTATTAAATTCCTATCCTAGGTACCTTCGTTGTTCCTAATTTCCATACGAGGGAAACCCTGTAAATATTCTTTTTCCTAATAATTTTTTTACTATCGGTCCACTTTCAGTAATCGTTTTGTATAAAACAGTATGGGTGCTATTGTGCCAAGCGGCGCCTTATAAGGTGGCATTTTCCCCTTACTCAACAAAAATAAAGTTATTTAATAAAAGGTAGAATACTTGAGTTTAGGGGGACGAGAGGGCCGAATACCCACGCTACGCCACTGGAACTACCACGAACTTTAGATCCTGATGAAGCTTCCTACAGTATTCCGCGTGGCTACCGCTGCGACGTCGGCTATAATAATGACGAGTCAACACTTATTCTTCGTACCATATTTCGCCCCGTTCCTCCTGACGCAAGCGGTTGCTCAAACAGCCACCATTCTGCCCGATAGTTGGTCACCTTGTCGCGTGTGGACTTCAATTCCGCAATTTCGTTTATTTCGTTGAGCAAGCCTTGTTCTTTTCTTTGGGCTATTAAGTTTTATATTGTTTAAAATACGGACTTATCCTTACCCGGAGGTGATTGTCCTTGAGTATTGTCCTGCTTGTTTTCCTATGGGACAGGGTGGTAAACGAGCTAGTGGTCTCCATCGGAATATTATGTGTACTGGAATAGGGTCAATAGTCTGAAATGTTCCCAAATACCAAATGGGCATCCCTTAAAAAATAGAATTATTATTTTTATCAATAGTATTACAGAGTATATTATATGTTAACATCTACATTTCTTGAACTAAGTGTTCTGCCAACCATTAAAACATAATTTGCAAATCTTCCCATACGAAATGACCAAGACACGTGACCGAATTTGTATGAAAAGTTGAAAGATTCACATCATTCGGTCATGGAGTAAAATGTTGTTCACAATAATTGGTAGAACACGTGGTTAAGGGATGTAAATGTTTACGGATACACCCTGTATGACCAACCCTAGTGGGGTAGCAATAAATATTAAGAAAATACTACTTAAAATTGTTAAAACTACCATTTATTACGTGTAATCATCACTTAGGTACCATTTAGGTGATCCATCTGCCCGTCCGCCACCTATCGCATAAAATGTCTATCAGTGATACGCAAACCTTCCGAAAGGGAGGCCGCATGCAAACAAGCATTAAAAATATTACTTCTATCAAACCGCATGGGTTGAAAATCGAAACACCCAATGTGGTAATGGTAATTTTAAGCACCGTAATCTAAGCATTGCCATGTATTATAATGCAATGTTACCATGAACATTTTGATAAAACTTGTAAGAGTTGCTCCATACACCGTGGTGTTGCAACGCTGTGCGATATTTGGCAATAAGACAATGTAGAATTGTCATTAGTGAGACTAAGTTTTCTACTGACTAGGTACTTACTTCAGGGACTCTGGTATCGACCTCTTCGAGCGGCCGTATCCCATCGGCCAGTAGCCTTACCATGAGTTTGAAATACTATCCTCGCTATCGAAAACTATCGGTTTGTCTCTTTCATTGTGATGCATTTGAAAGAGACAGAGCAATAGTTTACGTTATGTCAGTTTTAGATGTCAACTCATGGTAGCGCTACAGATGTGTAGACGTCGTCCACTTCTGAGTCGGCGGCATTCTCTTCTGGTTAAACAATAGTTCATACTAGGTACAGTCAGCCACAATACATCAGGTTACCACAACCTGTCAAATTTCCGCAATTGATATTCTATCGTAATGTGTATAACAATAATATGGGAATCGATTAGGTAAATAAATTTGAAATTGTGGTAAATGTACTTCGTGTTTAAAACAACCCTGATGTTTCAGTAGATACTTTCTTAGGCCGCCACAAGACATCTAATCCGCCCCGTGGATATGTTTAAGTATTGTATTATAATGAGTAGGTATGGCATAGAGTAAGGTTACTGATCTATGCTTTAAAAATATTGCGGCCCATTCCCCTACAATGTCTTCTCTCACTCACACAAATATAGTCTATCATCTGCACAGACATGAGAGAAAGATAGCCGAAGCATTTTTGACCGAAAAATGACTATCCATAATGGCAAAATTGTTTTAATAGCTGTCTTCTGAGGGCATTGCTCTTTTCACTATGGAAAATACCTACTTACGGCACCAAGTGTAAAGTACCATACTAGACCATACTAGGCCTCATATGTTTCATTCAATGATGCAAAATTGATAGGCGTTGATAAATCAATAATATTCATACACATCATATCTATGTACCCCGTACCTATGTATCCCAGTTTTGTCGAACAGTTTGGTTGCAGTATTTCTCGACGCTACGAGTAAGGGACCTTCAAGAGAAGAGCATACCTACTCCTTTCTCAAAGACATCTGCCACCACACGTCACTCTTCTCGCATGGGGGGCAGAGGCCACCAGGGCAGGTGGCAGGTCGCCCCGTTTGCTCGTTTGGGGCCTCTAGCGTACCTATAAAAAGAAACAAACTTGAACTAGTCACTTGACTGAGTTTGTATGAAAAGTTATTTTTATGCGGAATTCCAAAAGGCGTTACACCTACCTACTTACTTAGAGCAAGTATTGTTCAGAATGATTGGTAGAAGACGACGTTAAAGATATGTATCTAAACGTTCATAGAAAAACACTTTAATGACGTCGAGGTCGAAAGCAAAATGTTCAATTTTATATTCGATCCTAAAAATTCTTAAAAACATGGTTTAAAATTCCGATAATAGCAAATAGCGCTGGATGTTGAGTGTCTCTATCATCGAAGCGACAAACAGATACATTTTCAAGGTTGCAGTTTCCAAAGAATCAATCATCATCGATCAGTCGGAGATGAGTTCAATAGTATGTGCAACGATGGCAAGGCCGCGTTGGGACAGTGCTTTCGAGTCCAAGGTCAGCTCATTTCTGCGCGCTGCAGTAGGCGCCTAGTCGCGCTGCGGGAGAGTGGCACGCGATGTATTATTTTTTTGGCTGGCCGGATGGCGCCATTGGTAGGTACCCTGTCTCATACGTCAAAGGTCACCCTGGAGAAACATAAGGGGGCATTTTACTGATTTTTTTAAATTAAAATATTTTCTAGCGTGTTAAATTATAACCACATTAAAATAAATAAACGATTTGATTTGTATGGAGATATAAGCACGTACCAACCTATGAATAAAAGTGACTCTAAGGAAACATGTCCTAAAATGAAATTAATGGCCAAACCATATAGGTTATAATCGCCCATTTGCTTGGTAATCGCTAATAATACGCCTAGCAACAGCCGCACAGAAAAACCTGGTTTTCAAAATGTCGATGACTTAAACCAAAAAACCAAAAATGTAGGTAGAATTAATAAAATCACGAACGAAACGAAACTTAACAAACGAGCTAAAACTAAATGATGTCGTTAACATTGCCATAGTAAGTAGGTATTGTATGTAAATCACATCCCACAAAAAACCATTTTAGTTTAGAAGTACAGTCAGCCACGCATCACTTACCACAACCTGTCAAATTTAATCAATAGATATTCAAAAGAATTTTGAGTTATGACTGTGTAACTATGTTGTCATGTGCGATTTATTGTTTCAATCGCACCAACATCCAACGGCCGCACCAGAGTCGGCGTCTACTTTCTCAGCCAGTGGTATCCAGTGGTCAGTGCACCGGCCGATGATCCGCCGTTGCCTCACCGCTTGCGTCACGTATGGACAAATACGCATATCACAACAACTAATAGTTTCGCTTGAGAATAGCAACTTAGGCTACCGTTACTGGTTACTACCCCAATGTTCGAGGTTTTCGTAATGAAAAAAACATGCTGGATATTTTTTGTTTGGCAGGCGAGCAGACGGATTACCTGATAGGAAGCGATTGACGCCGCCCATAGACACCTGCAACACCAGTAGAGTCACAAGTGCGCTGGCAAAATGAGTTTTTTGCAATAAACTGACGAAATGGAGAGACCATTGGGGGGAGATGGGGTTAAAGGTAGGCAGTGCACTTGTAACTCTACTAGTGTTGCGTGTTGCAATCACTTTCCATGGTGATCCGTCTGCTCGTCTGCAACCCATTAAATAAAAAAAAGAAACATAACATACGTTTAATGCTCGGGTATTTTTTTTGCCCAGGGGAAACCATCATGGCCTTCACCTTGCCACATGTGGGGGACAATGTGGTGTGTGGGACTCTAACCCTCACCAAAATCCCTGGGGTGTCCATCTCAGCACAATCGCGGTCGGATACCCCACAGCCGGGACTGGACCGTACCGCAAATCGCGCTCGCCACTTTAAGCCAAATAGTTTGGCGCAATGCAGCCCTCCGGCAGAGAACCAAAGTTATCGACATAGCTCACCGGATTAGCAAGCTGAAGTTGCAGTGAGCTGGCCATATCTGCCGCAGAACTGACAACCGTTGGGGTAAACGAGTTCTGGAGTGGAGACCGCGTCTCGGTAAACGTAGTGTAGGACGACCTCAGGCCAGATGGAGTGATGATCTGCGCAAGAGGGCTGGCTGGAGCTGGATGCGAGTAGCCGAAGATCGATCAAAGTGGCGAGCATTTGGAGAGGCCTATGTCCAGCAGTGGACTGCAACAGGCTGATGATGATGAATGCAGCCCTTCCCAAATGCGCGACCTACACCCAGTAGGATTTTTTCCCTCGCGGAGTCGTGAATAATGCTCGGGTATAACACAACAGGTGATGCCTAACGTTTTGAACGAAGCGCCGAGGTTCCTCTCTTGAATCAAAACATGAATTAATATGAGCTATTAGGGGGTTGCGCAACTTCCTAGCTCCGTTGGTTAAACCGGTCGGCGGCGTACACCGCCCGATGTGCCCACACTCCCCGTCAAGGTCACCAGCGCAATACCACTAATCTACTAGATGTATAAACGTAGTGTAGTAAAAACAAAAGTTAAAAAACTAAAACCCAATTACGACAAAAAACGACGCTGAAAAAGTATAAAACAAGCCTTCGTTGTCAATTTACAATCATGTCATACAACTTACTATTCTGAAGTATGCAATATTCACTATGTAGAGATAAATTTTCATGTTTGGAAATCCGCAGTCACACGTTGTCAAAGTGCTACGGTAGGTAGGTAGGTATATGAACGTGTGACTACGCCTTATATATATATATATATATATATAGATATATATATATATATATATATATATTCAAAATGTACAAGTCAAGCGCTTTCAAATGATACCAAACACGGCATATTTATCATAACTTTATTTTTTTACTCTGCATGTTTTGTCCACTAGAGGGCGCCACATTAGATTTTGTGAAACCTCATATAGCCTATAACCAGCGGACGATTAAGACGCAAATAATGATATGTCATTTGTCGAATTCTGATAAGTAGTTTAGAAGTTACGTGGAAACAGATGAACATACATACATACATACATACATAGCCTGTCAAAATCATAACCCTCCTTTTGCTTTGCCGTAGTCGGGTAAAAATGGGAAAAGTAAGACCTGCAACATGCGCACCGCGACAAAATTTTGTCGACTCTCGTTCGCGAGAGCGCATCCTTCTATCCCGCTCATCGCTCAGTCAGGTGAGTGAGAAGCAATTTGCGCCGACACAATACGAGTGTCGACAAATTATCTCGCGGCGCTCATGTTAGCCCCAGTTAGCCCGACTGGGCAGTTGGAGAATGCAACTTCGATCAGACCTCCGGAGAAAGCTACGGAGGTCTGATTTGCCCACACTCCCCGCCAATATCACCAGTCACTATCACCACTGTCCACCAGCTGTATTACAGTTCGGTAGGTATACTAACTTAGTAAGATTCCCATTATTTCGACTACTATATTATGTACCTACATAGGTACACATTACATTATATTACAAGTATTATAGTATGTAATGCGATAAACTATTTGAGTTTAGTATTAGTAGTCCATCTTCGTTGTGATTTAATATGGGCAGTTGGAGAATGCAACTTCTTTCTCCGTGGGTTTATTAACACACTCCCCGCCAAGGTCATCAATGAAATAACTACCACTAATCCACTAATACCGTTTGTTGCAGTAAAATGGGAAAGTACCCCATCTTCGTAATGATTTAATACGGGCAATTGAAGAATGCAGCTTCTTTCTCCGTGGGTCTGATTTTCCCACGCCAAGGTAACCAGCGCAAAACAAAAAACTACCAGTCCTTGGACTGCAGTAGCATGGCTATTTTACTGTAATAAATTTAAGAAAGGAGGAAAGTAGTTTCTCTTTGCTGTGAGTTAATTTGTGGATATAGGTACCTAAATAATTGGAATATTGTGTAACTTCCTCCTCAGCCATTTAAAACAGTTATTCGGCTGCGTGCATTCCGTCCGATTTGGTCACACTCTCCACCAAGGTCAATAGCGCAATACTATTACCGCCGTAGTAAAATGGTATAAAGTAGTCTATCCGATGGCAAAATTATAAGTTTGTTTTTAGAAAATCGTTATTTTCATAATAATACCTATAAGTAATTTGTTTATTTTTTGTAAGTAAGTATTTTAATTGGACAAACTGGACTTGTTATGTATAATGTATTAGCTAGACTAAGTGTCTATCTATATTGAAACATGCTGAGAAGTTGAGTACTTTTAAAATCTTAAGTCTAAGTTAACAACCAAACAATAAAATGCCAGATCGAAGCAATAAAATTGTGGTTAAAAGACATAGGTAATAATTGTCGAAGGATCGTAGTTAGGTGTATCTTTCTATTTTAACCGTTTTATCACAAATGGCGGGTTTCATTAACAATCATCAATGAGTTATTAAACTGTTTGCTCAAGTTTGATTTCAATGTACGAATACGTATAGTAATATTGGATTGAGCTTCCTAATTTTATAACTGTGCAATCTGTGGGAAGGAGAATCTAATAAAAGGTAAAATATGAATTTCTTTTCGCTATGTTTTTTCTCTTTGAATACTTAAAAACATGTTAACTTCGGTTCTGTATTTTACTTACTTTTCGTGTTGGTTTACGTTCCACATTTTACTATAGTGATACTACCAGTTCATAAAATGCTTACTGGTGTATTACTATTGGCCTTATGGGAACAGATTGCAGCATGCGTGGGCAATTTCGTGTGGACATGGATTTCACACATTGCTGGTATTTTATTTGCATAACGGACGCTAAAATCACAGAAAAATATATAGGTGTATGAAAGGAAATATATGAGTATTTTTGAACTCTTCAATTTTATATAGTTTTCGTTATAAACTAAGTGGGTACCCTCTGTAAAATTGGCTACTTTGAGCTGAATTCTTTGAGTCCAAAGGAGTGTTTTGTCTTTAATTTTAAGGATTAATTAAATGCTTTTTAAAATCGATGTCCCAATATTTAGAGATTATGTACCTTAACTAGGTAGATTCTTTAAAAGTAAGAAACTTCATAGTAAGAAAACTGCCTTTCCCTTCGTTATTAGATTAGATTTTTCAAATGTTATTTAAGAACGTTATCCTTGTTGATTATAAAACTTCATTCAAGAAGTTTTCCTTGGCATTATGGATAAATTTTGTAAGTTTTAAAGTACGATTTTAAAGATGGGCCATAAATTGGGATATTTTTGTAAAATGTATCTTTTTACCCGATCAGCTGTCCGCAATGGAATATTTGCCGGACCTTGAATTAACCCAATTCGTTTACCGCGCCACAGATGATACACGCGAGAACGGACCAGTGCGAATCTGTTGTTGGCTGTTTAGTTTGCGTGTTGTTGCGCCTGGAGTGCACGCGTTCGAAAAAGCGCGCGGGCCGCGTTCCAGAGTTCGAAATTTGAAAATAAGAATTTTTGAGTGGGAATTTCTTTTGTTTTCTCTTGTAAGTACTAATCACTGACGTGCTTTATTTATCATTAAATAGTTATTATATCTACAAACTTACGTATGTATGTGCAAAATCAATCGTATAACCAACGCATGCAGTTGAAAAAAGCGCGCGGTCCCGTTCTCTGGAACACAGTTATCAAAATTTTAAAATAAGAATTTTGCGTGGGATTAAGTACTTTTGTTTATTGTATTTCATTACATACATACCTTTTATCCTTTGTTTATTATCTTTGGATTTTTATTTCTGTAGGTAGGTTGCAAAGAAGGATGGGTATTTATCCAGAGTTTAATTTTTTTTAAATCATAATCAATGAGAGACTTCTTTTGTTTCTTCTTTCCGTGCGTACGCGGTTGATTAATACTTATGTAGTAGGTATACCTATTATTATCTTGATTTGGTTCTAGCGTTTGACCTACCTAGATTGTTATTTAAGTGCGTGTGTTATGTGAGTCAATTAATGTTGATGATGCGGGTAATGACCTTAGTTAGATACTTACTTCTTCATAGGTTCATTAATTTCCATTTGAAAATCAATAAACATATGTACATACATTGAGCTGATTTTGATACCTATCGATGATAATCTTTTGGTGTTGGGATGTGGACTTATTGCTTCACTCAGAGACATCGTATTGTCAATATTTTTTTCATAAGTGTCAATTATTAAATTAAAACTTAATATTTGATGTTCTTATGATTGAATAATTTTAATTTTATTATTATTTATTATAAAGCTAGTTTGACTTCTCTGAGTACGACAGTTAGCCAAACAAGATAAACTACTTAGGTGTTTTATTAAGATCTTTCAAAGATTAACCAAACAATATGGATGTTTGTTTAATCAAATCTTTATAAGTGTTTATTCCTCATCCTAACAGCAAAATAACAGTTGTAATCATCAAATGATTGTTGTTATTCAATTTTGTTCGACATGATACTTATTATCAGACGTCTTACCTTTTACCTAAGGTAACCTTACCTACTCAAGTCAAGGATCATATTATTATTTTACCAGGGTGTAAGCACAAAATAAAGACTCTGAGACAGAAGGCTGACTGCCCACTAAGAGCTAAAAATATGTCATGTACTCACGCATGCGCACTAACGGGCAAAAACGCCTTTTCGACCACATTAATCCTAACTTATGACATAAGATTGTCAAACTGTCGAGGTCTATGGTAGAGGCCGCGCGCTTATGTACTCATGCCGGGCAACAACCCTAGCATTTATGTCGACGAACTCTTCTAAATCCAAAATCAAGGCTGAGTTAGCCTTCTGTGTCAAAGTCTTTATTTTGTGGTGTAAGTACCTATTTTATAGGGAAACTGAAAAAACAAAATACTTGCGCCGGTATTATTTTCTGACGGCTATGACTTAGGGACCTATAGAAGAAGAGCGTACGCCTTCTTAAAAGGCCGGCAACGCATCGACGACCTCTTTGATATCGCATATCGTCGTGGACGTATTCGTTTGCCGTCTCTAGTATGAAAAAGCGATAAATCTGTATTAATTTTATTGATTTATTTATGTTGTATTAATTAATTGCCCCTTGTTGATTGTTATCATCTTGTTGTCTATTGTTATTGCGCAATCAGTTACTTATTTTATTATGTTTTCTTAGTTCTTATTGTTCACCTTAAGTTTGCAATTTTTTTTCGTTTTATTGTCTGTAATCTAAATGTATAGGTAATAGGTAGGTACTGTGTTCTGTAATCCAGATTTAATTTCTTAATAAATAGTGAACTTCTAAGATACAAAGGCAAATGCTGAGGTTGGCACCTGATTGACCACACACAAACATATATACTACCAAATTACATACATAAGTTCATTCTCCTTGTATATTTATCCTCACTGTATGTGTTCTGTTTTGTATTTTGTGATGGTCAATAAATGTATTTTCTTTCTTTTCTTTTCACTGAAATGTCAGGAATTTATTTATTAACTAGCTGCTGTCATAATTTAATAAACCTAGATATTTTAATTTTTTTACATAGGTACGTACAATTTTTACCATTTATTCAGTTTAACGATGGATCAAGAAATCGGCCCTTAAAAACAGCTAACTATTATGTAGGTCTGATTTGCAAACAATGCAATCATTAAACCTTAATAATCGGATCAATGTACTTGATCATACTATCTATATATTGATTCTATTGTTGATGGTTGACGACCCGCTTGGTGCAATGGTTTGAGCGCCGGTTGAGACGCAAGGGTCTCGTGTTCGATTCCCGCACCAACACAAATGTTTGTTGATGAAACAGATATTTGTGTTGGGTCTGGGTGTATGTGGTCCCTTCGTTGTTTCTGCTTTACATACTACAAGGGAAAACCTTAGTTTGGGACCAGTACAATGTACTCGTATGTGATGTTGTCTCAATTTACTTATTATTTATTATTCATACTTACCATTCTTGTACACATTTACATTGCTTTTAGCTCGTTCACGCTATCTCTAGGGTGTATAGCTACTGGGTGTGTCTGTGAACCTTTACATCCCGTTAATCACGACTTCTACCAATCATTTTGTTCTATGACTTTTGGAAATTAGCATGGAAAGTCGGTAACCTGACTTGTTCATTTTGTATGAGAAGTCGAAAAGAAATTGGACTGATATCTAACTAAAGTCGTAGAACAAATGTTGTTCAGAATGGTAGTACAAGCTTAGTTACACAACCTAATCGTCTATTTACTCTAATCAGAAAGCAATTTCCAGATTATATTTAGACATTTTAATAATCTCATTCAATTGCATTCATAAGTAGATATCTGCAAAAAGATTTATGCTATAATGTTATGTTTTTCAGGTTTCAAAATGGCGACCAGTACGAAGAATGGGCTCAGTCAACACATAATGTCAAAAGTGCCCTGGTAAGTGCCTTAAAGAATTGATAATATTAATTTAAGTTGAACTTCGTTGCGTTTTAACCGTGGGCACGCTTCGGCATGAAGGGGCCGGCTCGACTGGATACCACGGCCTCATAGAAAACCGTGAAGCAGTGCATGCGTTGTGTTTCGCTGCGTGAGTGAGGATACCGGAGGCCTAATTGGGGAAAAGGTGGTTAAAGGTTGGCAGCGGGCGGCGGTAATCATTTACCATCAGGTGATCCGTCGGCTCGTCTGCTACCTATCACACACATAAAAGAACTTTAAAGTACTTATCTATTAATTTGGTAGGTAGTGAGCGTCGTCTCATATGACATGGCAGTTCTTTCGCCGGGCTACTTTTGTGTAAAAATCTTTAAATGCAGTTAAAAAAACTCATATTTATTAAGTTTTAAAACCTGAGTGAAGTGACATACTGTGCCTACAGCCCGTATGTAATTTGTTTGTCCGTTGATTTGATTCGTCCTTGGCATTTCAATGGTATTCGGAACGTGCAACGAATTCCTCATTAACTTCCAAGTTTAGTGCGAGTTTAATGTAACGTGTTTATTCAAAACCAGATTTTCTTTTGGTGTTGACCTTAGTAATAGGTACAGACAGCCGCACATCAGGTTACTACAATCTGTCAAATTTCTTCAATCGAACCGCACCTTTATGTCAAACGTGTTTGGTTCAATATCAACTGAGGAAATTTGTCTGTACATATTATTATGATAGCGCAGTGGATACCGAAGTCCAATGTTGGATTTTTGAAAAATGAACTATAATTTCTCGGGTGTATCTGTGAACATTACATCCCTTTAACCACGTCTTCTACCAACATTCTGAACAACATCGACGACTTTTGTTTCGACGAAAATTAAGTATTTCGACTTTCCATACAAAATGATCAAGTCACGTTACCGAAAGGCTTTTCAATTTTATTAAGCGAATTTCCAAAAGGCACAGAACAAACATTGTTCAGAATACTTAGTATTTAATTTTAGCTCATATTTAATTTTCATGGCAGTCATTAAATCTATTATTCCTCCGAAATTCACATCAGAATCGTATAAGTATATTAGGAGTTTAATAGTTATATTATTTTTAAGAGCTCCATAGGTATAATTGGTACCATTTAATATAGTAGATTATCTTCTATCTATATCTATATCTATCTATATCTTCTATACTATTTATAAAGCGATAACTTCTACAGACAACGACAAGGCTTATAGGTAAACCGAAAACATGAAACGCTTGCGCGATGTAATTGGACACAGCGCCATCTATTGGTTTATTTCTGAATTTCGGTCCCGAAGCGAAGTGAGGGCGGGCCACTAGTAGTATATAAAGTCTCAGAGACTGACCCAGGCCAGGACATCGTAAAAGGGATGTAAATGTTCATACACCCTGTATTATTATTTATTATGTCGTTTCATGTAATAGTCTCTTTACTTTTATTGAACAGGAAATGATTGTGTCCCATTTAAAATACGAAACTTTCAGATAAGTCGTTGAACCCATTGATAACAAAGTCACTGCGATAAGTATTCATTGCAGCGTTCGTAAACAAAAAATATACTTTAAACTATTTAGTAGGCATTTTAATACACCGTCTCTCTGGAGGCTCAAAAATATTTTTTATTTAGGTATTTACTTATCAAATTTCTAGAGTTTTAAATTCAACTTATGTGTTGAGTGAATATTCACGGATACGTACTCGTATCACGACGCCCCGTTGGTATTGCCCTGCAGTGGGACAGTGTACCTATAGGCTGATACCACCTATCCCTAGATTCTGTTCCTGAGCATAATATCGAACTTACTTACTTTCTCTCTGAATGCTATTGGAAATATGTTTATCCGGGTGAATAAGTCTTGCAGTTGTATTGGTATATGCAGTGTTGCTATAGCTTTATGAATAGTATAGATTTCTTTAATAAAGCAATCATGCTCTGCTTTTGGTTTGTTTTTGAACTTGAATTGTTGTCTTACGGCAGTAACGGGCACTTTAGGTTATCAATTATTTAAATCAAATGGCGTCGAGACGTTTGCATTTACAAGTCTGTTTCCTTTACCCTTCTAAAAACTCCCTTTAATTGACAACATAACAAAGGTTTTGCCTACCATAACACTAATGGTTTTTTATTACCAAATGGAGGAGCACTCGACCTTCAGGCTGATTAAGAGGACAAAAGCCAGGTAGAAGCGATCACACAGAAACAACTCAACTCATTAGTGGGTTTACAAATAAAACTGGCTAGGCTGGAGACCACGCCTCATGGTGTCATCATCTCGGCGAGTCAATCCCAGTTGCGTCCAAAACTGTCACCTTAAAAGAAAATAAAAGATGGCGCGACCTTCAAAGCTTTGTACGCTTGGACCATGACTCAAGATTTGGTAAGCCTGGTAACCCAATTGAAGCAATTATCCTCTAATCTTCGTAATTAATAGACAAGGGAACTAAGCCAAGCAGATCATGGTACCAAGCAAGATTATGATCATTGTCTGAAAATGCCTTCACTTGCTTGCACACCCGAGTTTGCAGGGACCATCGCGGGTTATGTTAGATATAAGTCCATTTCTACATTTATAACAATTATAGAGAGATAACATATATAGACAACCACAAGCATTATACAACCTATGTTCCCTGAAAAAAAAACACCGTCGCGATGTTATCGACATCCAGCGCCATCTATTGGCAAAAATTGGAACTAATAGCAAAACTATATCCTGAAACGAAGTGAGGACGGGCCACTAGTTTCTTATAAAAACATATCGACGTTCCCTCATCGCTCGTGTGGGGGACTTTTATGAGAACTTTAATTGAACTAATGTACTCGTAATTGGCAATTGCCGTGTTATTTGAATTCAAATAAATAAATAAATGGGTAACCTATTCGGCAATAACTTTGACTAACATGACCTCCCTAAAAAAATACCTAATCTATCCTTAAAGATGCATAGCTGATCTCTTCAACGCCCTCCACTGTGTTGTGCCGGCGCATTCAAATAAAGTCGTCAAGAAGTCAATGTCAGGCGAATTTACGAGACACGTATAAGGTCAATGGTCGGTGCGTGCGCACGTTGCGTCACTGCGCCCGCGCTGCTGCCCAGGAGTTTCCTTCCTTCGGTATGCGTTACGAGACACATACTTCCCGACGTTTATGCAATAGTGCAAGACATTTGAGCACAGGCTTCAAGGATTGTGGAGACTGACTTTGGTTACAAAGGTATCTAAGAGCCCGGCTGTTCTCAGTGACCAGTTTCAACGAAATTATTTCAACCAGGTTGAACTATGTTCAAGTTGAAACAATTTCTAGTAAACTTGGCACAGTTTGCTGTAGATTCAACTTAAAAAAAAATTAACTATATTCTTCTTCTGGGAAAGAACGCTACATCTTAGACCTTATTGTCACTCTCCATCAGGTGAGATGGGGTCAAATGCAAACCCATTTAATAGGTATAAATAATATTAAACTATAGGCCAACGCTAGACCACAATCACACCTGATGGAGAGTGACGATGAGGTCTAGGATGACACGCGTTTGCCTAGAAGATGGCTGTTTACTTTGCCTTAAAGATGTCCAGATTATTGTGGTCGGAAAAACGGACTTCGACAGGGAGTTCCACAACTTAGGTGTCCGTATTATAAATGTGGAAGCGAATCGCTTCGTACGGGCAGTGGCAAATCTAACCAATCAATGAATCAAACTATGCAGAACCTCCGCACACTCACCTCTTTAGTAAACCAAATAGTTAAATCTATTTTTGTTTACTAGTGAGTAAATAAATCAATTACCATTTAAGGATCGGTTTATCCCACGAACATCAAACAGAAAACTTCATTACCAAAGATTCTGCGATCTAGTGATTCTGACGAACTCTTAAATATTATCCTCGTAAACAGGGTTGATTTCAGCCATAGTGCGGTCCGATAGGTATGCGTTGACTGCCTTTGAACTCACCGAAGAATTAACTTCAAAAGATCATTGAAGACCAACTCATTAATATATACAACTACATTGCTGGTTTTAAAATATTGACATAATGTTTAGGTTTATGCAATACATAATCACGATGATTTAAATTCATGGCTCTACTAGGTACTATCAGGAAAAAAACAATGACTAAACACGTGTATGACTGTCCATCAAGGTCAGCCGGTCTAATTGGATGGATGGTACTAACTTCACTGTCGTAATGATATGTCATGACAGTGTGTTTGGAATACAATTGATAAAATGTAGTCACCATAGTAACTCATTATAATAATGTGCCAAAATTAGTGGATTCAGATATCTCTTAGGCATCGCTCACATGATCAACCAACAGTCGAGGCGAAGTTAGCACAGACCAGTCACCAGTGTGCCCTGTGGCTAGGGGCGTTAAGAATACTGCCAAGGTATTCTCGGCCTGTCGTAAGAGGCGACTAAACGGGCTTCGGAGGTGAAGGCCATGATGGTTTCCCCTGGAAAAAAAAGAAAAAAGACCAGTCACCAGTGACCTGTAACTACGAGTATACGGAGCTAGCTATAGGTAATATAGTTCAATGGATGAACTATATTATAGCTAGCTTGTTCCCTGTACAGAGCATCGCGCGAAAAGAAGACGTTTTGTAATACAGTGTTTGCTTAAAGAGAAGAGTCTTACAGATACGTGCGATATTTACGCCATAATGAGACTTCAATCGTCTCTTATTTCGGGGTGAATTTGCCACTTCTGGACAAGGTCTCGAATTGGAAATGTGAAGAAGGCAAAGAATGAAAGGCATAAGCTAGATAGAAAAGAAAACGAATAAGGAGAGGTTAGAAATAGTAAATGAGAAGAGGTCTTTGCCTTAAGCTATCGAAAACAGGAGAGGAAATATGATCCATATAGCGCAGTGTTTATCATAAACTTAAAGAGAAACCAAAAGTCATGGCGAACAAGGAATTAAAAATGCTGGCAGAGTAGAGAGAGGAATAGAGAGAATTCCACTGAAAAGATCAAAAGAGAGCTCGAGGTTTGAGAGCCACGTTTCGGTCCGCGCCTCATCTCGACTGTAGCTTGATTTACACTAGTTCAGCAACTCGAACTGGCCTATCCAGTAAACAGTTACTTGGCTTGTCATCATGCAAAGTTTACAAATGTAATCTCCAAACTTAGCAAGTCTTGAATAACGGTCCAAACGTAACGAGTTCGAAACGATGTCTTTAGGCGCAACGGAGATGATATTGCTGTTATTCAAAAGCAATCCGAAGTCAAGGTCAAGATCTGTAAAAAATATTTATTTACAAACACCAATCAACAAAGTAACAAAATTAACAATTTTGAAGTGCCTATGGACACGTGAAGGTCGTAGGTTTGGTAACCTGCGTGTTTGTAATACAGGTGAATTTTTAATTGGCTTATTATGATCTCTCTCAAGTCTTACTACAGCTTTTTATTTCTCGCCGAGACGTCTCCGTCGATCTGTCTGTAGCTTATGATCTCTTGTTGGATACAGTTATCCTTGTGCTATCTTATTGGATGCAGTTAACCATGACGTCACATCCGTCGTAGGATTCTTTTTATAGATCATTTTGAGTTAACTAGATTTGTCTAGATCAATTCCCTGGATCGTTTCCTAAACTGTATTGAAGGAAACATTTTTTAATCTTTTATCGTTTTGAGAGGTCACAGGGATGTCCGTCAGACGAACCGTCAGTATCTGGGAGAAACATAGTAATCAAACCAGGTTTATTTTACTTCTTTTTATAAAGGTTTCTGCAATCGGGCGTTTGGTTGGTTATTGCCCGGAGACGTTTACGAAATATTTTTAGCTGTTTCCTATCTTCAATTTCAACGGTTTCAAATTCAAACTTATTTTAACTACTATATCTTATGTTCTTGGGTTAGAAAAAACTTCGATTATAAGAAGATAAGTAATAAATTTAGAAACTCGGCCATTAACGTTTATCCAGTACATTGTTGTCCGATGTATGCCAGTGGGTCGCTTGCAAGTGCATCTGGCCCGACGCACGCACAGGATACACGGCAGGCGAACTCATTGTTAATGCACAATTTTCGACACATTTCCGCTGTTGCATAACCCCACTGCACTACACGGCGCATTAGTGAAAGTCTAGCCCGGTGCAGCGGGCGTGCAGTGGGATAACTAAGACTTTAATATAGCCGATTTTGATAGTTTACGATTGCCGTTTTTGAATTGAAAGACAGTCCTAATTTTCACTTCGCGTTAAGTGGTAAAGTAGGGACTTGTGATGTGGTTCAATATTTCGTTCGTGGGCACGAATGGAAGGAAGAAAAATGTTCTCTTTATTAAGTGAGTTTGTTTGCTTGGTAGATTTTATTAAATGCAAGGTTAATTACAATACAATCGGTACAATGTTATTAGTTTAGATCTGTATTGCATGCAAATGAATTCAACCTCACCGCCTAATTTTCATGCAATTAAGTATCTTACAAATTTAAGTGTTTACCTACTGTTTTGTTAATTGTTTGCATAGCTATACTTACTCAGTACTATTTGTATGAAAACTATAGGTACTATTTGTATACTTAACGCATCATACTAGGTCTATTTGTGAACATTTACATCCCTTTAACCATGTCTGCTACCAACCAATCTGAACAACTGCGACATTTAAAAATTCGTCGAAAATTTTTTCGACTTCTCGAATTTCTTTAATAGATAAGATATAAAAAAGAGCATGTTAGTTTAAAAACTGAGCGGCCGCTCTTAGATAAGATATTTATGAAAAAAAAGAAAGACATAACAATAACACAGACCTGATAATACAACGGTCTTATCACTAGTGGCGATTCCAGAAAACTTTTGGACAATAGAGAAATACACAAAATGTGTCTGTACAGTCTGTACAGTCAGCCACACACCAGTTACTACAACCTGTTAAATCTCCTTGATTGATATTCAACCTAATATGTTTGACAGTAAGATAAGAGTCGTTGAAGAAGAGTGTCCATGGGCGGCGGTAATCGCTTACCATCAGGTGATCCGTCGGCTCGTCTGCCACCTATACCTATCATAAAAAAAAGAAATTTGACAGTTTTGTATACTTTGATGAGTGGCTGTAAGTACATTTTCATTTATCTCAAAATACTTGAGGCCACCAAAAAACAGTTCCAGAATATGAATCAATGATTTTTGAGATATAATATGAAAAACATGGCGGATATAACTATGTTTTTGCACTATATAGGTATTTATTTTCGTTAATTTTCCCAAGCACGAGAACTGGGGGCTTGTTGTTCGAGTATCGATTCGATTACTACACATCGGAGCAGAGTGCATTGCGTAATTATCGATTACACATATTTACCCGCGTGTGTAATATCTAACGTCTACTTATGAAACGATCGGAAAAAACTGAGCTATGCATTTTTGCACATTAGATACAGTTAGCCACACATCAGGTTACCAAAACCTGAATAGTTGATATTCAACCTAATGTGTATGATAGTAATAAGGGAGTCGATTGAAGAAATTTGACAGTATTGTATACTTTGATGTGTGTCTGCCTACGTACATATTAGGCATTCGTACTCAGAGTGATAAATCATCATCATTAGAGATCTTCTGATTCGATAAAGACATGAAAGTAACAAAGCGTGGTTTAACGGGACGACAAAGTACCTAATCGTATTTGGGACTTCAAATATTAGTAAGTAAACGCGAAAACTCGTGGCAGACGATAGCGTATTTCATTAATTAATGTGACTGATAGTAAACGCCCCGTTGTGGTTTAACGTCGTAAGACCCAAATGCCTTTTAAAAAGCAAAAACTTACGACGATAAGTACCGGTCTGTGATTTTGAGGTTCTGGGCGAGCAAAAAGTCTGTTTAAAATATTTTTTGGAAATACAAGTAGCTCGGGTTTGCGATCATCAATCCGCATTAGGCAAGCGTGGGGGTTAAGCCTAATCCCATTACCTAAGTAGTAGCGATGATTTGATTTCTATGATTGAGGCCTTTGCACTGTAGTGTGGGACAGTGTATAAACTGATACTTTAGTTTAATTTTTATATAGCAGTCAAGTGATTCATAAATGATCCGTAGGTTTAGGACTGCTATGACATATTTCTTTCAATATTAATGAACCAAATCCTACTACTATTATAAAGGCGAAAGTTTGTAAGTATGGATGTATGGATGTTTGTTACTCTTTCACGTAAAAACTACTGAATGGAGTTGAATGAAACTTTACCACAATATTGCTTATACATCAGAATAACACATAGGCTACAATTTTTGAGGTTTCTAATGTGAGGTCGTAAAACCTAAAGTCCACGCGAACGAAGTCGCGGGCAAAAGCTATACTACATAAAACCGGCGTGAAGCAGTAACTACGTACTTGTTCACTATTTCGCCGAGTGAGTAAAGTATCGGAGGCCCAATCGAGGGTAAGGGGAGTTTGGGCACTTGTGACTCCACAGGTGTTGCCATGGGCATACATGGGCGGCGGCAATCGCTTACCTCGTCTGCCACTTATCACATAAAAACAAAAAGCCTTGCTTAAAATCAAATCAGTGTCAAAATATTTCCCAAGTGACAAATTGTCCATAAAACGTTCAAATACGTCTAAGTGACGGTGACGACATACGTCGTTAAGATACCAGAATTACCAACCTCTTACCTGGTTCATTCTTCGAGTTGTAACTTTCGAGGTAGCTGTCGAATCCAATATTATTATTATTTGCATGCTTTTTATTAGCAAAACATGAGTACCTTACTGTTTTTTTATATCATAATGTTATACCATTATGTGCATTTGCATTTTTATTGTTTTTAAGGATGTAGGTACTACGTACGAGTTCTGAAAGAGAGGTCAAATTCGAACATGAATCGGTCAATGAATTTTTTGATTGTACCATCGCTAATAAATTAGCCTAATTAATAGACCGTAATGAGGAAAATAGATCCCACCTGATTTTGAACCTTATCTATCAAAATGTAGGAGTGAATACCAATGAAATTATTCGTTGACTTATATCCTGTGCAGGGCTAGGCGATGTATGTACAGTCGAGGTCAAAAATATGTTTACACTTAAGGACCTTGTCACAGTACATATTATGTAAAGAAAACGACTTCCACTTTCTTATAAATATGTATTGTGACAAGGTCCTAAAGTTAAACATATTTTTGACCTCGACTGTACACGCAGCGGGACGGGGCTAATCCCTGCCCTCACGCATATCCCAATGCAAAAGACTTTACCGGCTAACTGGAGCACCATTTCGTTTGCTGACTGTACAAATCCTCCAACCGATATTCGGCTACGGTGGCCAATCTTAACAATCAGCCATGTACGCAGGATATATTAAAGTGCTCAAGTGTGTGCGACAAACACAGGTTGCACTCTCTATTCCCTACCTCGTTCGATGGACACCGTTGTGCCACGATCGGACAGCGATGTTGAGCGGCAGGACCCCTAAAGGCTTAATGTGCTTTCCGAGGTACAAGACCACCAACTTCCAGACTTGGGGCTGACACTGAGAATTTCTGAACAGAAAAACTGGGCCCGACCCGGGGATCGAACCCCAAGCGCAGCCGGCGTTTTAAAGTGCGACCCACTACCCACTGCGCCATCGTAAAAAGCCACTATTTTTAAATATGTTATTAACGTCGTAAGACCCAAAAGCCTTTTAAAAGGCAAAAACAATTGATTTCTATTGTGTCTGCTGTCTGGTCCTTACGACGTTAAATGTAGTGGGGTAATGACGCGCTGCGAGGTAGGAAACAGTTCTAAAAACGATAAATTACCCTATACTTAACTACATTTCAGAACAACGCAGTGAAGTTGAAAATGACGTTGCGCTTGCGTCGAATGCAGTTCGGATTGCATCGGAAACCTTGAAACATAGAAGTCGGTACGCCTTGACTGCGATAACTTTCATACTTGGTTCTATATTTACGTCAAGGACTGCAGGATGAGGTTTAAAAAAAACTAGTGGCCCGTCCTCACTTCGTGTCGGGACTGTAGTTCCACTGTTTATCAATAGATGGCGCTAGACGTTGATTGTATCACGCAAGTGTTTCGTGTTTTAGGTTTACCTATATGCCCCTGGCGTGGCATATGAAATTAACCTCTTTATAATTAGTTTAGAAGATAGAAGAAGACATAGAAGATAGATAGATAGACATAGAAGATACTAAGCTAGGCCCGATTCTACCAATGTTCATCCGAGGATAAATCTATGGTATGACGCTGCGATTCGTATGAAATCCAAAGATTAAGGCTGCGTTTCCACCAGAGATGAGCTGTGACATGTTGCGAAGGATGTGTTAAGCTAAGAACCAATAGCTGTTTCATACATTATTTGATTGCAAGCTGGATATTTTGTACGGAACAGCTGACTTCTACTTCACACATTGGATGCTCATATTTTGGTAGTAAAGTCTACATGTTTATACCGTTAAGTATTATTGCATATTTTTTACACGTTGTTCAGATGTCAATTTTAAAGGAACTTAGGCCGTTTCAGAGAAGGCCTCTAACAGTATCTTTGTACGGCCTCTAGCGTGCTCTAGCCTCGAAGTATGGGTACCCACGTTCGTTCACCTATAATTAGGCATACAGCCAACAAGGACTAGGCGCAGAAAGTTCTCGCGGCACGACCGGACCGTTTACTTGAGAGTTGAGACGTGACGTAACACCGGGAAGTGCGCACGCGTTGGGCAACGAGCTAAATGCATTACGAGTGCGATGACACGCCGAGTGCATAATGAATGTGCAGGATGAACTTAGGTACTTAGGTAGCTGGATGTTTTTTTTTAAATAAATTGAAACAACATCACATACATTGTCCTGGTCCCAAACTAAGTTTTCCCTTGTACTATGGAAACCAGAAACAACGAAGGAACCACAAACATCCAGACCCAACACAAATATCTGTTTCATCAACAAACATCTGTGTTGGTGCGGGAATCGAACCCGCGACCCTTGCGTCTCAACCGGCGCTCAAACCATTGCGCCAAACGGTTCGTCACACGGGACGTCACGGGATTAAGTGATCCGAAATTTGGGTGCTTATTTCGGCCGTATTATATCTAAACTAGCTTTTGCCCACGGCTTTGCTCGCGCCCCCCACTTCCCTAAACTGGGGGGTTAGAAAGGAGCAAAAAGTAGCCTATGTTACTCTCCACCCCTTCAACTATCTCCACTTAAAAAGTCACGTCAGTTCGTCGCTCCGTTTTGCCGTGAAAGAACGACAAACATACAGACAGACAGACAAACTTTCCATAAGTAAGTATGGATGGTTCATGAACTTTATTAATGGATTGGAAACTTACTGGGCGCTTCCCGGATGATTAATTTTTTTTTTTTTTTTTCAATTTAAGTCCTTATAGAACATTTATGAATGTCAAATATTATGTAAGCTACCGCTGATTCGGAAAGTCGATTTCTACCGACAATAATATTTTGGTAGGTTTGGACGGTAAGATTATTTTGATGTTGACTGTACTTTTAGTTATATAGCTACTAAAGCTTTGGCGTTTTATGGAAATATCACCACTACTTTTATTGTTATTTATGGAATTTTGGAAAAACCCAAAACAACTTTCGGCCATATTTGATAGACTAGATAAACCAGACGGTTTATTGAGTGTCTATTTAATATCCTCGATTATCTATTCATCTGTTCCGATCTTATCGATATTAGACTTACGAGAGTAATAAAAATGTATGTAATTACCATTCCGCTTGTGAAACAGCTTCAATAACACAACTGGGATGCTAATACTTTCCTATATGACTTATTTTATGACTCCGATTAACTATAAGCACGTAATGATAATATTTGCCAAAAAGGACATCTATACGTAGGTAAGCACAGCCTCACATAAATGTATAAAAAAACTCTAAAATTGTTTCAATAGATTGTCCTGTTACTGTCAAACAGATTAAGTTGAACATCAACTAAGGAAATTGTCTCTATACAGGTTGTGGTAAGTTGATATGTGGCTATCTGTACTTAACTTACCTACTTATATATCGTCGTAAGGCACATAAGCCTTTTAAAAGGCATAAAACAATTGATTTTCCATTGTTTTTGGCCTGCTGTCTGGGCGTTAAATAGGTATGAAGAAAAAAAGTTTCTTCCTATGTGTGTGTATTGATGAGTAAACTCGAACCTCCTTATTGCTAAACAGAGACTACTGTTAGTCATAGTTTGTAATGTAATATAAAGTGGACTCCTGTTCCCGCACTTAATCTTCTACTTAGTCCATTGTACGTGTCGAGTCCTGGCTGTTCTAGCCAGCCTAACTCCGCCTAGAAGGGCAGAAGCTTCTAAGGAACTTCATTCGCGAAGTGACCTCGCAGATCCAAGGACTTCCTCTTGCAAGGGCATAACCCTTTGAGTTTATCTTATAACTAGTGGCCCGCCCTCACTTTGCTTCGGGACCGTAATTCAGAAATGAGCCAATAGATGGCGCTGTGTCCAATTACATCGCGCAAGCGTTTCGTGTTTTTGGTTTACCTATAAGCCTTGTCGTTCTCTTTATAAAGAGTACAGATAACTAATCCTTTACAAAGTATAGCGCATAGAGTAAAGTATTAATAGTTGGTATAATACCAAATTATTGACACCGTGACGTATTGTAATCGCATTGTCACGGTTTATCTATAATTTCACGGATAACCAAGAGTGTACTTGAGACCCGGATAATATGACAAGAAAATGCCACATGTAGAGTTATGTATAAGTATACACTATACCTAGTAGCGCACAGTAATAAGGTACCTATCTTACTTATAGGTAACTACCAACATAACACTTATAGCCTTTTAGCTGTCTCATTACACAGGTTTGGAAGTGTTTCTCAGGCATAGGTACTATTCAGTGTAGAAAGAAATAACATAAGAAACCTCAATACCATTTATGAAGACCATCCATAGACCAATAGATGGGTTGGTAGAAAAACAAATCTTAAATTGGACTACCGGTTGGTTCAGTGGTAGTGAATGCTGCGTCTGGGCCAATGGTTGCGGGTTCGATCCCCGCACAGTACAAACATTTGTGTGCATGAACATGTCTGTTTGTATTGGTCTGGGTGTTTTCTATGTATTATAAGTACGTATTTACAAAAGAAAAGTATTATATGTATATGTTTGTAATCCCACTGATGGTTCTGATATCTGTAACACAGGTGCTTGAGCTACATATCTCAGAGTCAGATCAATGTATGTGATGTAGGTCCTAGTGAAAATATTATATATTATATATTTTTTTATCCTACTTCTATATGGAAATCTTAATTTGGTTCACAAAATACATCTGCCTACCACGTTTCACCATTAAATTTCTTAAAGTTTCGGAAAAAATGGCATAAGGACATAAGGACGGACAGACACATGACAAGTCTATAAGGGTTCCGTTTTTTGCCATTTGGCAACTGAACCCTAAAAACTTCGAAACGATCAAGTTCTTCAATTAGGTATATAAGTAGGTATATATAACACACCGGATTTTGACCGGTTTTAAACCAAAAGATGTCTAGACTGGTTACAACCAGTTTCTAAAAATAATTGAAGGACACTATAATTTGCGAAACATTTGCCGAGGAAAGAATAAAACGTTTTTGAAACAGAAGTTGTAAATAAATAAATAAAAACATAACATACCTATTCGTAGGAAGGGTCACTCTGACTTAGTTTCTTAAAGCTCGGGTCTAAAATAATGATTAAAAAAAGTAAAGTCAGCCTGAATACTATCCCACTGCAGGGCAAAGGCCTCCATCATAGAAATCAAGTCATTGCTACTATGATGGGATTAGGTTTAATCACCACGCTTGCCTAATGCGGATTGGTGATCACAAACCCGAGCTATGTTCGTAATATTCGAAACATATTTTTTTGCTCGACCCGGGGTTCGAACCCGGGACCCCTAGATCACGGCCCGGTACTTAAACCACTAGACCAACGGGGCGGGGGGTAAATAATGATTAATCTTACTGATCCATACTAATATTATAAATGCGAAAGTAACTCTGTCTGTCTGTCTGTTACTCTTTCACGCCAAAACTACTCAACGGATTTAAATGAAATTTGGTATACAGATAATCTAGACCCTGAGAAAGAACATAGGCTACTTTTTATTGCGAAAAGGGGGTTGTAAGGGGTTGAAAGGGGGGTACAAAGTTACTTTTCCACGCGGACGAAGTCGCGGGCGGCCGCTAGTATTAAATAAACGCCAAAGTTTGTGAGTCTGTTTGATATGTGCAAGCAATGACATTCCACCTACAAAATGTCATTGTGTGCAAGCGTTAAAGTATATTTTATTTGTGTGAAAAACTAATTTTAAATTGTTTTTTTTTTCTTACTTCTATATGGAAATCTTAATTTGGTTCACAAAATACATCTGCCTACCACGTTTGCACATTAAATTTCTCAAAGTTTAGGAAAAAATGGCATAAGGACATAAGGACGGACAGATACATGACAAGTCACATGTTCCGTTTTTTGTCATTTGGCAACTGAATCCTAAAAACTTCGAAACGATCAAGTTCTTCAATTAGGTACATAAGTAGGTATATATAACATACCGGATTTTGACCGGTTTTGAACCAAAAGGTGTCTAGACTGGTAACAAGCAGTACCTAAAAATAATTGAAGGACACCACAATTTGCGAAACATTTGCCGAGGAAAAAATAAAACGGTTTTGAAACAGAAGTTGTAAATAAATAAATAAGAACATAACATACCTATTCGTAGGAAGGGTCACTCGAACTTAGTTTCTTAAAGCTCGGGTCTAAAATAATGATTAATCTTACTAATATTAAATAACCGCGAAAGTTTGTGAGTCTGTTTGATATGTGCAACCGTTAAAGTATATTTTATTTGTGTGAATTACACATTCGCACTTATGTATTGTACCTATGTTTGTGTAAAACTAGTCTTTCACGAAAAAAACTACTTACTTAGTGGCTTTTGATAAAATTTCAAATTATCATATGCATGCCCTTATAGGCTGCAATTCATAAAGATATATCTACACCCTTATAGTCTGTTTCAATTATGATGTCCCCCTGGACATTTCGAAGAACGTAACTCTGCACGTTACGTGTACGTAACGCGCGAGATCTATAGATCAAATCAAATATTATATCTTTTCGTACTTGGTAGTAAATCGTCATGAGGAAAATATACAATTATACAAAAATACCCTACAATTATAGTCTGTTTCAATACATTCAATTATGAAGTCCCTTTTTGTATTTGGTAGTTAATAGTCATTTGAAAATTATACAATAATCCAAAAACATCCTACAATTGATTCACAAGCAAAATTAACATATTGTTTTTGAATATAATGCTCAAAATAATGTAAACTTCAAAATAAAACAATAGTTATTTTTGCGCGATTGCGGTTACGTACTATGGTTTGTGATTGACTTTTGAACATAGTGACGCACCTCAAGTATTCGGCATGTTCCAGAGATACAAAATTCTATATTTGCCGATTTAAAAAAATCGTGTTCAATCATCATCTGCCATTTTGAGTGTCACTTCAATCACTACGAGGAGAGTGCAGAAAAGCCTACGACTAAGTTTGCAGCATGAAACAATAGCGATGATGACCTTGAGTGCTCAGAAACCAATTTCAGTAGAAATTCGTCTGTTCTACAAGTGCGCAAACTAACGGTCATCGCTATTGTTAGATGCCGCGGACTATACAATAAGACGTTACGTGTTTTTCTTAAGGCTTGTACATGCGCGGATTGGGCACTTTTGTGTATGTTTAAACTCGGTAAATCGTTAAGAACGATACCTAAAAAAATACATGTTATAGACTGGATTTCAATCTTGAATTTCTGACGAGGATTTTTATTCAATGTTTATAGTTCATTAGGAAAAAAATATAACGTAAACATCGATTTTATGCAAAATATTGGATAAACTACGAAACTAAACAGTTCAGATGACTGATTTTTTTATATATAATACAATACAATGTACACTACAATCCCTGAAGAGGAATTCTTGTTTCTTGGCTTAATAATTTTGTAATTAATAATATTCTGTTTTTTGATATACGCGAGCGCGAGTACTCTCTATGCTCAAGGCCGTTGGCGCATGTACAAGCCTTAAGTTAGTTTGTTGTTTTGTTGTTGAGTGTCGTTTATTGTTTTGTTTGTAATGCCAAATAAAGTCTGAAAGTGTTCTTTCGAAAATCTCTAAAAACCTTAGTTGTTGAAAATTACTTTGATTAAAATTGGTTACAAATATGGTTATGGTTAAAGAACTTTATTATTTCTCATTAGAATTACAAAGGTTATTCACTTATTGAGAAAACAAACTTTTCTTAGTAAACTAAGATTACAAATTATAGTAGGTATCGAAGCAAACGAGCGATGTACAGACACATTATCCAATTTGGTATTATAAACAGGGTAAAAATTGGTTACAAATCGATAATCGATGCCGCTGAATATCGATTTCTAAGAGTACTTCCCTAGTACTGAACTTTTGACATCTTTCCAAAGGGACATCATAATTGAAATAGACTATAGGTATATTAGACTATTTTGTACTATGTGTAACTAAACTAATAATCTTCTATCACCATATTTTAATTTTGTCAAGTGAATGAATATGGGTGAAAATCCCGCCAAATAGCGTATAGAACTGAGATTGGTTATTTTTGATTTGAGATATTAAAATGTCTCTAAACAACCAGACGTTAAAGTTGAACCTCAATCTAATAATATACCATCTAGTAAATTTTTACACGCGATAGCCTCCATTGATTATATTGTAGAAATCCACCGTTTACATTCCGCCCCTTTACTTGAATAACGTGTCAAGTCTAAACAAACTTTGTTTGGACTTGTCACGTTGTTCAAGTAAAGAGACGATACGGAGACGTCAGTTCAGAGCACAATCAGGGGAGTTTCCTTGAGATGGGTGAATTTCAACAAACCTAATTACGGTGGCGAATTTTTAAAACCACTTTACATACATTTTCGCCACCGGAATTGCACCACCGGACTTAGAAACAGTAACAAAATTGGCATTATAAAAAAACTAGCGGCCGCCCGCGACTTCGTCCGCGTGGAAAAGTAACTTTTTACCCCACTTTTAACCCCTTACAACCCCTTTTTCGCAATAAAAAGTAGCCTATGTCCTTTCTCAGGGTCTATACCATCTGTATACCAAATTTCATTTAAATCCGTTCAGTAGTTTTGGCGTGAAAGAGTAACAGACAGACAGACAGAGTTACTTTCGCATTTATAATATTAGTATGGATATATTATTCCACCACTAACTTACAGTCTATAAATATGACAGTTAACTTAATCTCAATAAGCTATAAAACTGGTTTTTATGTAAAGGAGAAAAGATAGCTCAAAATACATGCCACCGGTATTGATACGGTACTTGGGAAAATCACCCAGATACATGCGAGTATTGCGAAGTAGCTTATAAGATAAAACTGGATGCGCCCGCGTCACGGCCACTGCTTCCCACTGAAACTAGTTAGTTGAACAATGTTGACGCCAACCACAAACTTGTATGCAGTTTTATTGAGCAGGTTCGACGTTCTCCAACGAGAACAGACTTGCGTCGTTTTGTACACCATGACTTTTTGAATCCTACTACTATTATAAAGGCGAAAGTTTGTAAGTATGGATGTATGGATGTTTGTTACTCTTTCACGTAAAAACTACTGAATGGATTTGAATGAAACTTTACCACAATATAGCTTATACATCAGAATAACACATAGGCTACAATTTATAAAAATATATTGTGTGGATTGTCCAAAATATGACGGTAAGTGTCAATAATTAACTCCACGCGTACGAAGTCGCGGGCGGCCGCTAGTACTTGATAATTTTGTCAAAGGTAATCCCCTTGATAACCCCCATTGACTGGTGTTTTGTTCCTATTGTCTGACTAATCACACGAAGCGCATGACTTCTTACTTAGTAAAACAATCACATGCTAACTAGGAATGCCTTGTGTTAATATCACACTACTTAAAATCTCGTAAATAGCGGCTGCCTATTTGACCTTATTATAAATTCGGAACAAATAGAGTAGCCTAATATTTTCACACAGTAGTTTTAAAACGTGTTTTGAATATTTAAACGGCGCCACATTTAAGTACTCGTAAAAATAATACGAATCCTTCGTAGTCCGAAGTTGATCAAGTTTCTGAAAATAACACACTGCTGTTAAAATGAATATTTGGGAACCTATGAAATGTGTATGGGTAGGGTCGGTTCGGAGATGCCGGCTGTCCCTATCACTATTAGTGATGGTAACAAAACTAAGATACTAGCAGAAACTAATTGTATATTTTTATATGCACGTAACATTCAACCACTGACAAGAAGTCAAATAAAACAAAACAATAATATATCAAAATGGTAAAAAACATATAAAACAAAAACCATATAAAAGGAGGCCGGTCCAGCTGTCGATACAGTGAGTGAGGGCCCAATTGGGGGGGAAAGGGGTTAAAGGTTGACTCTACTGGTGTCTATGGGCAGCGGCCGTCGCTTACCATCTGGTGATCCGTCTGCTCGTCTACCTATCCCATAAAAAACCTCTTTGTTCCAGGACGGATGAGCGCGGCATCGGGATGAAGGTGTACAACTACGTGTCGGTGGCGCTGGAGGTGGCCGTGCTGTACGTGCGGATGACGGCCATGTGGATCTACTGCGTCTACCAGTTCTTCGTGCCCCCGGAGCCGAAGAGCGTCAAGGGGGAAATTATACTTGTAAGTTCCTATCGTATCAGCCTATATACTGTCCCACTGCAGGGCAAAGGCCTCCATCATAGAAATCAAGTTATTGCTACTATGATGGGATTAGGCTTAATAACCACGCTTGCCTAATGCGGATTGGTGATCTCAAACCCGAGCTATGTTCGAAAAATTCAAAAAATACCTTTGCTCGACCCGGGAATCGAACCCGGGACCCCGAGATCACGGCCCGGTACTTAAACCACTAGACCAACGGGGCGTTCCTATTACAAGTTCCTATCACATTTAAATAAATAAATGCGCCAGACAGCCACACCAATCAATCTGGTCTCAAACTAGGGCAACCCCTTGACTATGAGTACCAGATGACGATAATTAACTGGGGGCGACAACCCAGAACACCCAGACCCAAGAAAACTTAGAAATTGTAATTTCCTAAATTGACTTGACCAGGAATCGAACCCGGGACATTTCGCGCTTCGGGCGAACACGTTAGCCACTGCGCCATCGAGGCCGTCATTTTCTGAGTAATCTCTCTCATCTAAGTGTATAATTCCCGGCTGTACGTCTGGAGCCCATGTACAGGGTAGACATGATTCAGGATTTTGGAAGTAATTAAGTATAAGGAAGTAACTGCCGCGGCCGTCTGACTTTCGCAACATTTTAACAGGGGAACCGCATTCTTATCATATCATTTAAAACCTTCGCATATACCTATTTAGCAACATTTTTGATTAAATTTACAAATCTATTTTCTGCCGATCAAAATCATTTTTTTTACACGGGTTATGTCAGACTCCTTCCATATATCGGCGGGAGTTTACCGACTAAAACCACTCCCGGTGGGTAGTCTTGTCTATGCCTAAGGGGAGAAGGCTCGTAAGGTGAATACTTTTTATAATCCTACCTTATCACTAGCAAATTATAAATGTACCTACCTATTACAAACTTAGTTACTGTGCAAATCGCACCCCACCAACCAATCTGGAAGTTAATTGAGGGAGTCCTATGTTCAGCAGTAGACGTATAGTCCGAGGCAAGAAAGTGTAGTTATGACCTTGAGTGCGCAGAAACCAATTTTGATAGAAAGTCTTCATTTTTAACAAGTGCGCTAAATAACGGTCATCGCTATACTTTCGTGCCTCCAGCTATATAATAGCTAAGCAGTAGACGTATGGCTAGTAATATAAGATGAAGATTTTTTTTTATACCAGAGGCGGCAAACGAGCAAGCGGGTCACCTGCTGGTAAGTAATCACCGCTGCCCATGAACATCTGCGAGATCGCTAATGCGTTGCCGGCCTTTTAAGAAGGAGTACGCTCGTTTCTTGAAGGTCCCTAAGTCGTGATGATGATGATGGATTCTTCCCTGGTTTCCAGATCACAGGAACTGGCCACGGAATGGGGCGGGAAACAGCTATCAAGTTCGGGAGACTCGGCGCCACGATCGTGTGCGTGGACATCAACGCTCGCGGCAACCAGGAGACTGTGGACCTCATCAGGGAAGAGAAGGGAAAAGCCCATAGATACGAGTAAGTAGATAGATCCTCTTCCTTCTTGCGTCGTAGATAGATAGATATTCTTTTTTGCACAGAAATAGAATAAATGAATGGGCCGGCTCGACCGGAGTGACACTGCCTCACAGAAAACCGGCGTGAAGCAGCCCCTGTGCTGTGTTTCGCCGAGTGAGTGAGGGTACCGGAGGCCCACTCAGGGGGGAAGGGGATAAAAGGTTGGCAGCGCACTTGTAACTCCACTTGTGTTGCAAGTGTCCATGGGCGGCGGCAATTGCTTACCATCAGGTGATCCGCCTGCTCGCCTGCTACCTATCAAATAAAAAAAAATGAGTGAAACAACAGCGATAAACAGTACAATAAGGCGGTTTGTCGCTTTTAGCGATTTCTACCAGACAGCCTTCAGGTAGAGAAAAGAAAACAGCGTCGTCGTCGTATTCTTCAGTGCTGTGGGTTGTGATCTCCTTCTATTCAATTCGATTCACTCGTTTATTGTGTCATGAGTTTTCCATTGTAGATGTTTAATTTTTTTCATTCTCCTTACCTTTATAATTTCTGAGTCGCTTTCTCTTTTATGGGTTTCCTTCTATATTTTCTGTGTTATGTTCGGTGGAGCCAATGTCAACGCGACCGCGAAGTGATCATTTCTAGGAAATTGATCAACTAACAATTTGGATTATTTTACGGTGACATAATTATACACCGTCCGTTTTAACAAGTGACATAATATTTAGTGATGCCTCATAGTCATAAATAAAATGTAAGACGCACCAGGTTTTAAGTCAATGTATGAGTATTGAGTACCTAATTGCATCTCAAGTTCCTATTAACACGCTGGTTATGATTTCTATTTTCAATGCAAGGCTGTTAATCGACGGCCAATTTAGAACCTTCATGCACATTGCACGGTTAACTGTTTGTGTTCATTAAAGTAAATGGTGGTATGAATGTAAATCTTCCAACCGATATTATAAGCGGCCAATCACGCAGGATATATTTTAGTGCTCAAGTGTATGCGCAAACACAATTGCAGTCTCTATTTTCTTACCCTCTTAATTCGATGGGACACCCGGGGATCGAACCCGGACACCATGCGCACGCAGCCGTCGCTTACCACCCACAACCGAGGCAGTTAAAAAGTTTCACTAAGTATAATACCCTGCGTACCTCAAGTCAAGTAGGCTTGTCGTTAAGAGTACCCGTTACCGAAATATCATTTTATTTGGTATTTAGACGTAACGTACCTATTACATACAAGTAGATTTTAGTGTGAAGTTGATTGAAATACTGGATAAGTAGGTATATCACCAATCAACGTAACCATTGTTTAATGAAACGTTCAATCAAAAACTTGTTCTATAACGTCAAGAAACACGTTTTGTAGATTTTTTTATAACAAATTCATACCACATCAGTTCTAACCAATTTTATAAAAATAAACCTAACACCATTAATTAATACCTTTGAGCTGCAGTTTGTAAATTTCCGAAAGTTGATCAACTTACCATTCGGATTTTACGGTATAGGACATACTTACATTATAAGTAGGTACTTAAACTTAGGTCGCGTTACACTGGTGTCCCATCGAATTAAGACGTTAGTTTGCGCACACACATGACCACTATAATATTTATATCTACGTACGTGTCTGATCAATAAGATTGGCCACCGTAGCCGAATATAGTTTGGCGGTTTTTTTATTTTACTTACTTAATCACCGTTGGTTTCCAGGTGTGACGTAACAGACCGAGATGCCATCAACGCGTTAGCAGAGAAGGTGCGCCGGGAGGTCGGTGACGTCACCATGCTGGTGAACAACGCTGGCATCATGCCCTGCAAGCCACTGCTCGACACCTCGCCCAAGGAGATCCGTGCCCTGTTCGACGTTAACGTTCTCGCTCACCTCTGGGTCAGTATCACAAAGTAGGTATTCCTTTGTGTCAATAGGTATCGCTATGAAAAATAACACGTGACGTCACAATGCTATGTAACAGTGCCATCATGCCCTGGTCACAGGTCAATACATGGTAAGAAAAAGACATTGGGCTCTAGAGGGAAACTACGAGTACCTACATTAAATCTTTATAAGCACATTTTACTGAAAGAAACATTCGCCAGATGAATATTGGGATTGAGGACTGCAAAAAGTCTCAACTCTCATGTCTCATCATCATCTGATTTTTTCTCGTGGAAGAGCCACGCTTCGGTTTCCCGTGGGAGATCCACTCTTTCTCAAGAATGGGCCAGCTCGACCGGAGTGATACTACGGCCTCACAGAAGACCGGCGTGCAGCAGCGCCTGCGCTGTGTTTCGTCGAGTGGCTGAGGGTACCGGGGGCCCAATTGGGGGGGAAAGGGGTTACAGGTTGGCAGTCCACTTGTGACTGGTATTGGCGGCGGTAATCGCATACCATCAGGCAATCCGTCTGCTCATATCATATAAATAAATAAAACTCCGTCTCATGATAACTACTACCAATTTGATTCGTCTACTTCCAGCTCCTGCAAGCATTCCTGCCGCACATGATGGAGCGCAACCACGGGCACATCGTGGCTATGTCCTCCATGGCTGGAGTCGTGGGGCTGCGCAACCTGGTCCCTTACTGCGCCACCAAGTTTGCCGTCAGGGGCCTGATGGAAGCTCTGCACGAAGAGCTGAGGGAAGACGTTAAGGATTACAGTGGAGTAAGTGCATTTTTTTATATTAAATGGATTAGCACTTGACCTTATCTCACCTGATGGAGAGTGACAATGAGGTCTAAGATGTAGCGTGCTTTCCCAGAAGAAGCCTATTCACTCTCGACTTAAAGACACCCAAATTGTAGCTCTCTGGGCAATACAGAACCCGGCAAGTTGTTCCATTCCTTAGCAGTTCGTACCAAGAAAGAATAAGCGAAACGCTTAGTACGAGCTGGTGGAACTTCCACAGTGTAAGGATGGATTCTTTTCGTCCTTCGCATTGTCCGGTGGTAGAAAGGAGGAAGGTGGTATATGGTGAAGCTCTTAAAATGTTGTCTTCTCTATCCCTCATGCAAGGTTACTTGTGGCACTGTTATCCATTCCCAGCGTAGATGGGATCTCCAGCTACGGAGGACTGGCTGAGGTGGACAAATAACTGATCTCTGAACCTCGGTGAGGTGGAACGGTTTATTTGCAGCAGTATTTCTCGACGGCTATAACTTAGGCACCTACAAGAGAATCACGCAAATGTTCATGGGCCGCACTAAACCTAAAAAGTACCACCCCCTCTTCACCATTTCAGTGGCTTACAAGCGGACTGCCAGATCGCTTGTAACCACGGCGGAATTATTTTGCAACGCAAAAGTTTTATAGCAAATCATGAAAATCTTATCTTACCTCCAAGGGTCTGATGATAAAGCTTGCCATAACTCATTTGTCACCATGTCTATATCCTGTTCTCCTCATCAGATCAAGCTAACCGTGATCTGCCCATACATTGTGGACACTGGGCTGTGCAAGAACCCGCGCATCAAGTTCCCAGGGTTCCTGGGGCATCCTGTCGGCACCCCAGGCCGCCGACAAGATCGTAGACGCAGTGCAGAGGAACTACGACGAGATCACCATCCCCAGTTCGCTTTACTATATCAACCAGGTGAGATATACTTCTGTACTCTCTCATTTTAGCGTGTAAATCAGTCACCACAGGTACAACAGGTAGTAACAAATTACAAAAGACTGATGATTGAAGTTTCGTAGAAAATAATGGAACACAACGTGTTCAGTTTAGTAAAATTATCTACCTACTAAATTAACTGGTTTATTACCATAGCTTCACTTAATTATTACCTACTTGTTATTTTCAGTGGTGCCGGACCATGCCCCGACGAGTGTCAGTATACATGAAGGACTTCTTAGACTCTGGACTTGAAGCGGACCAATGCTAGGTAGCGCAGATCTTTGAAAATATCCTTCAAGCCACGTCGGCAACATCAATTTTGAATTGTGTAAAATTTTCTATAAGTAACGTTTATGAACTACGAGTAAATGGACGTCCGAATATAATTGGTTTCCAAGAATAAAGAAAATTGTGATACCTATATTTTATATGGATTCCTGATAACACAATTTTGCTGTTACCTGCTCAGGTACTTATTTAAAAAAATAAATATTCATAGTCGTGGATAAAACTTCTTGTTACAAGTGATGTTGCTGGCAATTGATTTGAGAGCACTGCAGGCTTAAATTGGTATCAGTATTTGATTTTTTTTATTACCTAAACACGACTAAAAACGAATGGTAATTTAAATTCAAACTGAAATTATTAATGACCACAATTTTATTACTCTCATAATTTATTTCCACAATATTATAAATTCCACCCACTGTGTACTAAATACTGATATGAATAAAGGCCCAATAGTTATAACTCGGAGTTATTCTTAACGTATGTGTATGTTATGGTCTGCACATATCAGAAAGTCTGTGATAATCTTAATAAACATTTTTTTGAAAGTTTTAAATTGCATATCTAATAATATTATACTTTTTTACAAGTTATATTGACTCTACATTAGAGTTAATAATGAAATATTTACAATAACATTTATACATGATGTATCGGTAAAAAGTTATGTAGGCAAAAAGTATTTCCATGATATTGAACCGAATGTTTTAGACCCAGTGAAAAATGGGACAGATTTCAGTTTATTAAATAAAATAATAAATTATAATTTGTCCTCCTCCGTAACGTAACGTGTGTTTTCCTTTACGTTACACCAAAAACTAATTGATATTTTTGATTTTACATGTGGTTGTGGTAAAAAACTATTAGGTATCTGTTTATTGCGAGGATAATAAATAAAAAAACCGTTTAATTAACTCTTATGTAATTGTTTGTGTTAACTATTTATCGATACAATCTGTATATTAACAAACTTAGTTTGATATGTGAAGATTTGGTGTGATTGTGATTTGTGTTCATATTATTATGATAGTGTTATAGCAAACTTAAAAATATTTTTGAGCATGCATTAAGTAAATATTACAATTGTTTTAAAACTGTAATTCAAAATGGATGTTCGCGATTACTTTACTAAACTTTTAAGTCTCTATTTAGATACTTTATAAGTTAAAATCAAATAAGTTTGGTGTAGTCACCATAAATGTACATGAACCTTGTGTTAATTTGCCTACTAGATTCAACTAAACTGAAAATGATGCAATATGATCAAAGCTTATTTTTGTGTATCTATCTACCTATATTGAACTGATTAAAATAGTTTGATACTTTATTTAAGTTGATCGAATCAATATATTATACCTTAAATTTTATATAAAAATATTACTGTTATACATATTTTGTGGTGTTCTATATTAACATTTACTTTAAAAAAATATTTATAATAGTTTTGTGCAGACACGGGTTCACAATAATTAGATCATTGGATCCTCATGGGAATATTATTTTTGTGAGTTACCATAAATACTGCTTTATCAACGTCTAATTTTATGTAAGCAACGCATCTTGAAAATATAAAATTGTTTCATTGCTTGACATATTTTAATGTATTTTATTAAAACATGTCAAGTTAGAAGAAACTACGATATACCGAATTTATACATCCTTTGAAACATTGAACTTGTAATGGACCCTGTTCAGTTAGGCATAAAAGTTCCATCCAACATTGTAACTAATGTTGGTTGGATCTTTTACGCATAAAAGAACAGGTGTATTAAAATGTATTTTTTGAATAATGTCAACAATAAATATTTGTTTCAATTTAAAAATAATTAATATATTTCATATGTTTGCCAAAAATATAGATACACACGGCGTCATGTGGAGTTACCCTTTTTAGATTTTATATCGTCTTTATGGCTGAGGCACAAGTGGGGAACTCGATCTGACGTCTGTAATAAATGTTAGTTTGCATTAAGCTCTATTAATCGTAATTATAATAATAGTGCCTAGAAGCATGCCGGTATGATTCAGAAATAATTGTTATAATACATTTATACATTAAGATGTGCCATGTTTATGGAATCAGATAATCACAATTTATTATTTTTATATTATATATTTTTTCATGCCACATCGTTAAATATTAAGTTGTGATTGTGATGTTAGGTAAGAGTTTATGTAAGTGCCGTCGACTGGGTTTTATAATAGAGTTTATTACAATAATTTTACTTATTTTGTGGTTTTAATATTTATCACCTCTTACATAGGAAAAAAAATACTTTGGCATGGCCCGGTTATCGAATCTGGGTCTCCCAGCACAGCCATCGCTTTAAAGTACCCTTTGTGGCAAGTATCACCAAGGCAAGTATACAGAGGCACCTATTCGCTACAAATAATTAACAGCATGGTAGCCTAAAAATTAAGAAAAATAAAACATAGTTTTCATTTCATTCTATTTATTTCAAGTTATATAGACAGATCAGTTATCATAATGTACAATTTATACAGTCTCTACACACGCATAGACAAGATTTCTGCCTACAGCTTTATAAATTTAGTCTTAGCATTTACTTCCAAGGAAATCCTCAACGATAGACAAGGGGAAGGACTAATACACAAATCTACAGTTAAATATAACTATGAACCTCCACTTACTGCAACTCGTATACTTAAATACAAGATAATATTGATACAATTTTGCTACAGGAAAAAATTGTGATTTGTCAGACAATTATTATACACAACGGAAGAACAATGTATGTATATGTATGTACAGTCGCCTACAATAAAATGTAAACACCTCGACTCTTATATCAGGACTATAAGGTTCCTTATAAGGTTGAATGAGGTTGTATACTTATTAGTGCTCGTGACCACTTGTAGGTACCTACATCGTTGTACCTATTTACCTAAAATAAGACTATTCTTTGAATTTAAGTCGATTAAAAACACGTTTTATTTATGTTGTTTAACCTATTTTTTGCAATATATTCTTAAGTTAATATCGCATTTAACAATGATTATTTTTAAGTGTGTTATTAACTTAAAAAATAAATTATAAACAATTTTTTATAAGACTTTTTGGCCAAGAATTTCAGAAGCTAAGCCACTGGGATAACAGATAAAAATATATATTTTTTAAATATTTATAAATTAAAGGAAGAAGTAGATACCTACTTATAATAAAAAATATTAAGGTGATACTTTTATTTGTTTGGTTAAACCATTCATTAATTAATTTAAGCGATATGCGAAACGTTTATAAACTTTTTTTAATGAGTGTTTATTATTTATACATAAATATAACAAAAATACAACAACGGCACTTTATTAAATTAACCAAGAAAATACTATATATAGATTTAAATAATGTATGATGTAAAAGTATTTGATCTATCTTACTACTTTTTTTATTGCACAAATTGGTAAGTAGGTAACATTATTACTTTGTAACATCATTTTGCCCTTTGTACAAACAATAAAAAATGCTATACCTACTAAACTGAGATCACAATCATCACTATAACCTTTGGTTCTTACACTTCTACATTTCATCCCATCTATGTCAGCTGGTCGTTCCAGTTAAGATTTGCCCATCTTAATTTCTTTTTCGGTTTTCTCCAATAGAAGAAGTCCAAAAAAATCATTGAATTGAAATCAAAATTAACTTCGAGCCAATACTTAAACAATTTTGTAAGCCTCTGTACTCATCAGATAAGACATAATTTATACCTACTTCATTACATAGCTTCCAACAGCAAATGCCTGTGGTTTAAAAAACATTTTGGTTATTTAGAAAATGTTGGAGAGAACAGAGAAATTGCGCTTTAAAAAGACTCAAAAGACCCATAGGTTTTGTTATTTTTGCCTATTAGTTTGTTACCTCATTAATCCAAGCTTTTCAGCAACATCTAACGACGTAACTTTATATAGGTGCTTATTCCGCAAATTTGAACATTTTAACAACTTACTGCTTTTATTTTTAAGCTAAGTAAAGAACTGCGTTCGAATTTTTCTCTTGGCTACAGTAGCTAAGCCTTATATTTTAAAGTTATTCTAAGGCTACACTTTTGTATAGCTCCTACTGATTTCCTCAAATTGCCTAGTTACATTTAACATTTAGTTAGTAATTGACTGCACAGTAAACATTTATTAAGTACGCTTTTAAAATATTTAGGTATATCTAATCTAAAAGTATTTTTTCGATTGGATGTGACTCTATAAAGTTTTAATCTAGAGTACCGTTAAGAAAGTAACACACTTATAGTGTTAATTTTAAACTTTACGTAATCACATCCAATTGCTTAAATTATTTTCTCACTTTTATAATAAGTAGACACAAATTAGTACTTATATTGTGTAACATTTTAATTTATATTGAATTAACAAACGGTTATTTTGTTCCTGAAACTTGAGATCACCCTTAAGGATTTTGGATCAAGGAAACGGTTTTACATTATCTCAGTCTAGAGGAAAGAATGCTATAGATTGAGATAATCGGTAGGGACCTATGATGTAGGTACATATTGATTGAGGTTACATACATAGTACTACTACTATGTGTAAAACCTCCATATGTTTACAACCTCCAAATGTACTGTTTATCTACATTTAGCTATTATCCTGCTGAGGACTGAGGACTAAGTAGATGTAAAAATGGTGACTTATTTCATTTAAATGCATTAGCGGAATATTCATATTTTATTGCAAGTGTGGTCAATTTTACTTAGGTATATTTATTTTTTACGCTTTTATTAAAATCAATCTCTCAATGAATCTTATTTATACATTTTATTATTTTTATACACCGATAAGCTTGGGTTATTCATATTTGTCTATAACATTTATCTCTAGACTATAACTTTACTTCCTTAATTTGCATAGCAACCTATATCTTATAAATATTTCAAGAAAATATTGCAATCTTCGATAATTCCTTTCCATCTGGTCCGCTACATTTAAAAACTTACTTACGTCCTTAATATTTTTTTCAGCATCATTTTCTACGGTAAAATTTACCGCCCTTATCTTAATTTCCTTAAGGTTCAAATCCGAATTCACTACGGCATCAATACATGGAAAATCGGAAATAGTTACAAATCATAGATTCTTGCCGAATAGCCCGGGTGCCAACTCCTTTATATATTCAACTAGGTATTTATTTGAAATTTTGCATAACATTTCCAGTTGAGAATTTAATGAGGCATTCGGCCAACTTTGTACTGTAGGTAGATACCTAATCATCTTAATTTATTACAAGTACCAACTTACTTAACGAAAAAATGATAAATACACTCACAAAATTTCATATCATATCTATAAAATATATTATTAAATTTAAATCCAAGTGGAAGTCCTGGCAACACAAGCACCAATAATACAAGGTGTATCGGTCAACAGGTAGGTATGCCGTTAGCCGTCTCTTTTATTTTTGTAAATAAATTTCTACCAACCATTTGTCGGATTTTGGTGATCAAAAATTGTCATCTTCTCATACACTGTCAGTCACGTGACATGGCGATTTTTTGGAATTGATTTAAGGGAAGTAGTTAGAGGTATGTACAAACTTACTTAACTGTTAACCGATACTCTGTGTGGTAAATACGCCTAGTTATGTTCTTTTATTTGCATGAATAGATTTTTTTTGTATCATTAAGCCCAACTGATAAGATGCTTTAGCGCATTATATATTTGTATTGGTGGAATAGAGAGACCGTAAATTCCTTGATGGTGATTGCAGATTACTTAGCATAAGTATATGATTTATTTTAATCCTACATAGGTACAAACCATTTGATGATTAAATATAATTTCATTTTATGATTCGATTATTAACTAAATGCAATAAGACCTAAATATATAATAACCTCTTAAATTTAGATACTATATTAATATTTTTTGTCACCGTTCTATATGACATTGGCTTTTGAACAAAATCACAGAATTCTGCAATATTATCAAACATTGAAGATAATCATATTCTAATGACAACTTTCGTTTAGCTTACTGGAAATAATGTCTTATGGGCGACCTATTCTCACGTGTTTACTAGAAGAATTCCACTCGTCATAATATTCAATTTTAAATTTTGCAATGTCCAATCCCCCTGAAATAACTTAAATATTTATCTATCCAAAGTAAAGTAAAGCATCAGCCTACATACTTTCCCACTGCATGGGCAAAGGCCTCCAACATAGAAATAAAGTTATCACTACTATGATGGGATTAGGCTTAATCACCACGCTTGCCTAATGCGGATAGGCGATCACAAACCCGAGCTATGTTCGAAAAATTCAAAACATACTTTTACTCGACCCAGGAACCGAACCCGGGACATCGAGATCACGGCCTGGTACTAAAACCACTAAACCAACGGGGCAGTCCAAAGATGTCAAAAAATTAGGCAAAAAAGGTTAATTGGACCAAATTAATGGTCATTTTGATTTTAGGCTACAAAATTAGGCTACAAAAATAACATTCAAATTCTACCATCAAAATCATGTATTATGACTTGGTCACCATAACATTGACATTATCCAGTAAGTCTAAGTACCTACTCGTACTTACATACATAAATATATTTGTACCTTAAAGCGAATGTAGTAAGGTCAGACCTAGAATATGTCAACGTCCTGAAGATGTTGATAGTTGCGATCCCAGTAGCCACCATTGTATAGCCAGTCCTCTTGCTTCGTGTAAGGATTTGTGCCTTGGCTGAACCACCTAAAATAAAAAAATATGATAAATCATAGTCATTGCCCTATCCGCATAATTCGACTACTGCTTCCAATCTTAAGGTCACTATTTAGAAAGTTCAAGCGCTCTCATTTGTACCAGCGACAGTACTTTAACGCGATAGCAGACTTTGTTTACTACCGCGACAAAGTGCTTGACCTTGTTTTTTGGCGTAACTGATGCAGTAAGGCTCAATTTCAGAGGGTGGGAGGGTGTTATGACCATACTGGAAATCTAACTTAGAGGCAACCTCATCGCTGTACAAATTCAGTGTAGTAAAAAGTATTATTCCTTACCTTGGCTGCCAAGGCTCCGGGTTCTTCTTCAGCTGTTTCCTCGTGGCTCGCTGCTTGTCCTCCAGCCTGGACTTCTCGGCTGCAGCAGCGTCAATATCGCCCTGCTCCAGTAGCCGGACGTCCGGCCGCAGCCGGCTGTCGGTGGGACATAGCTGGCCTTTCATGTCCCGCTCCACTTCGTTCAGGGACATGGCGAACTCCGTGAACTGGTAGTACTGGAAGATTTAGATAGAACTGGTCATTTATGGTAGTAGTGGTTCATGTGCAGACGAGCCTACAGATTGCCTGATGCCTAGAACTTTCTGTTACCCATCATAGTGTCTCAAGCAATAGACGGGCATCTTTGGTGGAAACACAAGTGCGATGCCAATCAGCATCCTAAATTTAGGGGGCACCCTGAATCTAAAAAAATACCACCCCACCTACACCAGTGCAGTAGCGTAAAGGTGTAGATGCCATTCTTTTTTTTTTCCACCTGCCTTTACCCCAGGAAGAAAGAGATTTTGCCGCACCCTTAAAAATCTGCCCAGGGCGGACCACACTCCGCGTACCCACTACTCTACGCTGCTGCTAGAGGTACAAAATTAGGCAGCCCAATCCAACTTACTTGTGCGCTATTGGTGGGCCGTGCTCTCGCTTCCCAGAGGGTTACTGAGCCAGGAATGTCGATGTTATAAGCTTCGTCGGATTTCGGCACTTCGTCCGAATTCTCTGGTTCGTCATTCTGAAAATAGTTACATAAAATATATTTTTGTAGCAAGGTAGCAAGGTATATTCCATGGGTCAGAAAAATCTAAATTTTAAAGACTCACAACTTCGATGACATCGCTTAAGTTAGAAAGTCTAAATGGATCAAGAATCACATTTTCAAGGTTCTGTTCAATTTGTCGAGGATCTTCTTGGTCATATGCGACATGGCGCATCGCGCCCTTACGCGATAAAAAGAAACACAGGTGTCGGTCACATTTTAAGGAAACCACAATTACCACCTCCTATCATGATGGGAATGATAGCTAGCATACGAATTGGAAGGCGAAAAATGGCTCAGAAACATACGACATGGGACTGTCGTAAAATCCGCCAAACAACTTTTTAGGCTTGCCATGGCTAAGCCACGATTGAAAGAGCTGATGGCCTATCTCCAGTAAAGAAGAAGAAGACAATACTTACATCTTGTATGGACATGGACCTCAAAGCCCCAACCTTGAAGCTGTTCAGTTTGGCGAGGACCTTCTTGGGCGTGTGCGAGGGCGTGTGCGACGTGGCCTCCTCGCCGCGCTCCTTGGCCCACTGCTCGTGCGCAGACGCGCTGCAGCACTTGATGAACTCCGTCCACTTGCCGTAGAGGAAGCGCAGGCGCTTCTTGCTGGAAGGTAGACAGGACATATATATAACAGGGGAGCAACGCTTCGACATGAGTGGGTCGTCTCGACCGGAGTGATAACATACCTACTCGTAACACAGCTTGGCAGAAAACAGGCTAGAAGCAGCAATTGCGCTGTGTTTCGCCTAAGTGAGTGAACGGCCGAAAAGTGTGGATCAGGGAAAACGCTGCTACGGGATCATTGAACCAGGGAGTTGAAACTCTCGCTTATTTTGCTTACCTACTCGGCTCAAGTTTACAAAATCTCAAGTACTATTTATTTAATAGTAACTTTTAAGAAGTAATAAGAATTAAGCACTGCGAACTTCAAAGCAGCAGTACCTAGACATATTGTGTGTTACTTTTATAAATGCTTTATGCATATCAAAATTGGGGGCCTGAAGTGTATAGTGACTTCTGCTGCTGACTGTAAACCGAGCGGAGTTTGAACCCCGACCGCTCCGATTCTGGCTGGCAGCGTGCCAACATTCCCCCGAGATCCTCCACTTTCCTTCTCGCCCACTAAACACGTCCCTGTATTGCCCTAGATATTTCACTTTTCTCACAGTGTACATTCTCCTAGCAGCACGATAGCTTATCAACAAGCTCTGGTGACCTTCTATATAAATATGTGTATATTTATGGTTGCCAAAACAAGACGTCGCGTCGCGCAGTGTATTGAGTTTTGGTGACCTGCGCTTCTAGGGCAATTATCGAAACTTTTTTTATGTGATAGGTGGAAGACGAGCAGATGGATCACCTGATTAGACTCTCCAATTAATTGTTCCTACCAGATGCGTAATTCGAAGCGAATGTTACGACTGAATCGGAGTTTCTCTCCTACATAAACACTGTGTGTCACTTTTGTTTGGATGCGACAGGTATGTTCTCATTCCTTACGGGACAGTTTCTTGGTCTTATCCATCGATTGACGTCGACAAATCCATTTTACCCGACGACGAACGATCGATTGGTCTGGAAACACCCTTAATGCTGACCTTTGTGTAAAATGTCGAGCCGCTGGTATCCATGTACTGTGCTCGCCCCAATCCGAGCTACCTAGAGCACGCTCTGCATATTTCGCGAGGCCAAAGTTGGCTATAAAAGCTAGTAAGGTTAAATTGGATTACGGGCTGTTATGTTAATTTAAGACGCAAACTAAAGGTACTTAGTTGGTTGGCGTAAAGTTGTAGCTAAGGTAGAAAATACATTTGGAGTTGGTTAATTTTCACCTTGAATAAATATAGTAGTATATCGATGTTATACATGGTGCCAATTAGAAAAAGTTTGCCGAAACCAAAATAGTGCTTTTATATCTGCAAGGATCAAGCTGATCCATCAGCTCGTCTGCCACCTATCACATAAACAAAAACATCTCGCCAGTGATTTTGTTGCTTACGTTTTTCGCAATTGACTCTGTTAAGTAGAGCAAAAAGAATGAAGCCTTTCATCAAGTTTATTTTTATAGCAAAAACTAATTTTAAAAGTCATGACTACTAATTGACCCTTTGAAGCGACATAAACAATTGTCGCGGAAATACCTAAGTGTTCATGTCCATTCAATACACTCAAACCACGAACCTCCTTTGTGGAACGGTTTAGCTGCAGTAGTGTTTCACAACGGCTACGACTTAGGGACCTTCAAGAGAAGACCGTACTTCTTTTTAAAAGACCTGCAACGCATCAGCGACCCTCTGATCTCGCAGATGTTCATGGGCGGTGGTGATTACATACCAACAGGTTGCCCGCTTGCTTCTTTGACGCCTACTAGTTCAGAACACTTACTTGGAGTCTATAATAAATCCATCGACCCTGTGCAAATCTCGGTTGTTGAACCCAGCTGGCTTGAAGTTGAGGTTAGCTTTGAGTCCGGATCCGCCGTGGCAAACCACCTCCATGGGCCCGTACTGCTCGATCCAAAGCTTGCCCACGATGACGTTGTGCACGCAGCAGTTCACGTTGGTCCAAGTGTAGGCTTCTCCCCATCTAGCAATTAAAATGATGATTTAGACTTTACATGAGCGTTCGACTAAAATCATTACGCATTGGCAGCCAGCAGGATGTCGTCTAAGATGACTTGGACCACTTCTCCAGCAATTATTGACAAACTACCGCTACAAATACAATATTTGGGGAAGGCCTTTGCCCAGCAGTGGAACAACGTAGGATAAATAAAAAAAGAGCGGTGTTCTTTAGGGATCTATTCTGGGTGCAATTTTCTTTTTGTTACACCTAAAATAGACCCAAATTATCACACCGACGAAAGTTACAAATTATATTTGTTGGAACCAAATTTATAACCTTCGGGAGCTGTTCCAACGTCACAATTTTTATTTAGTTGTATGTAACCTCTACTGACCTGGGTAACTCGACTGTAACATGCCCTTTAGGCTGAATCTCGACACTCTTTCCGCAAAATTTGAGCTTAGGGTGCACGGAGCCATGGAACACGAAGTGGGGGCTGTCGGCGTGGAACGCAGACACTGGGGGGTGGTGGGACACCTGAAATAAATTATGACGAATACAATTTGAATTGCAATAGATCTAAGTGGTCTAATTGTACTTGGTGGGTGTTTTTATGAGATAATACGATTAGGAACCTCTGGGGCATATTCTCGTTAACTCCCTTAATAAAAAATATTGACTTTGTACCCATAGAGACCATCCATTAATGTTAATGAACATTAAGGTTAAATAACGCTCAGAGTCGTCACGTTAGAGCATAGGGTTTAGTACATTCGACCATAAATATTGAATTGCAGATCAATATCGATTGCACGAAAATAGGCCGTGATATTTTTTTTCTGGAATCATGTAGAACATTTTGTACATTATTATGTAATACTAGCAGCCCGCCCTCACTTTGCTTAGGGAGAGTAGTTCGAAACTGAACCAACAGATGGCGCTAGGCGTCGATTCGCTAGTGTTTCGTATTTTCGATTTACCTATAAGCCTCATTGTCCATAGAAGTTATCTCTTTATGAACAGTATAGATATAGATAGAATGTGTAAGATGTTTCTAGACGAGACATTTATTTTAGACACACAAGTCAGAGTGGATAGTCACAACAACGTTGTCCCCTTTCACCTTGAGGAGTATTTTCCAAAACTTTTATTGGCTTGCTCTAGATGTTTTCACTCGCCCTAGACACAGTTCTCCAGTTGCCCTCCATTGACTTTCGCTGCCCAAGCCTGGCATTACGCCAAGAGACCTGTATAATTGTGCCAATTAATGGCAGGTACGGAACTAGGCGAGCGTCATAGCCTAGTTTCTGCACGATTTGAGTAAATGAAATCGAATATTGTGCGATTCTGCAACGTTTCAAGAACTGACACAGATTTCCCAATTGAAATATTATGTCCATAGAATTTTGATGAGGGTTTTGGTGGAGGTAGATAAAAAGGTTACTTGTACTTGCAGCTAGGTTTCACCTACACAGCATTTAGAGATTTTTGGTGTACCTCCTTTAGTTGATTGATATCCGTAACACAAGTGCATAAGTACGGAGTCAGGTCAACGTATGAGATGTGTGTATTTATAAAAAAAATTTGAGCTAACCTGTTCGCAGACGGCTCTGAACTCAGGCCTCTCCAGCTCATAGGTCTCCCCTAGCAGGGGGTTGAAGGGCTTGCCCAGCCGCTCCCAGTTCGACGCCAGCGCACTCACCGCGAACGCTGCAAGTAAATAAGATATCATGAGACATCAAATAACATAAAAAAGTGAAGAAAGAAGAAATAAATTCATAGGTCCGGATTAGCCCTCAGTAAAACATGTAAACAATAAATAAATTAGTCGTGATATAAAAAAAACTTTAAATTTATGTGTGTCTTCATTTCTGGTTTGCCTGGTTCAAAGCTATCGCTTCGGAGCCCGGGGTTTGGAACAGGGTTTGGAATCCTGCTCCAAACCTTGTTTATTCCTGGCCCACAATTCTTATGCTTGTAATATTTATCGATGAATAGATTAATACCTATATCGTAAAATTAACTGAACTATGTCATGCACCATGTTTTATAATGAAAATCACAAGAATTGGTTTAAAAAAGATTTGATGAGTCGGGAGTCACAAAAGCGATTGCCATCTGACCTTCGCAACCCTAAGACAGGGAAACCAGTCCTTATTCGGAACGTGTTCATTTAAATAGAACAAAAAGAACACACATCCAAAACGTTTCCCTGAGAGATTGAGCATTTGGTTTTTTTATTTCAGACCGGGAGTTTCATCGAGGTGTACGATTTGCTTTCTATTGGACGAGTTGAACACGATTTGAGCCAGCTGTGTGCCCCAGATGCCTTCTTAATTTTCTTTTTTTTTAAATTTATGCAGCAATAGTAATTAACTATGTGGTAAGTATCCTTTCAAATATTTTACGAGCACTGCAAGGCGACAAACAAGTTTATTTCACCATAGATAAAAGAAAAGCGACTAAACTTAGTTACTTGTTTCCTCGGAGTGGATTTCACAGAACTTGGACATCCCCTCCTCCCTTTCACTAAAACTAGTAATTCGGGGAGACATTAAGAAAGTTTAGACGATAACAATCCAGTTTCTTAGTTTCAACGTGACTTTTATATTACGATAGTTAACTTACTTTACTTTCAACGTGTTGAGAAGGGCTACATGCTACACATTTGACCATAAAAACAGCGTGAATACAATATTAGTGTCGCCGCCAATGAAGGCTCCATTCGCAAAGAAGTGCCATTCGGTAATGGTGCAATGCAATTGATGCAACCTTAACTTAACGCTTCCCCAATTGATGGTAACTAGGACCTTATTGTGAGAATTGGAAATTTTGAAAGGGGGACGCGAGCAGCTTTTGCTCAAGGCTTAGGTATATGGAACCCAAAACGACGAAACACTGGCGCGATGTTATCGACACCCAGTGCCATCTAATGGCAAAAATTACTACCATGAAAATAACAAAACCAAAACTATGTCCCGAAACAATGTGAGGGCGGATCACTAGTACCCATACATAAGCAGATGTATGTCGTTTCGTTTTTCTAACTCAATATTTTAGACTTGTCACCGTATACCGATTAAATTGATGGTTATTACGTGTTTCGCAAGTTAAATATTCAAATCTACGAGACACGACCCTCATTACTCGACCCTGTGTCAGTTGTACCGGCATAAACTAATCAAAAAGGTTGAGAGACCCGTCAAAGATGGAGGTAACCCGTACAGAAGGGTTGATTCTTGAACGTGGGTTCAACAGGTCTTCAATCACGTTACCTTTCCACTAACTTTATCGTATAAATATGCAGGTTCGTATGCGTCAAATCCATGTTGGTCCTCCATCCAGGTTGCCATGAGAAGCTTGGACGGGTACATTTCCTTCTACCAAGCTATATCTATCACTCTTCTTTCTACCAGTCTGGACAAACCTTGGGCTGAGAATATGAATGTCTCACCAGCTAATTATGGGTCCTTTCGTTGAGCAGTCATGCGCTGGAGATAACTTTGATCCGCCTGTATGATTATCTTGCAAGATCTGTTCAGATCAGTTTAGTGCCCTGCCTTGGGAATCTAAGCAGATACTGACTCACCAGCTTTATCTTCCATTCTCACCAACAGGGTCCATCTGTTGATTAGCTATGTACAAGTGATAACTTTGACGCGGCTATATGATTCCTCTTGCAAATCTTTTCAGGGCCTGCCTTGGAAATCTAAGGAGATAATGTAAGTCTCACCAGCTAATTAGGTAGAATGCTGGTTTTTGCAAGTCCTCAAAAAGCTTAAATACCTAGAGTATCCACAGAGAATAGATGCATGACTAGCTAAGGTGTATGCTCCTTCCTGGCTAAAGGATCTGTCTGCTCGGTTACCATCAGCAGCATAGTTACTCTTCTTTCTACCAGGCCTGACAAGACTATATTATATTGGGTGCAGAAAATGAAGCTCTCGCTACATGCTCCATCCTTACCACCAGGGTCTGTTAGTTAAGCAGCTATGCGCAAGAAATAACTTTGACGCGCCTTTATGACTCTTCTTGCAAGATCCGTTTAGACCTTACCTTGTTCCCAAGGAAAGGCAATGCTTAGGTTCCTCTAAGCAGATAATGGCTCACCAGCTATATGCTCCATCCTGCCTACAGGGTCGGTCTGTTGAGCAGCTATGCGCAAGAGATAACTTTGACGCGCATGACTCTTCTTGCAAGATCCGTTCAGACCTTACCTTGGAAATCAAAGCAAATAATGGCTCACCAGCTATATGCTCCATCCTGGCCACAGGGTCGGTCTGCTCGGCCGCCATGCGCAGCAGGTGCGCGTACTCCAGGTACTCCAGCATGCGCTGCAGGAACGACAGCGGCTCGTTGAACACCACCGGCATGGTGATCTTGGACAGCTCCTTGCCCACGCAGTTCTTCAGCACGGACCAGAGGGAGAAGTCGCCGCGACTGAACTGTGCCACTGGTAGAGATGTCCTGTGGACAAGAGAGATTGATAGTCAGATGAGAATTTCCATCGCTATCTAACGAGGTAATGCTGCCAGCATTTTGGGGACAATGCCACTGCGGGCCTACTCTGTTTTAATTTTTGTTTTTAGCTTTATTTTCTAGTTATTATCTTGTCGTGTAATTCATATTCTTTTGTCCGATAAATAATGATAGCTACTATATTATATGTCATGTCATGGTAATCTACTTTTCAACCACGAATTCGCCTAGTATTCTGACGACCCGTTTAGCGCAGTGGTTGGAGCACCGGTTAAGATGCAAGGGTTGATTTATTCATGAAACCGATATTTGTGTTGGGTCTGGGTGTTTGCGGTTCCTTCGTGGTTTGCTTAGTACAAGACATAACCTTGTCTCAATTATACTGTACCCCAAAATTCAGGCTTGTAAGATTTCCAAGGTATGTTAACGACAGTAATCGTACCTAGAATACCAAGAATTTCCCAATTCAATCAACAAAAGGAAAAAAAGTAGTTAGGATTTGGATTTGAGCCACTTATCCTTGTCTACGAACTTAGATTAGAAGTTTGGTCGATTTCTCCCGCAGATGTCATTCCTAGAATCTGATCGGGTTTAGAGAAAAAGCATTTCGTCTTAATATTTTACCTATATAATTCCTTTTAAGAATAAGAAGTTTTTCATTAATTCGTTTGACGATCACGAGCAAATAGAACAATAAACCTATGCACACTTATTAAACCAGCAGAGCTGATTCAATAAACCGGTTTTCTGTGAGGCTGTGGTATGGTGAGTTTCTTGCTGGTGTCTTCTCAGTAGAAATCGACGTTCCGAACCAGTGGTAGATTATATTGTTTTGACATTCATAAGTGTTCTGTATGGACCTAACTTGAATAAAGATTTTTTCTATTTTTATTTCTATCGAACCTGCCATTTCATATAGAAATGTGGTTCTCCCACACGATGTTTTCCCCACGAATACATGGTGTCTGTAGGGTGTACCCGCGATCAAGGTCGCCGGACGGATCAATACGCGGCCCGGCCCGAGATCGCGTCTGTGACTTGCATAAAAGCTTTCGTACTAAAGCGGTCAATAGTTATCTACATAATAATAACAATGTCCTAAAAACTCAGTTCCCATGTGTAAGCGTAGACGAAGGTAATACTCGTAATCTTATCCATTTATTCCCAGTCTTTTCTCATCTTAGCGTGTAGTTAGCAGCTGCATCCAAAGCTGTCACTTTGGATTTCGTGGTACGCGTACTCCTGTACCACTACCATGAGTTTGAAATACTATCCTCGCTATCGAAAACTATCGCTTTGTCTCTTTCATTGCGATGCATTTGAAAAAGACAGAGCGATAGTTTACGTTATGTTAGTTTTCGATGTTAACTTATGGTAGCGCAAATGGATTCAGGATTTGAGGAGTCTAGTAATTACAATGATGCAGGTTTCCTTACAATGTTTTCCCTCACTGCCGAGCTAATGGTAGATACTTATATTTGAAAAATCCAGAGGTGCACGCTCTGATTCAAAGCACGACTCCCTGTGGAGGGGTGTTCTTATCCAATAAAAAAAATCTCCCAACGTCTCATACATTGACGTGACTCCGTACTAAGTACGAGTAGCTTAAGCACTTGTGTTACAGATATCAGACAACAGAGGAAACACAAATATAATACATATATTACACTCAGACACTGAACAAACACAAGTGTTCATCACACGAATATCTAAATGGGTAATGAGCTACTATCCCTCACCTGCCAATTATTTCCAGTGCCACGATCAAAGAAGTATCGACGGAGGAGCAAATTCTTGACTGAATTTGTGAGAACTGGAGAAATTCTCAGTGTTTGACAAAAGCCCAAGTATCTTACGTGCGACTGTTTACACGTATTTATCCTAAGTACTATCTTTTGCCCGCGGCTTCGACCGCGCCTGCCCACTTCACTAAAACGGGGGATCAGAAAGGGCCAAAAAGTAGCCTATGTTACTCTCCATCCCTTTCAACTATCTCCACTTAAAAAATCACGTCAATTCGTCGCTCCATTTTGCCGTGAAAGAAAGACAAACATACAGACAGACGGAGAGACGGACACACTTTCCCATTTATAATATTAGTACGGATATTTACCTAGCAAGTGGTGGAAAACTATCTGACTGATTTAATTTGAAAAATGTTAATGGTTTTAAAAATGATGTAGACAAACATTTGGACCATTCCCCGCTTCCAGGAAACCTTCGGCTACAAATGTGCATCGTAATGCTGGCAGAAATAATGTCAAGGCGACAGGATTCGCTGCGAGGCCTCTTGGCCTTGACCCAATCCCTGCCTGGGGCTGTAGTGTTGCCCCACTGCAATACCAAGACCAAGACTGGGCCGGTATTGCCTATGATATGGCATTTTGATGACTTGGCAGTGATGATAGGTAAACAGACAATAAAGATAAATCAATTAAAACTAAATCTCATGCATTTCTAACTTTGACTTCCGTATATTCCTTAAACGATTCCGTACGAAGTGTTACGAATGTTTTTTTTTATTAGACTATAGGCCAACGCTTGACCACAATCGCACCTGATGGAAAGTGACGATGAGGTCTAGGATGACACGCGTTTGCTTAGAAGATGGCTGTTCACTCTTGCCTTAAAGATATCCAAGTTATAGTGGTCGGGAAAAACAGACCTCGGCAGACAATAGAGGAATTACAAACTATTTTACAACTAGACACTGAACAAACACAAGTGTGTTCATTCTATGAAGTAGAGTACATACGCCATTGGACCAGTCAGAGTCCAATATATGGCATAGTTTGATAGGTAGGAAATCTTTTTTTTATAATACTTATAGGAAGGTAAACGAGCAAGCGGGTCACCTGATGGTAATTGAACACCGCCGCCCATGGACATCAGCTACACCAGAAGGAGTGCGGATGCGTTGCCGGCCTTTTAGGAAGGATAAATGCAATACTAAGATCGGGCAACACTAAGTTTTTACAGTTCAGTAACATTTGGACCCAAAATTTAAAAGCCCCAGGAAATATTACAGCCATTACTTTCTTGTACCCTGTATTAAGAGATTTGAGTTACGCAATTTTGAGTCCGCTGCAAATGTAGGAGATACATTTTCATTCATAACTTTAGCGTGATTAAAAAAGTTTGGTTTGAAAGAAGATTTTTGGGGCATCATTTAGAGAATAAAATTTTCAGAATTTATTATAGAATAAGACAAAACTTCTCAATAAAAAAATACTTATTTGTTATGTTTATCCCAAATCTTATTGAAAATGATTAATTTTGTTAAGGTACCATCTGCCGGTTGCTTCCAAGAAGAGACCTTGGAACTCTTAGACCATCAACCAAAACAAACCTAAGCGTACATTACTTTGTACATTTATGTATGTATTGGTTTGTTGTTGGTGGTTGATGGAAAAAGGAAATAAAATTACTTAATATTTCTAACAAATTTTAATCAGTTTACAATCTCGAGTTACGACAATTTGAACAACTTTGCGAGCAAGTCACCAAGTGCTTGCATCGTGCAGATGCTAAACCAATCACATGCAAGGCACCCAGGGAAATTACGGCCTCGGAGATTGAAACGCTGTGTTTCTGTTTTGCGAGTTAATGATATTGCATGCATGCTGCGATCAACTGTTTAGAATTAGTTGGATAACATCGATGGATTAGAGCAAATTAGATTACTAGCTGGGAAGTATAAACCACAATGTCAGTATCTGAGATTAGGAGTCTATCCCTTTCTTTCTCTGAAACTTTGTTTATATCTAACTTTGTCATTTCGCACGTGACGTCATTGCCTTATATGTTGTCTGAAGACTACCTGTCGCTATAATAATGGCGGCTAGCGTATATCTATGTTATATAATAAGACAGTGTATCGATATTTGGTACTTTGCCGGTATTGATGTTATTGGTCACTTTGGCTGTACCAACTATTTGATAGTCTTGGATGTGGCTATCTTTTTTTTTATATTATAGGAAGGCAAACGAGCAAGAGGGTCACCTGATGGTAAGTGATCACCGCCGCCAATGGACATCAGCTACACCAGAAGGAGTGCGGTGCGGGTGCGTTACTGGCCTTTTAGGAAGGATAAATGCAATACTAAGATCGGGCAACACTAAGTTTTTACAGTTCAGTAACATTGGACCCAATTTTAAAGCCCCAGGAAATATTACAGCCATTACTTTCTTGTACCCTGTATTAAGAGATTTGAGTTACGCAATTTTGAGTCCGCTGCAAATGTAGGAGATACATTTTCATTCATAACTTTAGCGTGATTAAAAAAGTTTGGTTTGAAAGAAGATTTTTTGGGCATCATTTAGAGAATAAAATTTTCAGAATTTATTATAGAATAAGACAAAACTTCTCAATAAAAAAATACTTATTTGTTATGTTTATCCCAAATCTTATTGAAAATGATTAATTTTGTTAAGGTACTATCTGCCGGTTGCTTCCAAGAAGAGACCTTGGAACTCTTAGACCATCAACCAAACAAACCTAAGCGTACATTACTTTGTACATTTATGTATGTATTGGTTGTTGTTGGTGGTTGATGGAAAAAGGAAATAAAATTACTTAATATTTCTAACAATTTTAATCAGTTTACAATCTCGAGTTACGACAATTTGAACAACTTTGCGAGCAGTCACCAAGTGCTTGCATCGTGCAGATGCTAACCAATCACATGCAGGCACCCAGGGAAATTACGGCCTCGGAGATTGAAACGCTGTGTTTCTGTTTGGCGAGTTAATGATATTGCATGCATGCTGCGATCAACTGTTTAGAATTAGTTGGATAACATCGATGGATTAGAGCAAATTAGATTACTAGCTGGGAAGTAAACCACAATGTCAGCATCTGAGATTAGGAGTCTATCCCTTTTTTTCTCTGAAACTTTGTTTATATCTAACTTTGTCATTTCGCACGTGACGTCATTGCCTTATATGTTGTCTGAAGACTTCCTGTCGCTATAATAATGGCGGCTAACGTATATCTATGTTATATAATAAGACAGTGTATAGATATTTGGTACTTTGCCGGTATTGCTGTTATTGGTCACTTTGGCTGTACCAACTATTTGATAGTCTTGGATGTGGCTATCTAATTGCTGCTGACTGTACTCATTGTCCTGTAACTAAGATTTTCCTCTGTACTACAGAAACCAAATGTAACGCAGGTACTGCAACACAAATATCTGTTCCATCAACAAACACTTGTATTGGTGCGGGAGTCGAACCTACCTAGCATCTCAACCGGCGCTCAAACGTGCGCTAAACCTACCCTTCGTAATGATTTAATTGCAAGCATATTTGTTACAGCTTAGCAACACAGGTGGCTGTAGCTATATTTGTCGTATCTCCATGAAAGGGTTCTATAGCGCCCCCAACAATGTCAAGGTGGCAGGATTTGGGCGGAGTGAGGAGCGCCCTTGGCCCCATTCTTCCCGGTCGATACCTTCCCCTGGATTTACCGCCCCTAGTCCCTTCGCTTTATTACCAAATACCCATAGGTATAGTACCTAAACAGAACCATAGGCACGAGTCATGTGTGATTCGTTACATATGATATTTTGATTTGCTTGCTTAAACTGCGTTACACCTTTTCAAATCGGGTACATTTCACTATCTTAATGATTATCTGGGAAAAACCGCTATTAACGAGAAATTCACCACAATTGTATGCATGTATGCTAAAATTATGAGGAACGAAAACCAATCTAATTTTAAGATCATTCCAAGCTTAGGTTTTACAATGAAAACGAGATCAAAAGAGAAGTGAACTGCTATGATTATTTCAGTGAAGGACTGATTTTTCAGACTTTGGAATACAGAAAAAAAAATGGGTGTCTTTTTACGGAATGGTCTCCATGTTGAATTATTTATTAAGTCTTTGTTGTTTCCTTAAATATTGTTAAGTGTCTTAAGTCTTTTCTCGTTACACAACCCAGAATTTATATAAATCCGGGAGCGAATAAAGTCGTCCCATCAGATTCTGTTTGCACGCGACGAGCGCCGCGGTCTCGGCCTAGTGCTGCGCAAACACTCACGATACAGCCTTAAGGTGACCACACGTTTTGGATATCTGAGGATTACATGAAACCAACCAACCAACCCCAAGAGGTTTAGCTCCTCGTTCCTGCCCCGAACCATTAAGTCATCCCTACCAGTTCAAGTGTTTCCTCCTTCTTACAATCCTGGGTTTTTAGGCGGGGCGTGAAACAGCATCTCAGCAGGCCTTCAGGCTGAGAGTGACAAACTCAATGGACACTATGACTGTTCTTTTGTGCCTGTCAATCTCATATTTGGATCTCACGGCCGCTTACCAGCAGGCGGAGTGGAGTCATCTTGATTGTCCTCAATATAAAAAAGCAAAACAAAGGAAAAAAAATACGTGAGCACGGGTACGAGAAACCCAAAGGGGGAGAGGGGGTTAAAAGGTTGGCAGAGCACTTGTGACGCTGCCGATCGCTTACCATCAGGTGATTCTTTGCATCCAAACAAAAGAAATGCACAACGCAAAGGGGACGAGGATAAATATAAAATGTAATAAAAAAAAGCTTTTAATTCCACTGTTTCGATTTTCGACGATTCGATTCGGTCACGATTTCTGCTTCGATGCAGGTCTTCCCTCTTTTCTGATTATGCAATCTCAAAACATTATAACATCCACCGCAATCAAATAAAGTCATCCCATCAGAATGTATATTCTGTTTGCACAAACACTCCATAAATAGGGTTTGCCACATCCCGGAAAATTCCCGGGAACTCCCGGTTGCAAACTCCACGATATAGCCTTGAATTGAGCACACAACTTAGGAATTAAAGGATTTAATTCATGTTTACGATGTGAAACGAGCAAAAATACCTGATATGGGAGTAAATATAATTCGTATAATGCTTCAAGAGAGTCTTGAAAACCGACTTTTGAAGAACTAACGGAGTTCTGTTGTTCTGTTTTATAACTAAGTAATGGCCCGCCCTCACTTAGTTTCGGGGTCTGGACATTAGCTCCACTCTGTACTAATAGATGTCGCTGGAGGTCGGTTGCATCGCACTGGGGTCGATGTCTAAGTATAGAATTTATCTATTCATAAATCGTTTACCTAACGTGGCTCGGTCACTTGGAGAGAATGGAGTCGGACCATGCTGCCAAGCGAGCTTACCTAGGTCGATCTACCGGGAAGCACCCAGTGGGGTGCCCCAGATATCGCTGGATTGATCAGGTCAAGAAGGATCTTGGTCACCTTCAAAGGCCGGAGCGGCCAGAGGTGGCTGAGAATAGAGCGGAGTGGCAAATTCTCGTGTCTGAGGCCAAGATCCACTTCGGGTCGCTGACCCAGCGTAGTAAGTAAGTAAGTAAGTATAACGTAAGCGGCAGTGGGGTCATTAATTTCATGACTTATGCTACACACTAGTGATAGGGGGCCCGCCCTCACTACATTTCATACCATATGTTGCTAATAGTTACTTGTAAATAGATGGCGCTGGGTGTCGATTACATCGCGCAAGTGTTTTGTCTTTTGCGGGTTGAGTGTAAGGTTTGAGGTTGTCAGTAGAAGCTGTGTCTTTACAAATAGTATATATTATTGAATAAATTGTTATCCATACTAATATTATAAATGCGAAAGTAACTCTGTCTGTCTGTCTGTCTGTTACTCTTTCACGCAAAAACTACTCAACGGATTTAAATGAAATTTGGTATACAGATGGTCTAGACCCTGAGAAAGGACGTAGGCTACTTTTTATTGCGAAAAAGGGGTTGTAAGGGGTTAAAAGTGGGGTAAAAAGTTACTTTTCCACGCGGACAAAGTCGCGGGCGGCCACTAGTAAGAATATTCAAACAGCAAACAAATGCTTACAAAGCGTAAACACTAGTACTAGTGTGGGAAATGGAACTATTTCGCATTTTATTACGTTGCTCTACGTAAGTACCTACTCGTAAATTTCATGTAACAAACAATGTAAGAAGAGTTGTGATACAAGTACGTTTGTAACTTATTCTGTTCCTTAAAAAAATAATTAAAGTTTCATAAAACATCTCTGAGCTAGGTATGTTTAAAGGTGTTTTGTACTAGAAGCCGGTCTTATTTAAAAAAATCTAGAGTCAAGTCAAAGAGTCACGAAACTGTGAGTAATGGCTGGTGATTTTCTTGATTCATTCAAGAAACTGTATCGCTCTGTTGGTCTTGTTTAAATACCGGTCCGTGTTTTCGGGATCCTGGGGTCGATTCTTTCGAATATAGCTCGGGTTTTTGGTCACCGATCCGCATTAGCAAAGCATGGTGATTAAAAGCCTAATCCATTCACATTTCACAGTAGCGATGACTTGATTTCTATGATGGTGGCCTTTGGCCTGCAGTGGGACAGATTAAGCTGATACTTTACTGACTTGTCCTTTACAGCGTTTTTGCGTAGTCACCCTAGTTAAGACTGTTGCTCTTGAACTTCGCTTTGAACGATGGGAGTGACGGGGCCTACCTTCCTCCTCCTAAGCCCTTGTTATTGAATGACGCTACCTCACAGAGAGGGGGGCAAAACAAACAAGGTTATGTCAAAACCGATGAACACTGTAGAATGTAGGTGTACCGGCAGCTTTTGCCGGCGGGATTCGGTAAACGTGGGGGTGGTATTTAGTAATAATGGACAAAGTAAAAACTGTATAAAAAGTTAATTTAATGCGTAAACATTACAAATGTTCGCTCAATGTCCTATAAGGTGCTGAAAATTATTGACGTATAAAAACAAAAGAGCAGCGACATTTGAAAAAAGAACAAAATATTCTTCGCGCCATAAAAGTAGCCAAATGAGGTTTTATACATGGAGGTTCAGTCCTCGACAGTAGGCGTGAAACACTCCATCGGTTGGGAGATTTGATATCATTGTGGACTTATGATTTGGACATTTTTAAAAGAAAGAAGATATCGTTACGGCTTCACCCCTCCCCACATTGTTACCACGAATATTCTTGTAACTTCCACATTTCGGTTAGTTTCTTAAACATAAGTATAACAGATAATAAAAGGGTTGTGATTTATACTCTGATTCATAATCATGTAAAGTAAACTGACAGATATCAAGTGTCACCCCATTATCACTCATTCGACACTGCAAAATGTCAAAATGCATAGAAAACTTGCATTTTCATCTGTCAGTTACTTTACATGATTATGAATCAGAGTATAGTGTATTGGTTCCCCTATTAAAGGTTACGAAGGTCATACGGCAGTCGTTTCATTGTAATTGACAGACTCCCCAATTTTAAGTTCTAAGCCCGGGGTCCGAAGCGACACCTGACACAACCGGGAATCAACCGCTAAGATTTGAGGAATTCTTGGGATCTAGATCTAGAAAGCAACTAAGTAGGTCTCAAGTTGAAGTCGATTAGGGTGAAACCGAGTGACCAGGGTAAATACAATGAATTATTCATCGCACTCGCCTCAATTATTACGGGCACTGTCTGCATTCTGCTGCGTTTTAATAAAACGAACTTTCTGCAGTATAAAGCATTTCCATTTGCTTCGTATTGCATTTGCAATTCGATTTCAGAGATATTACTATTGTGTTGTTACAACATTTAGGCCGCAGCCATACTAAATTATATATCTTCTGTGGCCATACTCCTCACCCCTATGACATGGCACGTTACGGATGTCGGACAGAGACACAATCAATGTAGGTGTATAGGTACCTACTCAATTAAACAAAATCGTCATAATCATTTCAGCCAATAGACTTCCACTGCTGGATATAGGCTTCCTCCAATGTTCTCCACACGAATCGGTCCTGTGTCCAATGGATGGGGGCTATCGCGTGTGAAAAATCCGCTAGATTTTTGATGTGATATGTCAAAATTAATGAAAAACTAATATACTCGTAAATATCGTAATATTCACCCCGTGTGACTGCTAGGCACTTCGCCTCATTACCCTGGGAAGCCAGGGGATGGAGCGGAATCAAATTCAGCGGCTCCGAAATCTGTGCGGAAGTTATTGCATTACTTCGACGTTACATGCGGCGATACGTTTTTTTTATACTAGAGGCGGCAAACGCGGGGAAAACAGATTAATCTTTGAATGAGAGAAATTCAAGGTTTCTGTCTCACCTTCGAGGGAATAGGACTTCACAGACGGACACCAAAATGATGATATAAGAGTTCTAATGATTCTTGCAGAAGTCCTTAACAAAAAAAAGTATCATAATCGATTTTTATTTTTTTCTGATTTCTAATGCTAAGTTAGCTGTGATGTCATTATAGAAACGTTTTCCTTGTAACAAACCATTTAGCGACATAATAGTTAAAATTGCATAAAAATGTGAATATTTTAAAAAGCAATTATACAGGTTGACCTGTAAGCAAAGAGTCTATACGACCTATCACCTATTTCATAGGTAACATAAATGGCTTCATTTCGGGGCTATAACTCCAGATTGTACCAATAGATGTCGCTGGGTGTCTACTGCTCGTTTCGCTTTTTCGGTTTAGGTATAAGTCTTGTCAAATTCGATTGCAATGCCAATCTGGATCCAATGGGGATTTGTGGACAAAAAGTTCACAAATCCCCATTGACGGGGATTATCAATGGGGATTAATGGTTACCCTCAGTGTCTATATTATTTATTTTTTATAATTAGAATATCTATAGATCAAAAGATGGCATAACATCATGTGGTGGCCATTTTGTCATATTTTTCTCTGATATTTCAGACCGATAAATGTGTTTTAAACTTGAGTTAGTACTCCTAGCTAACGATGAAGGGAATCTCTCAGCACACCTAAAGCCAAGCCTATTAAAAAACATTTCCTCGATCTACCCTACTCTTACAGGGCCCTGTCGCGCCACACCATAACCATTATAAAGTTGTAATACCTATCAAGCCATCCAATGGTGTAGATAACAGGGGAGATACAAGAATTTATTGTATAATACCAAGTGTTCTTAAATAAATAAATAAAATGAAATTAAAAACAAAACCCAAATTTTAAAACAAAACACCCGGTATTGGGATGCGAATCTAAAACAATTAAGATAAAGTTGTTATTATTTTATGTACAGTTATATCAGCAAAATACCGGCTTTTTTATCTACACTCGTATTTAAATACTAACACATCTCCGCGCTCCCCAGTGTGTCTTCCAGTGCCGTGGATGCAAGTCAACGGAGCTGTAGTCCTAGACACTGAACAAAGATATTGTGGCGGTGATCTGAACGAGGAAATATGGCAAAGATTGTCCTGGCAACCTTGGCGATTCTCCTCTTAGTGGGTAAGGAACTCAAATTACCTATGATCACAGCTGTTTCTACTACCCCATCAAAAATACTTTTTCTTACCGTTAATTCGAAAAACTTTTGTACGAAAACCGTTTTGAAATTCGATCATTTTGAAGGACCATTTCTAGTTGCATATTGGCATATTTTTTATAGGTTTGGCCTGTTTTTCTTTGAGGAAGTTGTTTAGTTGCATTCCCGGATTTAGCTACAGTTTCATTTTAGGGTACTAACCTAAGCCTCATAACCCAACCTAAACTCACAGAAGACCGGCGTAAAGCAGCGCCTGCTGCGTTGTGTCTCGTCGAGTGAGTGAGGTTACCAAAGGCCTAATTGAGGGGAAAGGGGGTTAAAGATTGGCAGCGCACTTGTGACTCTACTGGTGTTGCATTGGTCTATGGGCGGCGGCAATCGCTTACCAACAGGGATCCGCCTGTTCGTCTGCTACTTATCCCATTTTGTCATCAAAAGCTTATTACCTTCATATTATTATGATTATGTGTGTATTTGATAAGATCCTTGTATACTGTGTTTTATGCAAATAAAGTGAATTGAATTGAATTATTATGGCATAAAAATAATTTCCATTGTTACAGAGATCGTGTCAGCTTCATCACCACTTGGTAAAGATGTGGAACCAGGAGTGTCTTTAGAAGTTGAACGTTCATTTCTAGCGAGGAGTAAAAGACATGATGGGAGCCATGGGAGGCAAGGGCAGCCCCAGGGGAAGGGACAAAGGGGTGGTGATCGTGAAGACTTCTCCAAGGGCTTTGGTGGCCCAGTGGTCCAATAGTTATATTTATAGATTAAATTAATACTTTGTTATTGTTTATTGCAAATTTTTGGCATTTATTTTAAGTGCGTTACTATAGAATTTATGTAAGGATCTGTAATACTTTGTATAATAAATCTTTTTGCCGAAAACCGCTCGCAACATGCTCGCACGAAGCGGGTGATTCTTAAACAACCACAACAACCCTCCTCCCCTCCCCTCTCCCCCCCCAACATCCACAAGTCGGACAAAAAGGTCTCCTAGTGACCACAAGGGATCGCTGAATGGTTTAACATCATTTGTAACTATAATTATGGTCATAGAATGTTTACATTAAAACCGGCCAAGCCTTTTTACCCCTAACAATTTAACAAGCGACCGGTAGTAACCAGTCTAAGTATAATTTTTAGCCCGACCAGATCGAACCCGTTACCCTAAGCACAGCCGTCGCTCACTAGCCACCGCGCTACTGAGACAGTCTATAAACACTTTAAGCTTTTAACCACTATTTGTATTTGACACGGGAATTCACAGGATGAATTATAGAGGACCGGGAAGCTACGACCTTCGGGGTACGGATCAATACCGGGACCAGAGCGAACGTTTAAAATATTGGGTATACGTTCGGGTTTGCACCTTTTCTTTTTATATTCCACTGCAACACAAACAGGAGTTGCATGTCATAGAATGAATATGTTGCGGTGTTTATAGGGTGTCTGTGGACATCAAACGGTTCCAAAGTACATTTCTATTGCGTACGTAGTACAAAGAGTAGAATTCTATAGCGGTTGAAGTGTTACCTGAACGCTATGATTTGAGAGTTTTTTAAAGAAGAGTGAAAAGACTCTTTCTAGACAGACATGCTTCATCCACCACATCATCACTTACCATCAGGTGAGATTGCGGCCAAATGTCGGGCTACTTAAAAAAAACAAAGGATCCGAAAAAATTACCAACTAATTTTCAAAAGTCATAGAAAATGTTGTTCAGAATGTTTAGTAAAAGACGTGGTAAAAGTGATGTAAATGTTCACAGCCACTCACTCCCTCTTAGCCAATATTCCAAGAGAAACCCACAGTGCTGGATCGCCAATCATCAAAAAATAATGAGGATGGAATAACAGCCGCTTGCACGTGGCTCGGTGTAAGAATTTAACCGCAGGAAGTTCAATCCGCAGACCAAACAATCACCAGATTACTCCCCGTGTTGTGCGGTTGTCTGTATAAAACGATATATTTATTATTTCGTATTTAGAAGTGCCTTCAATGTCAATGACCAACATTTAGGTAATATGTAGAACTATACCTCAATGATGACCAACTTATACAGCCCCCGTTGGAATAGTCCAACAGAAGATACGCCCATGCTTGTATACAAAAAATATTTTCCTACAACTCCTGTCAAAGGTTACGCTCATTCGTCCGTAACCAGGAAATAACATACCCAAAACAGAATTACGTATCGCCGATCCGGTTGTAATAAAAGGTCATGCGAGAATTCCTGCGGATACAATGAATGAATAAGCAATAAGGGATCAAAGTAAAATTATTCTTTGCATAAAAATTGGCGTGGTGTACAATGAAAAGCTATTTTAATCCGAGTTCAAAGTCGAGGAAGATCATTTATTTTTATGATCAGCACAAATTATAGTCGATGCTGATAGCCAATGCTGTTTTCCTTACAAGTGTCAGTGTTGATTGACATTTTCCCATAGAAAAGCATGAATGGGGCCATGTAGAAAAGAAGTTGTACAACGCCCCCGTGTCAACTGGGTAGGTAGGTACTTATATTACTTCTCGTAGTTACGAGGAAATAAGTATAATGTGAGAGATGGAACAAATGAAAGAAAAACAACCATCAACGATAATACCACTCCCTTCTAGAGCCTAAAGCTTAGCTACTTATGTAGATTAGATACTTAGTTCAGATAATCTAGAATCTTGAAAAGGCCATCTGGCCCACAACAAGTGGGTACTAAACCAGGCCATAACGACGACTAATAAGCCTACAAGAAACAGAAGATTATCTCTCACTACTTATACTTATGTATTCTGATCGCAAGATAAAACGCATCTGTGTGGAAGCCAGGGGAATGAGGAAAAATGGCTGGCCTTGAGCCTAAAGGAGATGAATAGCTTCAAAGGACCGAGGGTGGGAAAATATTGGGACTCAAATATTCGTAGAATGAAAAGTGGGTTCGTGGGAAGTAGGGGGGTGACAGGAATCGATGTCTCGTCAATCAAATTTTAAGCATGCTTATGTGGACTATTAACATTACGGCTGGCAGTAGGAACTGGACGAGAAATGCCGTCGGGCTAACATCGACTCTTTTTATTGTAGGCGTGTATCTCAAACAAAAATCCATTTTGAATTTTTAAAGCTGTGAGCAGAGATACAAGTCAAACTTATAACACCCTGCCGTTTTTGCGTCGAGTATTAGAAATACAGTAGTTAGTATAGAGCAGTAAATAATCCTACCCGTATTTGTTCGTTTCAGAGTAAGATCCTACTTTACTATGTGATGGAATTGGCAGAACGGTTTGTGCAAGGTAATGGAAAATCAACATCTGTGGTTAGTGTTAATCTTGAACTAGTAATAAAGCTGACTAGTGGATTTGTGCCGGCAGCCCCTTGTTTATACTACTTAGGTAAAAAACTCTTTCCTAATTTAATCTTTGTGGTGCTTAAATATGGATAACCCTGGTCATACCTATTGTATGACCTGGAGGCCAATTCTGGATTTTCGCCTTCTATGTCGAGTCGACTTCATGGAACGTACAATCAATAGGAGAACACAGATTACAGTCGACATTCCTTATCTTGTTATATTGGTCTATGCGTTCCATAAATTCGACTCGACATAGAAGGCGAAAACCGAGAGGTTTAACCATAGTCAAATCCATTTCAAAAAAGTACATAAGTATTATGATCAGTAAATTGAAATTGCCTAAAATCCTATCCTTTTAATTACATATAACTTTTATCCAATATTCAAAAAATAATAATGGCATTTTAACTGGTACAAAAACAATCTAGGCCTGGAATGGAGTTTTCCATTGAGACAAGGCTACAAAGTTGTGTTGTTAGAGACCTGTCATTAAACTGCCTAGATATTATTTATTTTCGTTCTTATTATTATTAGAAAATAGCGCCAAGGTAGACTTTTTATAGCCAAAGGTTTAAAATGCAAGATTAAACCAAAGGCTGCAACTTGAGCTCAAAGCCAGAGCTTACCAGCCAGCCGTACCCGAGCACTAATTACGGAAAAGAGGCGCGAACTCCGCCATTACAAAACGATTAACGACGCCGACGCGCTTCTAGCACCCAAATGCGGCTTTCAGTCGTTAAGGAGCCACTTATACAGCTCAGATGTAAATATTAACACAAATCGGACTTTTGCGTAAGGCATCTTATCTCTCAGCACTATAATCACGTCGACAAAGCTCCTGCGATGAAAAAATTAGACTAATGGAGCCATTTAAATAATAAAAATACATATAAAAGAGCCCTGATTGCAAACAGGGATATTATCTCGTGTTTTCTCATTTCCTTTAATAAAAAGATCACTTTTTTTGACGGTAAAACGGGAATAAAGTAATTGCTCCAAGAAGTTACGACTTTTAATTGCAGGTTTTCAAAGATGACAGCTTTAGAGACCCAGTTTATGTTGTAAAGAAATACAAGCCGGATTTTTGCATTTTAGTGCCAGTACAGAAATCACGACAACAGCCAACAAAAATGAAGCTAATCGAGCTATAAAAATATCCGGCGTGAAGGACCAACATCATAAAAATCAAATTAAGAGAAGTGTTAATATAAGAAATGACTAGGTAATAAAAACGCTCTTATTGTTTATTGCTACAGAAATAAAGAAGAAGAAATAATAAACGCTTTTATCTGTTGGCAAAACGTTTTAATAGGAAAGCTTTAACACCCTGTTTAGTTTTATTCTAGACACTTGGACGGCAAAAGGAAAAGATGAGATAGTCCGATAGTTGTTTAGAAAGCGTTAAATAGACGGACTTGGTCGGAAAGGCGAGCTCATCCGGTGTGAAAATAGCGCTTAGAGATCCAATAAATAGTAAATGAAAGAATTGAGCGCTGGTCTGTGAGTGCTCAATACAGAAAAAAAAAATAGGTATACACGATTTTTCTACCAGGATATTTGTAATTAAAATAATTTTACAAGGCATGTTTCAATACCCATATCATTCCCGATTCAGAGCCGGGTTCGCTTTGGTTCATGATCGAAGTCTGGTATATCTATCATGGTATATAATAAAGCCACCGCAGACTGACAGGGGAAACAGTAGTTATAATCAAATATCCAAAACGTACAAGATTCCTTACGATTGTTATCCCACCGCTAAATTAAGGTACAAGTAAGTACGCATTAGATTTGAAAAAGTTATTAAATTTGTACCTACAACGAGTACGAGAGTAAAATTGAACTAAAACCTTAACTATTTACGAGTATCATACGGACGGCTAAAGAGTGTAACTCCCTGTCGATTTCTGTTTTTCTCGACTACTGTAATCTGGACATCTTTGAAGCAAGAGTGAACAGGGACCTTCTAGGCAAACGCGTGTCATCCTAGACCTCATCGTCACTTTCCATCAAGTGCGATTGTGGTCAAGCGTTGGCCTATCCATACTTATTAATATTATAAAGTCGTAAGTAACCTGTCTGCTACTCTTTCACGCCAAAACTACTCAACGGATTTAAATGAAATTTGGTATACAGATATTCTAGACCCTGAGAAAGGACATAGGCTACTTTTTATTGCGAAAAGGGGGTTGTAAAGGGTTGAAAGGGGGGTAAAAAGTTACTTTTCCACGCGGACGGAGTCGCGGGCGGCCGCTAGTAGACTAATAAAAATAAAATAAAAAAAAACTCTGGCCAACTTTCGGTGTCGTAAGCTGTTTACTGTCTGGGAAGCATTTTCTACCACATCGAAATACATAAATGGATAACAACGCTTCGCGTGGGACGACAGGCGAGTCCGGGTCAACGATTTCGGGGGAAATCCAATTAGAAAATAAGTGAAGATAGGTATAACATTTCGTAGAACTCTGATTGCCGATTTAGTTGAAATTATTTTCCCGTTTGTATTTCTAACACGAAAATACAAGGCATTTATTTGTAAAGACTGGCGTTATTGGCACATCTTTTGTATGTCTACCGCCAACAAGAATTAATTAAAAATAAAAGTAGGTACTATCCTTAATATCTTTGTCTTTCCTAGAGTTGGATCCGCCTAGTGGGTAGACTTTTTTACACGATCTCATACATTGACCTGGCTAATTACTAAGTAGCTTAAGCACTGTCTTGTGTTATAGATATGGGATAACAAAGAACTTAACTTTAATAAGCGGCAACATGGTTCGATTCCAGGGTGAGGCACTGTCGTCATTGTGAGCAATAAGGTTGCCGTTTTATTATTTGCTTTTACACCCACCAAGTATTTATTTAAGTTCATAATAAGTAATGTAATGAAGCAGAGCCAAGATATACGTGCTAGCTTATGCACTATGTCATATATATATTTTTTTTATGTGATAGCAGGCGAGCACCGTAATTTGCAAGATGTAAAAAAACTGTACAAAAATGTGGAATCATTGGTGAATAAGAGCTGTGGTTTCGTAGCTTTTGTGTTCATTCAACGCTTCCATGATTGACAAAAAACTACTTGTTTGGACCCGGGCCAAAAAGACGGGAAAGTGATGGATGTTCTTTGTTGAAAAAAGGCGATTGCGGCCAGTCACTTTGGAGCCCGAGGGAAGCTGGGAGCAGGATTTGGTAAGTCTGGTAGGTATTAATGATATTACTTAGTTACAATTAAAACATAAAAAATACATAAATCCTCCATCCAATATTCGGCTATGGCGGTTACTGCCGCAGGATATGTTATAGAGCTCAAGTGTGTGCGCAAATACAGATGCACTCTCTATTGCCTTATCTACCCTCTTAAGTAATTCGATGCGTCACCAGTGTGACACGACCAAAGAGAGATTGGGCGCAGGACCAGTGCTTTTCGGGCTAAAAGCAAATAATAATTTCCTACTCAAAAGCAAATATTCTAATCTATTATTATCCTTATGTATAGCCCGGAATGAATGAATGAACGCCCCGTTGGTCTACTCGTATTCGATTGAAGTAGGTCGTGATCTTCTAGGTTTGATTCTCCGGTCGAGCAAAAATAATGTTTTGATTTTTTCTAAATAGCTCGGGTTTGTGATTTTACCAATCCACATAAGGTAAGCCGTGGTGATTATGCCGAATCCCATCATAGTAAAGATGCCTTGATTTCTATGATAAAGGGCTTTTTCCTTCCGTGAGGGATTGTAATAGGCTGATAATTGTTTTGCAATGAAGCGACCACCGCCTAACCAGACTAACTGGATCCTGGTTACATGTTTACAATAATCTCAACAATGATGAATACCTAACATTATTTTATGGACTGGTAGTCTACCTACCTAGTAAATTAATGATATAGTGAACCTCTGGTGGACCAGGGGTCACTTCCCATAGAGGCCGTCACACGACATGTTGACGTAAGGATTGACGTCGCAGTTGTTTTACGTTAGTTGTAACTTCGATTGTAGTTCATCTTTATTATATTTTGTTTACAAATCAACACAATTGGTTTCTCTCCGAAACATTGGCGCCCAACGTGGGGCGCCAATGCATTCTTCAGGGTTACTATGACATGTTTTTATCATGCTAGTCCCCAAATAATGGCAGGGTAATTTTGCATTTTCCCCTGTTTGCGAGGGCATAGTGCGCTATTTCTGTTGTTTCATTAAGCACGCCCTCTCCCTCGGAGGGCTCTTCGGCACGACCTCGGATATAGAGATGCCGATATAGCAATAATTAGCTCAGAGCAAACTGAGAAAAATACCATTTTATACCTACTGCTGAGTCAAACTTAAATTACTGAAACTTTATTTTCATAGGCTTACACAACACTTACAAATCGTCAGATATAAAAAATAAGACTTTATTTTTAGTGATCTATAATTTACATATAGATATATTTTGTATAGGTACTAAAAAATTAATTGACTCATTGCGATTCTACCATCGGAGTCTGATTCCGACAAGAAGCTACGGCAAGAAACTCGCCAGTTATTACTCTTTGTAAATTAATCGCCAAATGTTTATTAGGCAATGTTTTTTTGTCTTCATACCACTTCGTTCAGTCCAATAGACAGATGCACTCAATATTTTCTTCTGAATATTTGATATCTCTACTATTATAAGTACTTAATGCGCGTAATTTTTGGGTATGAAAACATGAAAACACTATCAGCGGTGTATTCCACATTAGTGTTTAAGGTTAAGTACAATTAGGAGGCTCATTTTTATAGTAGAAGTCCACGGCGTTCTATCATATATGGGCGGTGGGCTCGTCTGCTACCAAGGACACAAAAATACTCCTTTCATAACGAAATATATGCAGTCCCATCACTACTCAGTGACAACACAACCACAAACAGACCACAGACATTAATTAAAATTCACCCGCGGTGCCTTCATTTTGATTCCGCCGCTCCGGAACGGAATCATACCGTGCCTCATTTATAATTAGCCGCGGAAACGTGTCCACAAGTGATCACTAATTAATTTGTGCATGAAACATGACATGAATCATTAAAAGCTAAAACCAGACTCTGGTAATAATTATACAGGATGTATCTGTGAACATTTACATCCCTTTTAACCACGTCTTCTACCAATCATGCTGAACGATATTTTGTTCTACGACTCTTGAAATTTTTTGCGACTGCGCATATATAATGAACAAGTCACGTGACCTACTTTGTATGAAATGTTGAAATTCAGAATGCTTGATAGAAGATGTGGTTAAAGGGATGGAAATGTTCACTGATACACCCTGCATTGTGCCATAAAAGTAATGAAGTAATGAAATGAAAAAAATTCATGCCGTTTATGTCATTGGGCATCGAATGGGAACTTCGTTAGTTCCTCAAAGATCCGTTTGACACGACTTTCTTGACGCATAACGATTGCTAAGGCTGCGTTTTCACTGAAGCGGAGTGAAACCTACCATTAGAATTGCATAAAAAACTTTTTGACATTTCTTCGGTTGTTTTTCTAACATCCTAAATCAAATTTAAACTAGATGCTATAAAAAATATGAAATCATTACCTGTATTTACAAAGCCGGTCAGCATTCTCTTCCATCTTACACCTGGCCTCCTCCAGTGCACTGCTCCCGGCGCGCGCGCACTCCGAACGACACCGAGGTTTGACGAACTTTGCCGAACTTACGCGAATGTCAGAATTCACTTACTACTGTTGTACGCGGTTGTACTTTGTTATTTGGTTTCCATTCTTTTCGATTTTTTGATAGTTTATTTTAGTAGCTGGAAATTTATAAGTTCATACGTGTTTTAAAACTTTAGCCGATGAGTGTAGTTGTTGTAAGTCCTAAGTTAGTAGTTGAAGTCATAATGCGAGTGTTAGAGGGAAATCTCTGCTTCAGAAAGTAGTAAGTATAATGAGAAAGTGTGAGAGTATACTCTGTACCAAATGTGTATCAGATGAAATCTAACATAATGTGTGGTTTTCTGTACAATCGATGAATTAGCTCTTTTTATTGTGACTAGCGACCCCCCCTCACTTCGTTTCGGGACTTAATATACATCAGCACGAATGGAAGATGGCACTGGGACTCGAAAAATGGAAACACTTGCGCGATTTACTCGACATCCAGCGCTATCTATTGGCAAAGATTGGAACTATTAGCAAAACTTAGCCACGAAACGAAGTGATGGCGGGCCTATAGACAATGCTAAAGAAGTAAGATATAGATTAGGCTAATACGTGACCACAATGGCACCTGATGGAAAAAATATTCATCTGTTTTACCTAAAAATATCCATATCTCTTTCACTCTTTTATATTGTAACTTAAACTATTGCTAGTTTGTTCATCTTTATGTTTAGAGTAATCAGACGATCTTATCGGTATGAGGGTTCCAGAGAGCCAATTAGACAAGTTCATGACCTTGTCTAAATTGGCTCCAGTCTAGGATTTAGTTTAAGACTTGCAATGATAAGGGTGCATTTATTTGTTTTAATAAGTGCTGGATTTAGCTCTCAGACTAGTACAGTCAACAGCATAATTCGGTGGACAATTTTAGCTGCTATTTACTCTTATTCCCCTCGGAATAAGAGCCACAATTTGGGAAATAGGTACTTTTGCTGTTGACTGTACTAATATATGGCGCTGCAAGTCGATTGTATCGCGCAAGTGTTTCGTGTGTTTTCAGTTTACCGAAGCCTTGATATTTATGTTATCAATAGATAGATAGATCAGCCCAGCCCACCCTCACATTGTTTTAAAAAAAAATATTTCACTGTTTACCAATAGATGGCGCTGGGAGTTGATTGCATCGTGCTAGTGACATGTCAACAGTGTAATGTCTCAATATCCATTTCCATCTGTCAGTTTACTTTACATGATTATGAATTAGAGTATAGTGACATATTGACATCTTACATCAAAAATAACCAATCTCTATGAAGATGGACTTTAGTAGCCCCCATTCTAATTATTTATCTCTTTGCAAAATGTAGTATAAAAGATGGACAATGTTTTTCAAGTGCCAATGGGGCAGTTGTCCACCCCTAATCCACAGTCATTACTCAGATGTTAAATATACAATCAAGCCATTATTGACAAAGGTTTGAACCCCGGCGAGGAATCTTATCGGATCGGAATCTAGAGCGCCTTCCAATTAAACATTAAATGTGTTTTTGACAGCCTCGACCCGACATGATTTTGGAATCAGCCTGTACTTGACAGGGTGTAATACAGATTAAGGGTGGGGTTTGTACTACTAGCGCCGCTATTGGATTTTTATTACTACTAATTTTTTTATTAATTTAAGTCTCTAAAAAAAATATTTTCCTTGATGAATGAATTTTGACGCGGTAGAGTAGCAGGCAGCAAGTTCATGAAATAAATAAATTCACACAACCCCTTACAATATTGACCTGAATCCATACTAAGTGGGATAAGCACTTGTGTTGTCATAGAATTTTAACACACTAAAAGAATGTTCGCCACTTTGATCGTTCCTCAACGACTCGCATCCAGCTTCTGCCAGCCGTATCATACAAAAATCACTTTCATCAAGCTCAAATCAAACATTATCTGTTCAGTTTAATTCCATACAGAACGTTTATGAATATCTAATATGTAATCTACCGATGATATTTAATGTCAATTTCCACCAAGAACAACTCAAAATTCAACAACACTTTACTTAAATCACAGCCATTATAATAAAAAAAAACAATGCTTCTCTTTCAATCAAAATCGCGATAATATTACACTACTGCAGAGCTAGTAGAAACATTAAAGGGTTTTTTCCAGTACCTACGCTTTAGATGTTTACTAGTAGATTTTTTCTTTAAGTGTCTTAAAACCTCAAACAATAAAAATCATATTGCGGCGCTAGTGAACCAACAAAAGCGCCCTTAAGCCTGTGTAAACAACCCTTGGGCGACTAGATTGGAAAGTTATCAGCTAATTTTGGTTATTTTTGTTTAAAGGGGTTGTTGGGTCGGGTCATGATAATCATAATATTTGCTTTCATATTGTTATTGTTGGTCTAGTTTATTTACACCACTTAGGGCTGATTTTTCAATCGTCTGATAACAGTTAACAGACCGATAAAATGTAATCCAATTTATAGTAACTGTCACTCTATGTTATACTATTATAGTAAGATGTAAGACAACTTCAATTCGCCGGGTAACTCTTTATTGGTCTGTTAAATTTTATCAGACAATGGAAAAATCGGCCCTTAGTAGATAACAAGCTTACGGCCCAACTGTACAGTTATAAATTACTATAGTTGTCAACCCTTAGAGATAGCAAGTTTAAAAAAAAATGGTAACTTTTATGCTTGCTACTTTTATTTTGGGCGATAGGTAGCATACGAGCCGACGGATTACCTGTGAGTAATTAATTGCCACCTATGGAAAACCGATTTTTTTAACTTGTCGTCTAAAACTAACCTAAAGATAAAAGTCCTTAAACAGGATTAAAAGTCAAACTATCTCTCACGGCATCGTAATAAATTTATTGATATATTTATAGATCAATAAAATTATCTTCTGACAGACGAAGATACTTCAAAAAAGTCAACAATTAAAGTAAGAGTTTTTTACGTAATTTTAAGAATAACTCCTACGAGTAACTACGAGCATTGCTACAGCTCCCATGTGCTACGACTATGAACTCTTGCGCATACTGCGTAGCGTGCTACAGAATTAGACGACTACGAATCTTCTACGAAATTCACTACGAAAATACCCAGCAGTCCCTAAATGCTATTTAAACATATAAATTGCATACAATACATTATGATGATGATTAATTTATTATACCTTATGTAGGGACTGAATAAATGTCCGATTTTTTTTTATGTGATAGATAGCAGACGAGCAGGCGGATCACCTGATGGTAAGCAATTGCCGCCGCCCATGGACACATGCAACACCAGTGGAGTCACAAGTGCGCTGCTATCCCCTTCCCCCCGATGGGCCTCCGGTACCCTCACTCACTTATTTACATTTTATGGATTGGTTTTATGTAGGTATTACATGAATCTCACATTTTTTTACGATAGACCAACTGCTTTGCGAGACTCGGCTTTTTTTAGAGAATTACTTTTTTATTTATAGATTTAACGCTAGGACGATGATATCTTTTAAATAAACTAGATTACCCCCTACTTACCCCCAGCGATATGTGAGAAAGCGTGTCACCCGCTACGTGAGCGGAATGCTGCGGGAGATAACTAAACTTATTGTGTGGTAAACTTGTTGGAGGCGCGGAGAATATAAATAATGCTCATTCCATTTGGTATACACGTAGTCTAAAAGTGTGTCCAAACTTTTCGATCATAGAATCTCTCAATACACAATTCCATACTGGGGGTAAATTCTCGTGCACTCGAAATTGAAGTCGAATTAAGAGATTTCATACATTCGTCCGCACAAACTAATTCGATTTCAATGTCGAGTACACGAGAATTGCTAACCAGTGGCCTTACCATGAGTTTGAAATACTATCCTCGCTATCGAAAACTATCGCTTTGTCTCTTTCCTTGTGATGCATTTGAAAGAGACAGAACATTAGTTTACGTTATGTCAGTTTTCGATGTCAACTCATGGTAGCGCTACTGATCTCAACAGCGCTGTCATTGGTAGTTTTACAGCTGTAGATATTTTGAATTTCGAACATGCCGGCGAAAAAAAATAAAAACTACATTTAGTTTCGACCCTAATCCATAGATAGATAAAATATTTATCTTTATTTCGTTCTATTTCTTATTCGTCATATACAAATATAGTTTTCTCACATTCAGAAAGTGAATTAAGTGCATCCTAACATCACATACCTACAGAAGCAAGTGCCCATCAAGGGCACTTCCTCCCTCCGGACTCGTTACAGCTATAATTAATTGGAGGAAATCAATCACGCCTACCAGGCGACCTACCGCGACCCTACGAGGAAGGGCTGGGCATAAACACTCACTACCCATTGCCATCGATAGTTAAACTATTAAGATGATAAGATTTGATAAATTTATAGCATAACGCTTCGAAGTGTATAAAATGACCTGCATGCTGAAATGAATGAAGGCATTCATCACCACTCAGTATGATATAAAGATACCATAGATATATTGTCGGATAAAGTTTGGTCGAATCGCAGAAACGCATCTTCATCTTTGTATAACTATAGTGGCACTGGCCAGCTCTCACTTTGCTTCGGGGTTTAATTGAATACAATACCAATAGATGGCGCTGGGAGCTGATTACACTACGCAAGTCATTTTGCAATAAATGTTTGAAAAAGATTGAATCCGCCGCGCCGATCAAATTCGAGGCGAGCTTCAACGTATCGCTATCTCTGTCTTTCAGGTTTATAAGTAAGACGTGTCGAGGTCTTCAGAATTTCTTTCTCTGTAAATAGTATAGATAGAAGATATTTCTACTTATAACATTCGCCTGTCTATCCAAGATTGGCAGGATCGCCGTCATCTAAGAATAATATTGGTGGCCAAATATTAAGGAAACTTTACCCCATGTTAAGTATTCAGTATCATAGTACACCCAGTTCCATCCGGACCACAGATAAGTAAGGTTCGGACGATAACGCCCGCCTGCCTTCCCAAGATTAGGCAGTTTCTCTATGGTATCCAGTCAACGAAATAAGGATAATTTACTCGCAGGGAACGCATCTTACTGAATACAAAGGGATGGTTTAGCACATAACAAGGTACCCTTTACGTTCTCTATGATATGTGGGAGGACGGCCTAAGCAGTTTCTAAGGAATGTCTGTGGCAGGGTTATTCTTGGTGGTATTTTCGAGCGTTCCCATTGTTATTAAAGGACAAAGGTGACAATGATAATAATATAGGCGAGGATGACATATTCATGAAATTATCTCAGACCGAAATAACATCCCTTTGTGTGTATATCTCAAAACTCTTTTTATTATTTTCATTAAAACTACTTATATAAACAATGAATAGGTAAGTACTTAATAACCACACAGGCAAGGCAAGATTATCTCATAATCTTGCCCAATGAGCTGAAACTTAAAATACCGATACTAATTTGATCTAAGATTGAAAAAAAAACTCTGAACCACAAATCACACAAAAATCAACAAGATAATGCCGGTTATACTTATATCCAGCAAGAAAAAATATGTAACGCCGCCCCCTAAGAAGTTAGTGTAACACTTTTCCCCAAACAATTCCTGATGAACTAAAAATCTTACAAAAAAATATCAGAAGCAGCCCGTTCATGCCGAATCGAGGCTTTCCCTCGATACAATAAGGTTTAAATTCATCAAAAAACCTTTATCTTCACATTTCAACACAACAATTTTCGATATTCCGACAGTTTGTACTCTTTGTAGAAACAATGTTCTAAATTATTTTAATTAAAAAGGCTCTAAGCAATATTTAGACGAAAGAAAAAGGAGGCCATTTTTAACGGACTCCACTTTCAAGACCGTCCTACATTTCACTACGACCTTATTTCTAAGAAAGCCTCGTGTTTGCGCTATAGCACAAAACCTACAATCACATGTCGTCTGTTACCTGGCAGCCTAAATCCAAGTTTGAGATCGCCTGTGTCTGGCTACAATAACCTGTACCGCTGGCAGCGAGCCAGTTGACCCAGACCGGTCGATACCACCGTCGCCCCAGCCCGGGGCATTTATTGACCCACAGCTGTTCAGGGTTGAAGGAAAAAATGGAAACGAATGCAGAATCAATCATCTAAATTAGCCTATCACATTCTCGAAGATAGCTACAGTCTAAGCACGAAAAATTTATTACCCACAGCTGTTTAGGGTTGAAGTGGGAAAAAGTGAAAACTGATGTAAATTAATGCAGATCTATTATCTAAATAAGCCTTTACTCGTAGATAGCATCGTCCTAGCCAGAGGCATTTATTTCCTAGAGATGTTTAGGTTAAGGGGAATAATGGAAATGGAAACTGAAAACTTATGTAAGGTATGAAATGGAAACAAGTGCAGAAGCAATCGTCAGAATTATATCTCTAAATATCACTATTAATCGAGACATAATTACTGACCCAACCAGTGCTGGGTCAAAGAACAGAGAATATTAAAATAATGTACTCCAGTCTTATTGGCTACCTAAAGACATGAGATCGGGACGGGAATCAGTAAGCCCTTAACACATTTCCTGTACTCTTTACGGAGGGTTGTCTCAGCGTGAGACTTTTTTCGACACTATTTGGCAAATAGCAGCCGTTAAACGGTTCAGTCTCGCTACTGGTAAAGCACTAAAGGAATAAAATGGAAATGATGGAGTATTTACTAAATAGGCTACAAAAATAGGCTACATAAACAGGCTACAATAATAAGCTACAATAACCTGTAGGCGCCCAGCTGCCCAGACCGGTCGATAGCCCCCGCCCGGGCCCGGGGCATCCATTACCCACAGCTGTGTAGGGTTGAGGGAAAATAAAAATGGAAACTGATAAGGTAAATGTATTGATAGGTATCTTGGTTGGGAATGAGTATTGGCTAGGTACTTACTGGTAATCGATTTCGTGTAATAACTAGGTAGGTATCATTAGGAATCGTTTTAATCATAGAAATTCATAGGCTACATATTGAGGTGGGGAGTGGGTGGGAGATTGTCGGGACATTTTTTTTCTCTAGACAAACTTGTCTAACTACCCTGCTCTATCGCTAGATTTATAGTAGTAGTTGGACTACGATCAAAAGGCCTTCTGAGTAACATTGACAGGGGGGCGTTATACAACATTTTTATGGGAAAATGTCAAAATCACTGATACTTCAAAGGAAAAGAATCACGATATTTTCTGGAAGCCCAAAATGGGAGAGCGACTATAAAGCTTTATGACAGGGTCTTGGCGACAATTGTCATGATTATACGACAAATTTTGTCAACATCATTAGATAAAAAGTTTCTAAACTTATTTTTTATAAAGTCTACACGCGGATATAACTTTGCAATCCAGCGACGACCATTCCCGGCGAGAAGTTGTAGGGTCATTATCATCGAAATGTCAGAATTTTAAAATTTACTGATGTAAAATTACATTTTGATGTCAATTATGGAGGAATATGGATTAAAAGACTACCAGGGTAATGACATTTTGATGAAATGACCCTCTACCGCTGATTATAATCTACTCGTACATCTCAGCGAGTAATTCCCGGTTACGTCCAAAGTTGTCGCTTTGACTTGATTTTGACGAGTGACAAAAATACAATTCAGTAACGACTATTTTTCAACTGTACCTCTAACTACTAATGACAACGCTGTTCATATTTATCAAACGCTTTCAAATGATTGTGTATCTAAGGATTAACTATACTTATAATCAAAGCTCCTATATTATTAAACGTTCGGATAGTACTTTTGACTAGCCTCAAATAAATAGTTCTTCTGTTTATTTTACAAACTTCCATTACCTATGTGTCATTTGGAATGACAAACGACACAAACTATTAATCACTACACATTTATCATACAGACAAACAACAAAATGATCACAGAATCTTCACCTAAGCACTTACACATGTCGGAGTGTATGGAACCTAGGATTCATTTATCATTTCTTTTTCTTATTTATGGACACAGTAAGAGCTGTTTCACACTACGCTCGATCCAATAAAGTATCAGCATATATACTGTCCCACTGCAGGACGAAGGCCTCCATCATAGAGATCAAGTCATCGCTACTATAATGGGATTAGGCTTCATCACCACGCTTGCCTAATGCGGATTGGTGCAAAGACGAAAGAGAGAGACTAAGTACTAACATGAAAAGGGTTATTCTTCAACTTATAACTTTCATGTCAATCCTCAACTCAAATCCATTATTTCTGAAACATTTGGATAATACCTAATCAAAAGTTAGATCTTAAATAATGACTCAGAATATACGAAATCGACTTAAGATTTTTTTTCCGAAGTTAATTATCCTAAGCCCAAGGATTAAGGTTTAAAATATTGCGCCTTACCCACCCCAACTGACCTTTTCAGGGTATTTTAATCTGTCAGATTTATGAATATTAAGATCCACTCCGTACATGATTACCTACATAAAAAGTAAACGAAAAAAGCCACTCTGTTTATAATGCCCACATTGTTTCGAAAGTGATTAAGAATTATAAAGAGTAATTTTCTTTTTGCAAATTACTGTTAAATTATAGGTACCTCTGTACATGCGTCTTGTCAGGCCGACTTACCCCCTGCAGTGCAAAAATACCTATGGGGCATAGAATTCTCAGAAAAGAGAAGATCCTCAGTGTAGGTCCCTCTGCCCTGGGCTAACATGCTTTTACAAGAGGTAAATTAAGTTAGGCAAAGTCAAATGCTCGTCTGCTACCTATCACATAAAAAAAATTAACAAATAAATGAGCGATTGTGTGCCGTTTCTAACCCAGATGATGGAAAAAGTTTGGGTACAACATTACACAAGTTTGTGAAAGGGTTTATCATCATCATTATCATGATGATGATAGATTGAAAGGGAATCGATACTATTTATAAAATTGGCAGACAATGGGACTACTGTACCAAAACGTAGTAAGGGCGAGCCACTAGTAATAAATTCAGTCGTGAATTTCGTTGTAAGCCCTCAGAGTAGGTACTGAGAACAACGTACAAGTATTACCAAGTTTGATTATTTATCTAGGTGCGAAAGCGCAACTCATATTATTATCTAATAAAAATATCTTACAAAACCCTCGCTCTTTTCATGAAATCCAATAGTTGTCTAATGGTTTTTGGCAAACATTAATAACACTTGGGTAATTCGGAATGGAAGATAATCTCATTGTTACAGAAAGGTCAACCTTCATCATTGTACCCACACGGAGAGTTATTATTGGTTTTACCTTAATCCGTATAAGGATATTAAATCGGTCTGTATTTGCTTTACTTATTCCCGGCTTCACGAGGGCGGCTATTTAATTAGAAGAGCAATGAATTTGGGTCAAAAGACAACGTTTTGTCTCTACAAATATTGAAACGGAAATTAAAGTGACGTTAATTGTTAAGTAAATTGTACTTAAGTAAGTACTGCATGACATTTCAGCAACGTTACAGCAGCCAATTGTTAACTTAACGTTGCGTAGTCCGCGTTTTAATATATTATAAGTAGTTTTAATATTGCAGGGCGGAAATGTAAAAACGTTTTATCAAACTATATTAAAGTCTTTTCGTTAATTATATTCAAGTTTCTGTATAGAAATTGCTAACTTTAAATTGTTAAGTAATTTAGGTTTTATGTTTACTGTTAGTAGGGAGAGTAGAGAAAGCGAAAGATCCCAAAGTATCATGAAATTAATTGATTGCCACTGCCGCATAATATACCATAGAGTAAATAATATATAGCCGCTTTTAAGACTTTTTTGACGCATTTTACCTACCAAGATTGATTTGATCTTGTAAGGAAATCTCAAGGACTTGTGTTACGGACATCCTCATCAACGAATGCTATAAATTCTGAACAGAATTAAAACAACGCTTTACTTATTCCTTGAATAATATATACGCCAGTTAATCCTACAACTCAGAATCCACCACGGCATTACCTCCTAACTCCATATATCAAACGTGACATAATCTACATTGACATAATGTGCTGCTGACTGTACCGTCGTAAAGCGAGCTGTAAAATCATGCGCCATCAAAATATCGTAAATACGACGTTAGCTGTCACGTAGTACCTTAAACGTAGGGTGAGGAAGTGGGGGATGACGGCATCGTTTGTATTAAGGGCGTTCGCCCACGGAGATTTTTTGTAGCGACGCTTAGCAATAGGTACTTTTTTTGGGATTGAACCCACCTTTGGCGTATAGGCAGGGTCACTACCAAATGCGCCATCTAACCAGTCATAATATAGAAGGTGAGTGAGGGCACCGGAGGCTCAATTGGGGGGAATGGGGGTTAAAGGTTAAAGGTAGCGCACTTTGTGACTCTGCTGGTGTTGCATGTCTATGAGCGGCGGCCATCGCTTACCATCATCATCATCAGGTGATCCGGCTGCAACTTATCACATAAAAAAAATTGTGATAGTACAGTGGCATCGCTACTACAGCGCGTTGCAAATGTGACTAACGCTGTTTAGTAGTAATGCTACCAAAAGACGCTACAATGCTACAAAAAGACGCTACATAGCTACAAAAAGACGCCGTGGGCGAGCACCCTAAGTGTGTGGTGTGGAGTGAGTGGTCGCCGCATTCAGCTTCTAAAAAGCGGCTAAATCGTTGATCGCCGACGCTAGAAGCTGTGGCTTTATAAACCAGACTGTACGCAGCCCTGTCACGGAGACTAAGAAAAATGTTCACTGAAATATCGTATATTTTACACGGAAAATTTATTTTAACAAGAACAAGCATATTAAAGAACACAGATGTGAAAGCTATATTGTCCTACAAAATGTAAGATATTATTTTATGTGATAGGTGGTAGACGAATCACCTGATAGTAAGCGATTTTTGCTACCTAATAGACAGGCTATAGATACACGAAACTCAATTTAGGAACCGTTTGGCGGTCGCAGTATTCCGACGGCTACGACTTAGGGGCATTTAAGAGAAGAGGGTACTTCTTTCTAAAAGGCCGGCAATGCATTAGCAGCTTTAGTATCTCAGATCAGTAGCGCTACCATGAGTTGACATCGAAAACTGACATAACGTAAACTATTGCTTGTCTCTTTCAAATGCATCACAATGAAAGAGACAAAGCGATAGTTTTCGATAGCGAGGATAGTATTTCAAACTCATGGTAGTGCTACAGATGTTCATTTTCGGTGACCAGGTGACTTGCTTGCTGGTGTGCGTGTTGTTAATTAGTCGTCTTCAGTATAAAAATGATAATAAAAAATCTTCTAACTCTTTTTAACTTTGCGTTGTAGTGTGATAATAAGGCATCTTATGTTTACGTATTGTAGTCAGTATATAAATCATCAGTATTGTAACAGCATTCGGCCTTTCATTACGCTCCACCTAAGACACCCCATGGTGACACTGCTGGGCCTTCCATTTTGGGTTCGCGTGAAGTATAGCGTTGCGCAATAGAATGTGATTTTATCCAGATTTATAGTTGGTATGAGCTTTGTAATAAGGTGATCAGCGTTGACTCTTTAAGATTAAATAATCTCGAGCGATGATAGCCATTCCACCGTTTTAATATTTTCATACAGAAAAATCATACTTAAATCTTATTCTACTCCAAAGGTCGTAACTGCACAATTAAGTTATGCAACAGGGACCTTCAGAACAAAGGGAAAGCCGCGCAAGTGTCCGCAACTAGTTCGCAACGTCATAAATGCAGTGTCTCAGCGCTGCATTATTTTCTGCAGCAGACCGAGGTTCTGAAGCGGCGATGCAAACACAATGCGACCGCGGGGATCGGAATAAAGGCTGACGGAGTTGTTAGTGCTGGTGTATTACATTTTATAGCGTTATGTTTGGAGCAATTTTTCTGCAGGATTTCTTGTTTTGAAACGCTTTCGACCATACTTTTTTGGTATACTATTACACAGGCAACAAAGCTGATATAATAGCGTTAAAGAGTCACTATCCGACGAATAAAATGCTGATGAAGATGAACGTAACATCGGACATCGTCTGCAGAGTAAGCAAGGCAATATACATAGAAAGTATCCCAAGAAAATGACCTCTAGTCCTCTATTTGGGCAACTCTAGCAATTTTGGGTCAATTTTCGCGGTGATTATCGAACAATTGTTCAGTGGAAATGTGGAACGGAATTATTCAGATAATACCTCTTGCCGAATGCCATCGTTGCGCTACTCGACACAAATTGAAATTCCAGTCATATTATCGGATTTGGTAGCTCATAATGCACGCTTTACCGGACATGTCTTATCAGCAAGTCCTACTATTGTTACAAGTCTAATAGTGCGATATATCGTCAGCATATTTAGCAACTAATGTAGGTGCTCATTTATGATTCGACTGAAGGTATGTAAGTCTGTTTCTAACTAGCATGTTTTTTTTATTGCTGAAATAGGCAGACGAGCCACCATCCATACCATCAGATGCGGCCCATCTGATGGTAAATGATAACCGCCGCTCATAGACAACAACAATGCCGAGGCACAGTCATGCCGCTGCCTACCGTGAAAGAAGTACTCTTTTCAAACCTCGTTTAAGTAAAAAGGGCATGTCATAACGATCAGGGAACACCGCAACTGGAAGGTCATTCCACAATTTACATGTGTTTGATGTGTGTTTGAAAACATAGTAACTAGTTAGCCAGATTTCCTCCTCTCATTTTCACAGCTATGGTTGGTATTGAGGCAGCGCGCTCGTGCTGCGGAGTTGCGGGTAACTTGGCTAATTGCTCTCTCGGTTCATTTGTCGTCCTAACTGATGCGCTTAAGCGCTTGCGGCTGCTGAACAAAGAGGTAACTTTGCAAGGCAAACCCTCGGATGTTGAAACGGTTTTTCACTCTGCTACTCTCTGATATCATGCTGTCACTATCTACGTAAGCGTTATGATATAGGCAAGTTAACAAATTTGAGCTGCTTTCATAGTTTAAAAAAGTATTTCGGGAAGTGACAATTGGTAAGTTATCACCGCACAAGCAAATGAACATCTGTGTGATTAGGGAGGTCACTAACGTTACGACCAAATCGGAGTTCCCCTCCCTTTCACACGCGCTGTGCGTCGCTTTTGTTTGAATGTGACAGGTGATATACTCATTCATTACGGGAAGCCACCTGGTTTCTGATGAATGTCCAAACATCGTAAGTACTTACCTACTCTTTAGTTATTCAATCCTAAATTCTTAAGATAAGACAACTTTCGTCACTTTGAAAATGGCTGATCCATTGTGAAATCGATAATGTTTTACGGGCCATTACCTTCGAGGGCAGCTAGGCTTTAGGACCATTATTTATTCATTTGTAATTCCTGAGAAGATTACTGTTTTATTGCTTTCAGTTTCTAAGAGGTTTGTCGTTGAAGACATGAAAATAACCATAAAAAGGAACGTTGTGAAACAAATATTTGCCCATGGGGAGTCATGTTTCGGAATGGACCAGCTCTGCTGGAGTGGTATCGGGCGTGAAGCAGCGCTTTTGTTATGTTTTGCCGAATGAGTCTGGATACTACATGAGGATAATATGTTGCCAGCGCTCTTGTTAGTTCACTGATGTTGCTATGGCAGTCGCTTACCATCAGGCGATTCTGCTGCTCTCACCATCATATCGCACATCTAGTTCTGAAAATACTTAAATGCCAAATAAGTATTTATGCATTAGTGGCATTATTTTCTCACCTATTGAGTAAATTTGACATTTACGTCTTTTAAGAACTAGATGAGCGATACTTATAGATAAAAATCATACGGTTCCCAATTTGAGTTAAAGCAGTTTACATTTCGACCAGTACAGTATCCAGTTAACTTTCATTATCGGTTTAGTTGTTATTGCCGTTTGAACGTCAAAACGTTTGTGACAGTCCTTTTTTTAATTTATCTCGGAATTACTAAACTGTCTGGGATTTAGGTACTTAACTCGCTATTGACTTCGTCGAAATGTAAACCGCTCTTTACTGATCTAGGTAAGCTAGCAAAATAGTAACTACCTATGTAACTAAGGCACTCATGTCTATGTGTCGCTCCCGGTTGGTTCAAGTGCCCACAAGCACAACATAAAATAGTTATCAATACTATATAAGTATACCAAGAAAATTTGCAACACGTGGTTGATTTTCCGGAAATAATAATCGTTTCTGTTTGCAAGTATAATGCCGAAATTCCCTTATCTAAGTAAATAACGAACCACATCCATCTCGTATTTACATAAACTCAACGAGGACTTAGGGCAAAGGTTCCCAAACTTTTGCGATTTTACAAGAAAAATGAAATGGTTTAATTTGATTTTCGTTTCCCGCACCAATACAATTTGTTGTTGATTAAACAGATATTTGTGTTGGGTCTGGGTGTTTGTCTGGGTCTGGAATCTATAATTTATAAAGAGATAACCAACTTTCTATAAACCATCACAAAACTTAGGTATGTTATGTAAACCGAAAACACAATACTTGCGTGATCTAATTAATACCCAGCGCTATATAATTACAAAGATTGGAACTAATAGCAAAACTAGTAGCAAAATGAAGTGAAGGCGGGTCACTTCACTAGTCTTCTAAACTATTTATAAAGAGATAACTTCAATAGACAACGACAAGGCTTATAGGTAAACCGAAAACACGAAACGCTTGCGCGATGTAATTGGACACAGCGCCTTGGTACACTTCTGAATTACGGTCCCGAAGCGAAGTGAGGGCGGGCCACTAGTCAGTTATAAACAGATAACAACCAAACCAACCGATGACACATGGCATTGTAGTGGAAGGTCGCGGATTTGTAACTTTAGCCTGGTATACGTATATAAGAAGTTTTCTAAATTGACTTGGCTCTGGGTGTCCTAGGAACGCCCCGAAGTATAAAGGTTGAGGATACGATTTTTATAGATTGTCTACCGGATTTATTATTGGAATTTTGTCGGCAAACTTTTATTCAGAGCCCACCAGGGGGCTAAATACTACCCCCATTGGCAACCTCTGACGGTCTGGGACGAGCCAAATTAAAACGTTGCGAGAATTCAGTGGAGTGGGCTGAAACAAACGGAACAATGATACCATTCATTTTAAAAATGTCCTGTTTCACTAACAATTTTTTCAGCAAAGTGTCTTTGTGAGTATAACGATCTGGATTTACGTTGTATATTTCTCTAAGGCCCGATTTAACAATTTTTAATCATAATCTTTATCTTCTCTATCTATACTATTTATAAAGAGATAACTTCTATAGACAACGACAAGGCTTATAGGTAAACCGAAAACACGAAACGCTTACGCGATGTAATTGAGCACGGCGCCATCTATTAGTTCATTTCTGAATTAACTGTCCCGAAGCGAAGTGAGGGCGGGCCACTAGTCTTAATATAAAATAAGTTTTGTCTTAGTATCTAATAACAATGAAACGCATTTTAAGTGGCTCCACTTTTACTCGCAATATTAATTAACAATATCAAAGCACTTAAATCATTTAACAGTGGGAGAGTCACGCTTCGGTATGAATGCGCCGTCTCGACCGGAGTAATACCACGTCTCAGAGTACCGGAGGCCCAATCCAAGGGATATGTGATAGGTAGCGGACGAGCAGACGGATCACCTGATGGTAAGCAATTGCCGCCGCCCATGGACCTGCAACACCAGTGGAGTCACAACCTTTTATCACCTCCCCCCCCCCCACCCCCCCCCCCCCCTGTAATGTAATAAAAGTCTTGCCCATTTTAGTTCCCCAAATAAGTAGGTAACTTGGTTGAAATAGAGTACGTTGTTATTTAATTAAACCCCTTTTCGTTCAACGTGTTTTTTGACCCGATGTAGGTACATAAGTCACTAGAAATAAGGAGAATTCTTCTCTGTTCCTCGGTTATTCTATATTAATTTACTCTCGTCCCTACTCGGCTGTCTGATCTCACGCTTGAGAGGCGTTCTTGTAATTAGAATTGTCTGCACGTGTACGTTTGTATTTCCCTCGAAAATACAAGTGAAAAGCTGAGCGCGTAGAGTCAGTGATGCGCTCAGGATTCCGTATACTCATACCAAAGAAGTACGCTTACCAAATTTAGCAAATTTAAAAGTGTATGAAAAAATTTATATCGGCGTACCTTGGAAGACAGTGCGTAAAATTTAGTATGTAGGTTACATAGGTAAGTTAACCAAAAATGTCAAGTCCACTATTTTTTGTTAGACTGTGTTTTATACAAAAATCTCAAAATACTTCTTTGAACAGTATCTACTGGTGGTGGAAATTTTACAAGAGCCAGCCTGTAAAAAAACTAGCCATTATACGAATCGTGCAGGATTCCTCACGCTGTTTTCCCTCGCCGCCTTGCTAATGGTAGAATAGCAGATATTTGGTATATGGTACGGACAGCCGCACATCAGGTTACTACAATCTGTCAAATTTCCTCAGTTGATATTGAACCAAACACGTTTGACATAAAGGTGAGGTTCGATTGAAGAAATTTGACAGATTAGAATAGAATATAATAGAATAGAAATGAATTTATTCAATGACACAAATATCACAATAGATAATTAAATGATACACATAAAAAAATTAAAAATTGTAGTAACCTGATGTGCGGCTGTCTGTACAATGCTCGAACCACGAGTCACCGTATGAAAGGCGCGTTTTCATCCACTGAGCACTGAGCTACCATCACTCGCTTTCGGAGATACTCTGGAATACCTAATCCAGAGTATCCCCAAATATTACTTAGAAAAGTCAGCAGTACCTTTTATTCAGAAAGGAACCCTAAAAACAATACAAGAGGAACAAGAGTTTTGTTTTAAAAATGAACTCTTATTTCCTCTTAGAGACTACGTAAGGAACATCTCGGGTAATGTTTGGACTATTTGTCTCGGTTTAAGTGCCCGTCAAGTCGGCCTGCTATAAGGGACATTTCCCGGAGTACCGCCGTAAACAGACAAATAATACATGCGACTTTCTTCATTTGGGCTGAATTTGTAGCATACGAGTAAGAGATACGTTGTGCGTATACACAATGTTGTATCTACATGTGGGAGAGGATAGGTAAACTAGGGTCGTACAAAATGTTTCCACTTTCTGTTTTGAGAAAAGTAAGGCTATCGCACACAAGGCTATCATACGGTTGATGACGACCGTGGACTTCTCTAGAGGAAGCGGAGGACACAATAGACCAAATTATGGTCGCAGTGTCGACTCGCAAACGAACGCTCCCCAAATCTACAAATATTAATTTATGCATCGCTTTTGAAACGCCACAGAGAAATGAACATCAGTGCTCATTTACGCAAATATAAACACGAGTTATATAGCATTCAGAGCTTCAACTTTAGCACTGAATAAGTTCTCCCTAGCATCCATATTCATTGAAACTACGCTAGTTGCGACGTAAACGTAGATAAGTAGAACTTCGTATTTATGTAGGTACGAGTGACAAACGTTATATACAAAACTCCTTGTGATACCATTTAGTCTCTGCCAAGTAATTAATTAATACTGTCATTAAGTAAATAAGTATTATGCAATAATACATGAACGTATTCTGTTCTATTCCAAACTTTACCTTAAGAGATATGTAAAAGTATCTATATCTCCTATAATTATAAAAAGAATACCTCGAAAGACGACAAGGCATTGGTAATCCGAAAAGATAATACCACTAGACGGATCATCTGATGTAAGCTATCGCCGCCGTACATTATACGTCCGTAACATCAGCGAAGTTACAAGTGCGCTGCCACCCTTTAAAGCCCTTCCCCCTGATTGGGCCTCCGGTACCCTAACTCACTCGATGAAACACAGCGCAGGCGCTGCTTCACGACGGTTTTCTATGAAGCTGAAACTAATAGACTGTTAAAAATAAATAAATTTCCCAGAAACACAGTTCGGTACGAAACCCTCGGGGCCCCAGTTCAACTAGTACTTAGCGTATTCTTTAAATAAACAAAATTACGCCTACGTAGATCTACGTAAGTAGGAACCTACCATTAAAGTATGCTCTCAACTTTGTCATCTGCCCTTTGTCTTTTAATTAAGCAACTCAAAACTTCAAAACAACTCTCCGACCTTTTTGAATAAAAATATATAATCCGGAATTTTCCTATCTAAAAGTTAGCGGAATAATCTACGAGATTCCAACGACCTTGGGAAGGATTGGGAAAGGCGTAGGGACTGACAGTAAGAAAGGATAAAATGCTGGGTCGTGACGTAACACAGGTGGTGCGAGGCTTAAGTCCTGGTCCCTAACCGAAAATAGACGAAAAACTTTTTCCTTTTTGAAATTAACACAGTTATAATCTCATTATTTTTGGATTGTTACTACTTAGTAACATCGATGGTTTTCCTATGGCGTGATTTTTTTTTATTACGGGTTCACCAAAGAATCATCGCCATCTAAGCGTCTTGTCCCAGTTGCGTCCTAAACAGGCGCTTTGCAGGCCAGCATACGCTATTTAGGTCCGCTAGTATGGTTATTTTATATTTAACGAAATGTAGATTATTTACATTTTCAAACCGATTGGCGTGTTGCATAATATATTAAAAATATTTCAACGCGAATGAACGCGACGTTTATTGTTTTTGTAATTAACAATAAAACGTCGCGTTAATTCCTGTGTTATTATTTAATAGTTTTCTGAGCTTACCAAGCCACCGGCTCATTCAAATATTCTACAAATAATTTGAAAAAGAGCTGAATAATTTGAAAATAGGGAGTAAAGTTTGGTTCGGTAAAGGTAGGTGTACGGTTCGGTAACTCATAAAATATGAATCCTTCTCGAAGTTTAGTATATTACGTCATCATTGAATAAAACTTACGCATTTCATTGTTAAAATTTCCTGAAGTGTGTACTTGTACAATACCACTCGATATACTTAATGAAACTTTAAGTTATAAGTGAGTTTTTCTTTAATTTTATTACAGACCAATATGAGACATTTCCTGTTATGTAAAGTCACGTTACTTAACCAATAACCTCATAAATCTTTGTTTATTTGTTTGTGGATACAAAATATTGTCCGTAGTTGTGGAGATCAAACATGAAGGTGGACCAGGGATTTCAAAACGCCGCTTCTGTCCCAATCAACCGGGATTTAACGGTAAGATGATGATGACGTAAAAATCTGTTTGATTTGGTAGAGTTTGCCTGCTCGACGAGACAATAATTTTATTTATTTTATTTTGTTTTATTTGGAAAACCAACAGCTGTCTTAGGGACCATTCAAGTATTACGTAAGCAGATTTTTTGGGAAATTTGACCCCCCTCCCCCCCTTGTCAGCAAAAATTGGCGATAAAATATACTTTTTGTTCCTGAATTTACCAAAAGTAAGCAAAGCCAAGACCCCCCCTCCCCCCATCGATGCTTACGTAATATTTGAATGGTCCCTTAGCACAATAATTATAACAATGAGTATCTTAAAGCTAATAACAGGTCTTCACTGATAGAATAAGTCTGATAATAATAGTATGAACCAGTATGAACTAGTTCGGAAATAGCGTGAGTTATGTAATAAATATACGTGCCTAGGCTTATCTATTTGCCAATAACAACATACAAATCCAGACCGCAATCCCATAAATCATGAATGTACAAAATTCCTAAACCAAACGCAATCAAAATACGACAAACTGTGTAGTTCCGATATTATTAGTGTTGTGTCATAAAACTACATAGTAGGTACATTATATTGCTGCGTAGAATACAACATTACGCCCTAACAAGACAGATACCTACCGAAAAAGTTATGAAGAATTAGTGATGTACTCTAACGGATATAGCATTTTGGACTTGGCTGGATACGCTGTTACGGATATAAGATTAAGAATTATTATAAATAATTACATAACACAAGCCACACCGCATTACAGAAAATAACAATAACAAGAAGCTCTGAGGCACAAAATGAATTAGACATATAAAAATATCTATTGAAATATTGTAACTAACAATAATATCTCGGTATTCTATTATCTATCTCCGTTATCTGTTAGTTCAAGATAATTTTGATTAAGGTATGGAATGAAAAGGCCTGTTTCATATTAAATCAAGCGGTTTTTCTTTCTTTCCATATATTTTAGAAAAGGACAACGGATTCAAACAAGAAGAACTCTTCAATAAAAATTTAATTTTGAATACAGTAAATTACGGATAAGTAGGTACTACGTAGGTAATAGATAGATTTCAATAGCTTGTGCGGTGTGTTTGCTTGGTGTTTCTATTATGGAAAGTTAAAGGGGTAGGGTAGTATTATGATGAGTCTTATCAGATTCCATCCCTATACGAAATCATCTGAATCAGATACAGATATGATTAGTTTTGTCCGGATATCCGATCCGATAACTACGGATACAGTTACAGCGCTCATGAACATCCCTAAACGTATACAGTCGCAGCCATTTTGCCGACATGTGTTCAAATAATGATCTCAATTGAATAAGGTGGCTACGAAGTACGAGCAAAACTTGATAGAGCGACATAAAACATTGTCTTGCGTAACATTTTTTTCGGGAAATATAGCCTGTTCATTACAGACGAAGAATGTTTTTATGGGATAGGTGGCAAACGAATAGACAGATCACCTAATGGTATGCGATTGCCGCCGCCCCCGTAGACACCAGTGGAGTGACAACCTGGGTACCAATTCTCATGTACTCAACATTGAAGTTGAATCGGAATTTTGTATGGATGAATGTATGAAATCGCTAAATTCGACTTCAATGTCGATTTCACGAGAATATCCCCCCTGTATCCGCCTTTGCCCCCCGACTAGGCCTTCGGTTTTTGGTTTACCTTATAAGCCATGTTGAATTATTGACTATGCTCTATCTTCTATACCATTTATAAAGAGATAACTTTTATAGACAACGACAAGGCTTATAGGTAAGCCGAAAACACGAAAAGCTTGCGCGATGTAATTGAGCACGGCGCCATCTGTCGGTTCATTTCTGAATTACGGTCCCGAAGCGAAGTGAGGGCGGGCCACTAATACTCTGTATAAAAAAATGTAAGTAAGTATACCTAAATAGACAGCAAAGATTACCTACATCTTTTTCATCAGATGTAGGTAGCCCAGAATAAAAAAAAAACAGATTGTAGTGACCTAACGGGTGTCTGTGCATCGATAGCTAGGATAAAAAATAATAAATCTAGCAAACATGAAAGGCCTCATTAGCTATCTTGATAAGGAGGACAAAAGTGGGGGGACAAACAGTGGGGTGTGGGGAGGCGTCACAACAAGGCCGGGCTAATAGTGTTAAGCTATGTAGCACTATATGTTTGTTTGCCACATAATGTTATGTCACCTCTACTAATGAACGATGAATCTGTGTTTTGTGTAGTTTTTTAGCTAAAACTTTCAACTATTTTTTCGAATCATAATAATAATCAAACACAGTCATTACATTTTATTATGAAACCTACCAACCAATAAAAAAAAAATCTGTGAAATACCCAATTTGGACCGCACTTGAAATTGGCAGTCGATCATTGCGATGAGCTGACCATAATATGTACTTAAATGCTGTATGGTTTAACCTCAGAACAATAACTAAAGCAATAGAAGCCCTACTAAAAAAAAAGCTACGTACAGCTATCTTATTCACATCTGATGATACATCGTGCACGAGAGTAAGCGAAACAAAAACACCGCCCGGTTTCTATTATTTTCGAATTGGTCACTACTTTAAATGTCAATTAATGGTCTCTTTGGTCTCAATTATGCTGCTAAATTAAAAGTTCGTACTTGCGCCATGCTCTTTTTGGTAAAGTCAAACCGATTGAGAATGGTCGCATTGTTATGGTTGTGTGTCGTAGACGGTTTAGGGAATTTGTGATATTTTTTTAGGATGTAAACGTTTGATAATACACGTTAAACTTGGTAGATATCTTTAGTGCTAGTATATGGCGTGTGTAGTTGAAGGCTGCAAATCGCACTCAACACGGAAAGAAAATACAAATGAGTTAGTGACTTTTCATCGGTGAGTTTGTTATATTTACATCTTTTATGGTTTTAAAATGACTATGTAGTCAGAAATTTGTTCTGTTATATTATTATCTCGAGATTCCACACAAGTTTTGTACTATTTTATCACATTTTCATAATTATTTACAATCAGTTGAGGTTATAGTAGTGTTGTGCAAATTGTATCGATGTTTTGGTTAGAGAATCGCCTTAGTTTATGTTGACCAACATGCTTTTTGTTTTAGATTCCCCAAAGATGAAGCAGCTAAATTATTTAATTAGCCTAATTAAAATGTTTTGTTTTAGAGACCATTATCAGATTGACAACACGCAATGTAAACGCTTTTTTCAAATCCTGGTATGCCTTTTTCTTTACAATACTGTAAAGCGTCTGCAACAGAATTACTAAGTAGTTGTGCCGCAAGGCGAACTTTCATAATTAAGCTACCATAATTTGTTGTTGTAAAGAGGTAACTTTTAAAATAAAAGTTTTTTGTACTGAAAATTGTCAGCCTTTTTTATTTATACAGGGTGTATCTGTGAACGTTTACATCCCTTTAGCCACGTGTTCTACCAACCATTCTGAACAACATTTGTGCTATGACTTTTGAAAATTCGCATAAAATTTTTTCATCTTTCCATACAAAGTCGGTCTCGTGACTTGGTCATTTTGTATGGAGAGTCCAAAAATTTTTCTAAGAATTTGGAAAAGTTGTTGAACAAATGTTGTTCAGAATGGTTGATAGAACACGTGGTAAAAGGGATGTAAATGTTCACAGATACACCCTGTATAGACCTATAGTCCATTTCAGCTAAGAAGAGCCCTGTGACACTTCATCGCGTTCTGAACTACGCATTTTATGTTTGACAATGAAAAATATTTTTATTGTTTATCTTTTTCATTTAATTGCGGCATCATTCCAAAAAATATTCCAATAAAACATCTCAAAGTTATAAAACAAAAACATTATCATTTACTTTAATTTAATGGAATAGAAAATAACAACATTTTTTAAAACAATCCTATGCAGTTCTCTTTGGGTTGATACCCCCTTTTTGTTACACCCAGTATAGACATAGTATGGTGAGTAAAGTGAGCTTTATTTAGACTTGTACTGACAATTGAACGAATTTTTGAAAAAATAACCGTTTTTAGATAAAATCAATGAATCGTGCTATGTTGATTTTACGTTTTTTTTCGATTGATTGATTTCATCTGACAATTTCTAATTCTTACTTTTTTATCGACTTTTATTTCGACACGGCCACAACACTAGCATTTGAAGGCTGAAAGATGGAAGGACGAAAGCTTGTGACAACCTTCTGAATTACGAATGTCCAGATGTATATCCATCCCTTTTTGACACATTTACAATATCATAAGAGAAAATAGTACAAACTGCTGTATTCTGTTGCTATTTTAGTACGGTTTCTATTGCTTTAGTTATTGTTCTGAGGGTTTAACCTATTTTATTGCACACAAGTGTCTGATAAAACCTTATTTCATTTGTCAATTCTATCTGTGGAAATTTGTAATTAGCATAAGTTCGAATATTGTATTTCACATTTGAAAATTGGTCTGTAAATTTCCCTAATAAAATAAAATAAAATAAAATTATTAGGACTCTATTTTTGGCGCAGTCGGATAAAAACGACGCAAACATGTGAATCTACAATTTCACCCAACACGCTCACAACCACACATGGATATTAGGCTATTACGAACAGGCATTTAAATTTTAATCAATATTTACAAATGGTTAGTTCTTAGTTACCTACATAAATAGATTTATATATTTTTTTAAATTTAAAGTTGTTCACTTTTCTAACTTGAAACATCTGTCGCATCTTGTCTAGTAGTAGGTGCCCACGATACAGGGTTATCCTAGTGTGGGACTTACGGTCTGATCTCCTGTATGTTACATTTATTTTATTTTAATTTAGTTAGCTTAAGTTTAAAGTCCATAATGTAACAATTATCTTTTAATAAATTATTCTTATTCTTATTGTATTCTTATTACTAAAAGGGCACTTTTCATCACAATAAAGGAATAAAAAAGAAATTGGCTAAAATCGGAAAAGTGCCCTTTTAGTATTTAGAGATTTATGTATTTTTTGTAATGATATCATGATCTAAAAAAACAAAATGTATGACAATATTTTCTAATTTACTCAAGCAGTAAAACGTACGTAAGTTTATTTATTTTATTACAAAAACCACAACTCTTACATTAAATAGTGCTAGTTACATTGTGTGAACTTAATTAACTTACATGATGTACGTCTTTGCCCTACAGTGGGACAGATAAAGGTTGATGCTTTCATTTATAGTTTGATTTTCAGCAATGAAAAGAAAAGTTACTTAGTTAAAAATCAATCCAATTCCTTGTATAAACGGGAGGCATAAGTATGTGTGTAGTTGTGAGTGTGTGTCAGTGTCTAAAAGTAGGTATGTGTGTATTTTGTTTTTTAAGTTTGGTTCTACTCTTTTATTCAGCACACGTGAAAATTAATTAACACTTCTAACATCGGATTACGTCATTTCATTATGCTAATGAAACAGCCAAACAAAATCAAGTGCCATTTAACCCAGCGGGCTAATCCCTTTACAAAGATTTAGTGCTCAACGACAATACAGAGGGAGAAAACTTTAAACTTAGTTGGGTTTAACGATTGTTTTTAAAGTCTTAAGTTACGACGACAGACGGGTTTTATTTGTGTTAAACTGTACAGTGCGACAAAACGTTTTGGCCGACAAATAACGCATACTTTGTAGTATTTGTCACCGTGGGAGAGTAACGCTTTGGCATTAATGGGCCGGCTGGACCGGAATGACACCACGGCGTCGCAAAAGACCGGCGTGAAGCAGGCGTCGAGTGAGGGTACCGGAGGCCCGATTGGGGGGAAAGGGGGTTAAAGGTTGGTAGCGTTGACTCTACTTGTGTTGTGTACCATCAGGTGATCCGTTTGCTAGTCTGCCACCTATCATATAAAAATGTAGGTATATAATCACTGGCGGTACTAGAGAGGAACTATTCGATCTAGCTCCTGCAGCTGCATTCTTAAATCGAATCACACGTAAGCGATTTTCATTCCGTCCTCAACTTTTCGATAGATTGTCTCTGTCGCCATCTTGTTTGTAGCGTCAGCATTCCTAAATTAAACTAACTTCATAACTTTATATCTCCCGGATAAAACATCCAATCAACGGGACTGGCTACAGTCTGTCTGCGAAGATTAACCTGGATCTAGCCAGGCGTAAACAAGATAAGCTGCGCGCAATCACTGACCGAACTGTGAGTGGGACTGTGAGCGTTAGAGGATCGATATCATTCATTCATCAGTAGTGTGCTCATAGCTACAAAGGCGCTGGGTGGACACTCATTCAGCGAGTGACCGTTGAACATCAAAAGAGGACCCTTTGATGCTCGACGGTCACTCGCTGAAGTGCTCCGTATGGCCTTTTTTTATGATATAGGTTGCAGCGATCCGAGGGATCACCTGATGGTAAGCGATTACCGCCGCCCATTGACACCTGTAACACCAGTGGTGTCTAAAGATTGCAGCTTACCTTTTAACCCCCCTTTCCCTGCATTAGGCTGTAACGTGACAATATCACGTATTATCCTTACTTCCTTACTAATATTATAAATGCGAAAGTAACTCTGTATGTCTGTCCGCCTGTCTGTCTGTCTGTCTGTTACTCTTTCACGCCAAAACTACTGAACAGATTTAAATGAAATTTGGTATAAAGATGATCTAGATCCTGAGAAAGAACATAGGCTACTTTTTATTGCGAAAAGGGGGTTGTAAGGGGATAAAAGGGGGGGTAAAAAGTTACTTTTCCACGCGGACGAAGTCGCGGGCGGCCGCTACTGAAATATAAAGATAACACATTAAATCACGTACATACAGGAACGTGATATTACGGGTTTCCGCAATCTCTAGATCCCCTCCCTGAAGAGTACATTAAGTGTAGTATATAAGATGAGTGATTAGTTATGAATAGAGCTTGATTCTACCTACAACTACTGTGTCACCACCTCAGGGCCTCCGGTACCCTCACTGACGCAGCGAAACACTTCAAGTGTGTCAAAAGCTCGTTTAAGAAACGAATTCCGTTTGCTAAAATGTAACAAGAAATTCGCTAACATTCCCTGGTTGACTATTTAATATTGTAGGTACTTAATTCTAATATTAAATAACAGTTCCAAGGCCACTGTATAGCTACAAGTTGCGGAGAAAGTTTTTCATTCGGGCAAATTGTCTCATTTATTATGCAACCATCTACATTGCAGCATGCAGGTAACGAAACTACCACATGAAACAGTTTAACACGTTAACCAAAACTGCTTTTAGGTCATCAACATATAGATATATAAGGTACCTAAGTGCAGACGTCGTTTTATGTGATATGGTGGATTGCGCCACAAATATGGACGAAAAGTTCACTCCCGCATAGGACTTTACAGCTACGAGCGCAGCTATAATGTCACACCACGTTATGCAGCTTGAGACATCTACCACAAATAGAATAAAATAAATAAATAAATTCTCACAACATCTTACTTAAACATTGACCTGACTCTGTACAAAGTAGCGTAAGCGCTTGTATTACAGATATTAGATAACAGAGGATCACAAAATCTAAGGGCCGACGTTGAAGATGGATGATTGCGAAACTACTCAAGATCCCGATAAGTAGATACTACCCGAAACGCAGCCGATAGGTACAGAGTCTGTACTACAGACCTTGCAGTTGCAGCCGCAACCGAAAGCAGCCAATGGGTACAGCGGGTTGAAAGTGTCGGAATGAGTCACGCAACGCAGCCGTAGCAACCGATAGGTACAAGTGGTTGGCAGAGTCTAAAAGAGTCGCGCAACGCAGCCGTGGCCGGAGCAACGCAAGGCAGCCAATGAGTCCAGCTGATTGACAGAGTTGGAAGGACATACGCAACGCAGCCGCAGCCGGACTCACGGTCCTCAGCTCTGAGAAAATCGGCCGAAGATAGAAAGGTGGCAGGGAAGCAGACGGATCCCTCATTGTAAGTAATTGTAGCCGCCCATGGTCCGCAACACCATTGGAGTCAAATGCGCTGCTGGGAGTTAAACGGTTTGGGCCTCCGGTACCTCCTCCTCAATCGGCGAAATACAGAGCAGGCGCTACTTTACGTCGGTTTTCAATGAAACCCATAGTATCATTGTGGTCGAACCGTCTCTCCCTTCGTCAACAAAACTAGTACTAGGTACTAGTTTGGACTACGGTTAGTCGGAATGCAGATCAGATTATACCAGAACCCATGAACATTTGCGAGATCAGAGGACAATGGAGTGACGTCGATGATTGATCAGAATAGTAGCTATCAGCTACTTCTCGTACCTTCTCCTACGTTACCGGTTCTTACGGATGAATTGGCTTGTCTGCCCAAGGACTAAGTCTTCGACAAAACTGAGATTAGGTAAGTACCTGGGGTAAGAACTTCTTTCGTTTGAGGTAGGTTATCTAGGATCGTCACAAAATGTCTTCTTGTTTCAAAGATATTCCTGTCATCAGATCATCCACCCTTTTGCAATCTCATCATTCATCACACAAACCATCCTAGTTCACGAATTACATGTTAGGTAATATTTATTTTTATACGCTTTTGAAAAGCAGAGCTTCACCATCCATCCAAAAATAATTTCACATAATTGAATCAAATTAGTAGGTTGGTTAATTAATTATGTAAGGCTTTGACGTTGATTCGCGTAAGGAAGGAAGAAAGATATTTTCAACCTACTCGTATTATATCGCGAAAACTTAATTATTGGAGAAATTAACACACAAAACCCAGACCTAACTGGTACTGAATAGAAAGTAGATTAAGATTAATGGCATCGAAAAACTAGGCAATACTTCTTACCTAATGGTACTAAATAAACACTAGAATAAATGGTAAATAAAAGTTTCTTGGCAGAAGTTAGTGAACTGGTACCTAATTATGAAAATCAATAAGACGACTGTAGGTCAAAGGTACCAGTCAGTACAAATAATAGCACACTGTTGACTATGTCTTAGAAATAAGGTTCAACAGTTTTGATAATACTTTGGTTGATGGTGCATAGAAACATTTTTTACGAATCAATAAAGAATATTTCTATACAGACTCTAATAAAATAATTTCCACAAACAACTGAAGTCTAGAGAATTGTTTTACATGGTACACTTAAAATGGCATTTATAATACAATAACTGTGTCCAAAATATCTAGTTACTATTGCCTCAGTTAAGGACTGTACCTACGAGAAAATTTGCTTAGATTCCTTACATTACGCATGCAGATTCTCTAAAAATACAATTTCAAGCTTTCTTTTAGACATGCAGGTGATCGCATAATGATATTTGCTGTATCATCTATTACAAAATGAGGTAGAGAGCAAATTTTTTACTTATCTATGTACGACTTCTTTTAAAGTGGTTGATTCCATGAATCTTATTTCTATGGACAGACGAAAAACGGTAACCTATATTTTAATAAAATACCTACGTGTACCTACATCAAGGGTTCTTCTTACTATGGTTTTTTTGTTACCAAATAACATCATTTTTATAGTAAGTATTACATTATACAAACAAGTGAGATTAACATTGATCTTATAGAGCCAAAGCATTTGTTTAGCATGTGTTTGTAGAAATATCGTAAACCATATATTTTATAGTGAAAGTGTTGTAGATAGATGTTGTATGTCGTATGGCAGAGATTGAATCAACAATTGCGACGAAAATGCATTGTACAAACCAGTTTTGGCTAATCGCTCAAACACGTATGAATTGATCGGTCTCTGCAATCATGTTTTTGTATTTGTGAATCATGCCAGTGAAGCAATTATGTAATCCGGAGCACTCACGATTAGATCGGGCTCGTGGTGTGTGGGCGATCGCGCGCGCAACGCAGACGTGTGGTCGCGGCGACCGCTGCGGCGCAACTGGCGATCGGGCGAGACCAGGCGGCGCTCCCCCTCCTCGCCCCCTGCGCTCCCCCTCCCAGTCCTGCCGCGCCGCCGCAAAAAGGCATGTTGGCGCCCAACGTGGTTTTTCTGACTTTAAAGTATCGCAACTCCGAAAAATGCATTTTATGCTCCCAAAAATAAAATGCAATATATTAGCTGATCGTTTCACTTATAAGTCCCTATAATTTAATGACAATATATTTTAACTTAGGCACCTTTTGTTTTTTTTTAATTCTTGGATAAAGCCATGACGAAAGGGACAGGCAGCTTGAGTTTAATTTTCTTTTCATATTGAGTTTAACGGAATTCATAATATTATCTAGCTATAACTACTAACGACGGCTTTTGGAATCCCTTTTTCATACGCTTTCAGTATGGAATTAGGTAGGTATGTGTCTTCTAGATTATAAGTATAATTGAAGCGTCGAAGTCATGACCTTGGATTTGGTAGATAAATCTGGTAAGCACCTACCTAAAATGAAGAAACCCTGTGAACACCACGACCTTTAGACAATCGAACTAGCGAACTAGATAAATAAATTATAAGTAGATATCACATAATGTATCGTGATGTTGTTTTCGGCTACTATTTAACACCCCTAGTGTCGAGCGCTAATCCGCAAGTGCACTGATTTAGATGTGTACTCCACCTCAATTTTACTTTAGGTCATTAAAAACTAAACAAATTGTACTTACCTAGATTTAACGTCGTATTAGGTAGGTACTTTTATCCTTTCACAAGTCCTTGACTGTTAAAAGAGTAGGTAGGTAAGTTAGGTTAATATTTCTCAACAGATCTACCTAAACAGCATGCCGACTTAATATTTAATCCCCGCATTTTTATTACATTACACGGCCTCCAGCTGCGGAGGATTTCCTCGGTGAAGGCTGCGTTTAAGAGATATTATCGAATTCGCTTTAGGTACGTAATCCACCTTCAAGGCTATTTAGACAAAGTGTATCCAGTATCACTTTCCTCCACTTCAGTGGACAGGCAGCCTATCTAACACACGCCAAGCGGCCTGAATTTAACTTACAGTAAGCTCAGCACTACTTAACTTTTCACAGAAATCGTAGCGTATCGTGAACAATTTGAATGAAAATTTAAGAGGTCCCTTTATTGTACGTAAGCAGAACTAAAATGAACTGATCAGACGTCAAAGGATGTTTTATGTGTTAGGTGGCACGTGAGCAGACGGATCACCTAATGGTAAGGGATTGTCGCCACCCATAGACCTGCAATACCAGTAGATAGTAGGATAGTAGGTATCGCAACGTGAGCGCTCGTCCACAGATTATAACAACTAAGGTATCCATACCTTAGTTGTTATAATCTGTGGACGAGAGATAATTTATGAAGAAAATGCTACGATACATCATCGTGGACGCTTGGTGCCGAGTACTAGCGTAATCCTAGCGCGGGCACGATAGATTAACGTTACGATTTCTTAAAAGTTTGTGCTAGACTTACTGTACGTAAACTACTTACCTATACTGCGCTTGAAGGGTATCTAGAACACTACGTAAAGTTTATCGAAAGCAAAAGTTGCGGGCTGGCTTTGCGGGTTACGTTACGTGGCTTTCTCTCCGTAATCGATATTGGATAGCTAATATCAGTTTGCGATGTAAGGATGAGTCACTCAGATAAACAACTGACGAGAGATGAATCAAGGCATATTTTTCCTTCAATATATTTGTTGGCAGGTTTTCTTATTAAGTTTTGTGTAGGTGTCAGACAAGCAGGACTGGTCACATGATGGTTAGCGATTGCCGTCCATAGACACTCGCATCACCAGCGGAGTCACAAGTGCGTTGCAAAACATATATCATCAATGATTTGTTATAAGTTAAATAATAATTTAATATCGATTGCGACTTTAAATTTTCTACGCTGTACGAGCTAAGATGGTGTCTAGATCTTAGTTGTATCTAAGATAAACTACCTTTACGTTACAACATTAACATTTAAGGGCCAATATTTAAAAGTGGTTTTCCCGTACACATCTTCGTAAACCAAACGGGGACAATTACGCAAACAAAGAGCTTGTAGCTTAGTAGATGAATAGGGAAGTAGCAATTATACCAGATGGGAAGACATTCCCTTCTATGGGACGAGTTGACTGCTAAAGACCCTTTCCTCAATTTGCATGCATTAGAATTTACTTAATTGCTCCTTTACTACGGCTGATAGACTGGCGGATTAGCAATAGCAAATACTTGGTTTAAAGGAAATGTTTTTCGAATCGGATTTGCTAAAATTTGATATTATTGATGACAAATGAACAGATTGAAATGACTAAATAATTTCCTATGTTTATTTTTAAATAACTTTCTATCACAACTAAAGCCGTTATACAGAAATACTCCTTTGCAAAAAAAGCAATTAACTCCATTTTTGTGTAGAAAAGACAAAAAAAAATTAAAACATGTAATAAATAATTATAAATACTTACTGAGTAACCAAATAAAATCAAAATACATGCACACAACACAACTATTAATGAACTATCAGCCACACAAGGAACTGTATACAGATCATCTTTGTGTCTTATGAAATAAAAATCAACTTAGCTTTTCATTGTTAGGCTGATATAACAGAAAAAAAACACAAAAATATAATAAAATATATTTTAATGTCGAATTCTACTTACAATACATAAACAAATTATGCATATAAAAATAATAACTAAAATAACATTTATCACAATCATTTTATGCACACCCTACTCAGGTACTTCGTTAACTTTTCACAATCATCATTCCATATTTAAAATAATAATATAATTGATTATAATAATAATTGACATAACTAAAAATATAACCTATAACTAAATCTTTGACTAAATATGAGATTATACAAATGCATTACCATACTGTAAATTTGATTGTAAATTAAAATAAAAGAAACATAATTAAGTTTTAGAGATTACAATAATAAGTACAGGCAGGAAATATATTTATAGGAGATAAAATAATAAGTAAGTACAGAAAGAAAAATAATACAAAATAAAAGAAAACAATACATTTGTTATCTCCAAAGATAAGCTCTTTTTCCAAAGAATTCAGACTAGTAATATTTTGTAATATATTTATTTTTCCCTTACAACTAATACTTTTTGGGGGCGTTTTCATTTAAAACATAAGATTCATACATACAAGTAACGTTTAATATATTTTTTAATATTATTCAAATTATAATTTGAAAATGTAAATTTTTATCTATCCATCTAAAGCAATGGAATTTCACTGGAGTTTTCTTACGCCTTGCTTTGCTCGTCATTTCATAAATTTAGATTAGTAAATGCGTCTTATACTGTTGTTAGTAAAATGCCATAATATTCTATGTAATATTATCACAAAAATCTTTGCTGACTAAAAAAATATCTAAAGAATACTTAAGTATACGTGCTGTATTTGTGCTAGCTTGTGCTATCGGGAAGCAATCGTGCACACGGTTTCATTTAACTCTTATTTCAGTCACTTTAGAGTTCATTATCCTTTGGTACATAGTCACCAATATTTTACATTATATTGTGTTTTTCTCTACTTGCATTGTGCTTTATTTGCATACTGACCCTATAACCGACTAAATGGACCACTGAGACAGAGATAGACAACTGAAACAAACAAAATAATTTCAATTAAAAGAAAATAAAAACCAAAACATTAAAAAGGGATAAAACATTATGTATATTGTTGGATTTTTATTAAAAGGCGCTACTGGTTACACTGGTCGACCGACCGTAAAACTAACGATGTGATAATAAAATACACTATTGCTAGAAAAAACCTTTTTCCGACAAAAAAGAGATGTTCAAATATGACAAATATACTTTACAATTTAAACTAAGTAAATCTCCCTATAATCATAATCATAATCTAAACCATGTAATACCAAGTCGGTTATTAATGTTAATAACGTTTTAAGCAAATCTATTGACTCCGCTCGGCACTAATTAATGGATTAAATAATCTCAAGTGTTTGATGTAGATTCCTAAGTATCTAAGACTAACCCAAATTTGGTGGTTTTCTCCACTTTGTGTACAAACCTGGCACGCAACCTGGTAGCTATATAACAAACCATCTCAAGCGTTTTGCGTACATTCCTACATATCTAAGACTAACCTGGATGTGTTGATCTTCTTCACTATGGGTACAAACGTAGCACTCAACATAGTAGGTAGTTATATGGAGTCAAGTCAAGTAGGTACTAAACAATCTGAAGTATTTTGCATACATTCCTACGTATCTAGGGACTAACCTGAGTGTGGTGGCCTTCTTCAATCTGAGCACAAACATGGCACGCGACACGGTAGGTATATGGAGCCAAGCGAAGTAAACAATCTCAAGTGTTTTGCGTACATTCACGTACCTATCTAAGAATACATGGATGTGGTGGACTTCTTCACTCTGGGTACAAACGTAGCACTCAACATAGTAGGTATATGGAACCAAGTCAAGTAGGTACTAAACAATCTCAAGTATTTTGCATACATTCCTACTTATCTAGGGACTAACCTGGATCTGGTGATCTTTTTCACTCTGGGCGTGAGCGTCTTCTTCAAACGTGGCACTCAACATAGCAGCTATATCTAGCCATATCAAGTACAGAACAATCTCAAGTGTTTTGCATACATTGCTACAGGTGTACCACGTTTATAAGTCGCATCGGCAAAGTTCGTCTACGCAGAAGAGTGCTATAGCCGATTGATTACGATGGCGAACGTTATTGAAATACAAACTTTATTGAGTTACATTAAGATGACAATTCAAAAAAAATCTATCTCGCTCAAGTACAATTTTATTCACGACTGTCGAGTGTCGCGGTTGCTGTAGCAACCGAACATGGCGCGCATGCATCAACCAATTAGACATGTTTAGCGCGCGTAAGCGGAACGTTGTGATTGGTTAAGATTGTTAAAATTTAAGACTTCTGCGCAGGTACATCGGTGTAACTTATAAAACTGGTACTACTGTACGCATCTATATACGGACTGACCTTGGCGTGGTGGTCTTCTTATACGGCCTGGCGTTCCTATACACGTGTCCGCCCTGGGAGACCAGCGTGCCGCGCGAGCTGGCCGGGCTCACGGCCGTGTGCAGGGACTGCGGCGACTCCGCCCCCGACGAGCCCGAGAGCCGCCGGGACAGGTACTCCTCTTGCTCCTCGTTTGTTGGCGTTTTGTCCCCTAAAATGTTACGGTCAGTGGGGTACATGATGAAGAGTGATGTCAAAATAGGTTCCCGTACCAACACAAATGTTTATTGATAAAACAGATATTTGTTTTGGGTCTGGGTGTTAGTAGTTCCTTCGTTGTTCTTGGCAATTAGGCCTCGCGACCTTATGGCTACGTCTTAAGATACTCTTTATTGCACAAAATATTACAGAACTTAATGCTAATATGGTAATTTATGTACAATATCATTATCATAATTTGATATATCAGAACAATCTATGGCATTGTATTGCGTATTATCTGTCCTCACTCCCCCCCCCCCCCTCTCCTTTCTCACTCTATCTCTTTTCCTTATCTCTAAAATTCTGTAAATCCAGTGATATCTAAATATCACAGACAAATTTTACAGAGTTCACACAGTCCCATACGCACTCTAGACAAGGCTGATCAAAAGTCACAATCAAGATAGATCAAGAAACGTAACTATTAGTTTAGAAGGCCAAGACCTATTGAGGCTAGAATCCTTACCATCTAGGCTCCCAATAGGTGTCCTGCCGCGTGAGGTCCGGGCTGCTCCCCCACGGACTCAGGGCACCCAACGGACTCGATAGTCCGGCTGTCACCAACGTATCGTCATCATCGTCGTCAGATCCTGAATGATAGAAAAAAAGAAACAATTATCCCACGCAGAGACCTTCTTGCAAGCTACACATAAACTATACAAAACTGTAATTTTTTTCAATTGACTCACACCTTACTGTCAAACACATTTGAGTCAACTACAGATTGAAGAAATTTGATAGGTTGTGGTAACCCGATGAGTGACTGTCTGTACATAATATATTTCTTTTACCTCCTTGATACAGTGTTTTCTTTATTACGAGTTAAAAAAATAAAACGTCTACGACTATTGTGACGAAATTTAAAAATGAACAGACGAAATCGAAAATAATATTTAGGCAGATGGCGCCAATTGGAACGTAATTTATTGGAAGCTTACCTTCAAAAACATCAAAAAAGTTCTCTTTCGAATCGTTTTGGGATGAAGTAGACTTCTTTTTTCGTTTGCTCTGAAACAAACAGTAAGAAATAGTATCGATGACTTGATTTCTATGATGGACCACCCTGGACAAACCTTTGTGTGGTTAATACTTGTGTTTGTTCAGTGTCTAGGTGACACGCGCACACAAGATACTAACGGTGTGACGTCACTCTTCTAGTAGCCATTTGTATAGAGCGTTTTTGGGCTTGCCCAAAATATGTGCTCATAAAGTTGTGATATCTCAGGTAATTCAAATGAGAATCAAATAATTATTTCAAGGATGTTTCTTAAATTGAGGGGTCTTTCGATTAAACACATAAAACAATTGTGGAATACCTTATTGATGTTCCAAATAAAAATAAATAAAAAATAAAATAAATCTACTTAAAATACATACATTACCTTGGTGAGCTCCTCGGCTACGGACATTTCTAAAGCGTGATGCGTTCGCGCGAGTGCGGCTAATGCTTCCTCCAGGACGCGGTTACGTTCGATCTGTAAATAGCAGTTTATTGTCAAATAATAAGGGTTATTAAAGCACGAGCGAGTTTTTGAGACCCTTACTTTTGAGCTTACTTCTAGACAGAGTGGTTAAAGGTATTTGGTTGGTTTGGAAGGTTCTGTCGAGCCTGGCGGCGTCGGCGTCCCTGGCCTGCGCCACGAGCGCGGCGGCGTGCCACGCAACACTCGACCTTAACACCTTCACTATAGAGCTCATGCCTACTCGCCTCTCTGTTGAGCCTGGCGGCGTCGGCGTCCCTGGCCTGCGCCACGAGCGCGGCGGCGTGTCCACGCAACACTCGACCTTAACACCTTCACTATAGAGCTCATGCCTACTCGCCTCTCTGTTGAGCCTGGCGGCGTCGGCGTCCCTGGCCTGCGCCACGAGCGCAGCGGCGTGCCACGCAACACTCGACCTTAACACCTTCACTATAGAGCTCATGCCTACTCGCCTCTCTGTTGAGCCTGGCGGCGTCGGCGTCCCTGGCCTGCGCCACGAGCGCGGCGGCGTGCCACGCAACACTCGACCTTAACACCTTCACTATAGAGCTCATGCCTACTCGCCTCTCTGTTGAGCCTGGCGGCGTCGGCGTCCCTGGCCTGCGCCACGAGCGCGGCGGCGTGCCACGCAACACTCGACCTTAACACCTTCACTATAGAGCTCATGCCTACTCGCCTCTCTGTTGAGCCTGGCGGCGTCGGCGTCCCTGGCCTGCGCCACGAGCGCGGCGGCGTGCCACGCAACACTCGACCTTAACACCTTCACTATAGAGCTCATGCCTACTCGCCTCTCTGTTGAGCCTGGCGGCGTCGGCGTCCCTGGCCTGCGCCACGAGCGCGGCGGCGTGCCACGCAACACTCGACCTTAACACCTTCACTATAGAGCTCATGCCTACTCGCCTCTCTGTTGAGCCTGGCGGCGTCGGCGTCCCTGGCCTGCGCCACGAGCGCGGCGGCGTGCCACGCAACACTCGACCTTAACACCTTCACTATAGAGCTCATGCCTACTCGCCTCTCTGTTGAGCCTGGCGGCGTCGGCGTCCCTGGCCTGCGCCACGAGCGCGGCGGCGTGCCACGCAACACTCGACCTTAACACCTTCACTATAGAGCTCATGCCTACTCGCCTCTCTGTTGAGCCTGGCGGCGTCGGCGTCCCTGGCCTGCGCCACGAGCGCGGCGGCGTGCCACGCAACACTCGACCTTAACACCTTCACTATAGAGCTCATGCCTACTCGCCTCTCTGTTGAGCCTGGCGGCGTCGGCGTCCCTGGCCTGCGCCACGAGCGCGGCGGCGTGCCACGCAACACTCGACCTTAACACCTTCACTATAGAGCTCATGCCTACTCGCCTCTCTGTTGAGCCTGGCGGCGTCGGCGTCCCTGGCCTGCGCCACGAGCGCGGCGGCGTGCCGCAGTGACGTCAGCGCGTCGGCGCCCGTGCCGCACGCGTGTTGGAAGCGCTGCCACACAAAACTCAACCTTAACGCATTTACTTTAGAGCTCATCCAAACATTGCGTTACACACACCTTGGGACAAGAGATACTGATATCTTTTTTAATGAAAATAGACTTGCCTTCGGTTTCATACTGAACTCTAGAGTTAAGAAGAAGCATACAATGGAGCGGGCTTACTCGGAAGTAGCATAATATTCACTCTAGCTTAAAAAAAAGAAGTTGCAATTTTTAGCTTCTATACAATTTATAAAGAGACAACTTCTTTAGAAAACTACAAGACTTATTTGTAATTCGAAAATACGAAACACTTGCGCGATGTAATCGTCATCTAGCGCCATCTATTGGCAAAGATTGGAATTAACTAAGTCCCACGAAGTGCCGCCTTTGAGTCTTTGATAAAATAACTTGATCGATAAGTGGAGAGTTAACGTAAGGCCAATTGTTTACGCGCCATCTACCGGATACGCAGTGTACCGGAACTATATCGGACTATCGACCGGGACCACGCAATGGATCACCGGGGTACGCCGAGTAGCCGCCAGAGGGAGCTGATGGAAGGCTTATATAAGCCAAGAAGACCGTCATTTCTTCCTCTTTTCTGCACCGATTCATCTCATTATTTTGTAAATCCTATTGTCACAATAAAAAGTAATTTTTTTAAATAGTAAGTTATTCATTATTGTACAAACGCATGAATTGAAGAACCAGACGAATTAGGGAAGTAGCTAGAACCCCATCAAGCAGCTATCAAAGGAAACACTCACAATTAACACCAATAAAAATGACCAATTAAATCATTTTCGTTTTTTACTTGTATTTGCACAATGTGTTTCACACAAATATGAACCTTACCTACTTATTTTAACGGACTTACCATATAAGCGGAATGGTGCAACGAGTTTCCAACATTGACGCTTTTATCTAATGCAGTCAAAATGGCGGAGCACTCCCGGAGCTGTGTTTCTAGAAGTGCGAGGCTATTGGTAGCCGCTGTGAGGGCGTCTTGCATTGAACCTGAGGAACATAGCGTGTCTATTTAACACAAGAAACCGGTAAAAAGTATAAAAGTAAAGTATCAAGCTATATTATGTCCCACGGTAAAGGCCTCCATCATAGAAATCAAATCATTGCTACTATGATGAGATTAGGCTAAAAAATAAACCGATAAAAAATCGGTAGGGACTGGAGCTTAAAAACAAATTCACGGCACGGTAAACTAATAAAGATTTTTTATTTGATAGGTGGCAGACGAGCAGACGGATCACCTAATGGTGAGCGATTGCCGCCACCCATAGATAACTGCTAACTTTTTGTTCCCCTTTCCCCCTTTTGAGTTGGGCATCCGGTACCCTCGCTCACTCGGCGAAATACCTACAGCGCAGGTGCTGCTTCACACCCGTCTTTTCTGATGCCCATTCACGCCGAAGCGTGGCTTTCTCACGGACTATTAAATTAAATATTTAAAAAAAATTGTTTTCTATAAACGTTTTTGAAAAAAAAACCTTTAATATGCACTGCCAAAGTGCAGGTACTGTTACTGTAAGGTTTTAAATAAACAAACGTCAAAGATTTCGCGACTGCTATCAGAGTAGCCATCTTGATTTTCGATGTTCGGCATTTCTATCAGCGAAAAGGTTACAATGGAATGTGTTGTATTTCTGTGAAATAAAGAATATCTATCTATGGCTATGGCTTATCTAAAATACTGACCCAAGGGTTTGCACTCGTCCTCCAGGTCTTCAGTAGCCTCCCTGGCCGCGTCGGGCGACGCCCCGGCCCACAGGTAGTGGCCCGAGTAGGCGATGTGTTCGTTCAGTGCGGTGATCCAGGACTGGAAAACAAACCAATTATAGATAACTAGCTTTTGCCCGCGACTTCGTTCGCGTGGACTTCAGGTTTGTAGCCTATGTGTTATTCTGAAGTATAAGCTATATTGTGGTAAAGTTTCATCAAATCCATTCAGTAGTTTTTACGTGAAAGAGTAAACAAACATCCATACATACAAACTTTCGCCTTTATAATAGTAGTAGGATATGGTAGACCAGCAGACTGATCACCTGATGGTAAGTTATTATCGTCGCCTATAACCCCTTTTCGTCCTGATCCTGAAATCGGTAAAGATCGAAGACTTTATATGACGCGCCTGTTATCAGAGAGAGACCAACATTTTTGATGTTTGGCATTCCTGTCAGAAAGGTTACAATGGAAATTAAGAATACTGACCCAAGGGTTTGCACTCGTCCTCCAGGTCTTCAGTAGCCTCCCTGGCCGCGTCGGGCGACGCCCCGGCCCACAGGTAGTGGCCCGAGTAGGCGATGTGTTCGTTCAGTGCGGTGATCCAGGACTGGAAAACAAACCAATTATAGATAACTAGCTTTTGCCCGCGACTTCGTTCGCGTGGACTTCAGGTTTGTAGCCTATGTGTTATTCTGAAGTATAAGCTATATTGTGGTAAAGTTTCATCAAATCCATTCAGTAGTTTTTACGTGAAAGAGTAAACAAAATCCATACATCCATACTTTGACGACCCGTTTGGTTCAGTGGTAGTGAATGCTGCGTCTGGGCCAAGGGTTGCGGGTTCGATCCCCGCACAATACAAACATTTGTGTGCGTTCATGAACGTCTGTTTGTAGTGATCTGGGTGTTTTCTATGTATAAGTATGTATTTACAAAGAAAAGTATTATACGTATATATTTGTAATTCCACTGTTGGTTCTGATATCTGTAACACAGGTGCTTGAGCTACCTATCTCAGAGTCAGATCAATGTATGTGATGTAGTGAAATTATTATTATTATTATACTTACAAACTTTCGCCTTTAATAGTAGTAGGATATGTAGACCAGCAGACTGATCACCTGATGGTAAGTTATTATCGTCGCCTATAACCCCTTTTCGTCCTGAAATCGGTAAAGATCGAAGACTTTATATGACGCGCCTGTTGTCAGAGAGAGACCAATATTTTTGATGTTTGGCATTCCTGTCAGAAAGGTTACAATGGAAATTAAGAATACTGACCCAAGGGTTTGCACTCGTCCTCCAGGTCTTCAGTAGCCTCCCTGGCCGCGTCGGGCGACGCCCCGGCCCACAGGTAGTGGCCCGAGTAGGCGATGTGTTCGTTCAGTGCGGTGATCCAGGACTGGAAAACAAATCAGTCATAGAAAATTAGAGCCCATGGACATATTAATAAATAAATAATAAATTCACACAACATCTTACATTATTGACCTGACACCGTACTAAGTAGCTTATGCACTTGTGTTACAGATATCAGACCACCGAGATCACAAATATAATACTTTTACATAGATAACACCCCACACTGACAACACAAGTGTTCATCACACGAATGTTTGTCCAGGGTGGGGATCGAACCCACGACCTTTGGCGTATGAGGCAGGGTCACTACCATTGCGCCAACCGGCCAGTCGATTAAATTACAGAACCCCTGCTCCGGGGTAAAGGACGGAGTTTCCGATAGTCATTCACTCAAGGTGGTCTGACCAAAAGCTCTTTACCGCACATTTGGTAAAGGGGGAGATGGGGTGGAGCAGCTAAGGGGCGATATAATTTTATCTTGATAAACGTAGACAAATAGATGACCGACCGTTTAAAACATAATATAATGCAAAGTAATAAGGATCAGAATCGTACTGACATGTTAAAAAATTTATGCTAACGCCCTACTAAGATGTGACGTCACTAACTTGTTTACAAGCAACTGCATTCTCTGTCTGTTACTCAGGCTAAAAACTGCGAGTTTGGTGCCTGGGGCGGTCACTTTGGCTTCGTCTAAGTAGTAGCTGCGACCCCGAAAGCGACCCTACAAATATGTGACGTCACTTACCTGTCTAAACTCTGATTCATAATCATGTAAAGTAAACTGACAGATGAAAATGACAAGTTTCTATGCATTTTGACATTTTACATGTGTCAAATTGAGTGATAATGTATGGGGATGACACATTGACATCTGTCAGTTTACTTTACATGATTATGAATCAGAGTATACAGGCGACCACATTCTCCGTCTGCTGCACAGCCAGCCTATGCGTATCGCCATCAGTGAGGCTCAGCATTATAAGTGCGGGTTCGGAGTCCGGGGCGGTCACTTTGGCCCCATACAGTTGCTAGTGGGACCGCCTACTAAGATGTGACGTCACTAACCTGTCTACAGGCGACCACGTTCTCCGTCTGCTGCACAGCCAGCCTATGCGTATCGCCGTCGCTCAGGCTCAGCACTATGAGTGCGGGTTCGGAGTCCGGGGCGGTCACTTTGGCCCCGTCCAGGTAGCTGCTATGCCTAACATGTGACGTCACTAACCTGTCTACAAGCGACCACATTCTCCGTCTGCTGCACAGCCAGCCTATGCGTATCGCCATCGCTCAGGCTCAGCACTATGAGTGCGGGTTCGGAGTCCGGGGCGGTCACTTTGGCCCCGTCTACCCGACCGCGAAAGCGACCCTACAAATATGTGACGTCACTTACCTGTCTACAAGCGACCACATTCTCCGTTTGCTGCACAGCCAGCCTATGCGTATCGCCATCGCTCAGGCTCAGCACTATGAGTGCGGGTTCGGAGTCCGGGGCGGTCACTTTGGCCCCGTCCAGGTAGCTGCGGCCGCGGCTGCGACCGCCTTCCCGGGCGCCCTCCGCTCGCGATCCGTAGTACAGGAGCACGCCTCGTTGGAGTACCGCCTGGGAAGTAGTATAACAAAGTAATAGGGTACTTGACTATTTTTTTTTATGTGTTTAATCAAAAGACCCCTCTATTAAAGAAACATTGTTGAAAGAATTATTTGATTTCTGATTTGAATTACTTGAGATATCACAACTTTAAGACACCTATTTTACGCGGGGCCCAAAAACGCTCTATACAAATGGCTACCAACATGTGACGTCACACGCTGGTGTCTTGTATGCGCGTCTAGCAAATTTTGTTTGGTAGCTATATCAATGTTTCGCTTGTGTACATAGTTTTATAATAATTTTGTTTAATGTGTGGGTAGTTCAATGATATATTATTTTTAAATATATAAACTTTAAAAATGGACTTGCCCATGAAACTTTGAATTCTCACAAACCAGCTAGACGTTATATTTTTAACTGAAATTTAGGCTATTGGTTCTTATTTACCAATATTTGGTAAAGTATCAATATTTTTACTACATCGATTACCCTATTTTATTGACTAATATTTATTTAATTTATTCTTTAAGTGGCCCGCTTCGTTTCGGGACAGCAGATCCACTGTCTACTAATAGATGGCGCTGGGCGTTGATTGTATCGCGCAAGTGTTTCGTGTTTCCGGTTTACATATAAGCCCTGACGTGTAATGTGAGATTAACCTCTTTATAAATAGTATTGAAATTGATGTTGATGATGATTACACGAAATAAAAAGTACGATTGGCGGACTTAATGTCTTAAAGTATTCTTTACCAGTCAACCATTGGGCGAGTCAGAAAATTTTAATGCGACGTAGAATGATAATAATAAAAGGAAGACCATTATGAGGTTGATTCTTTTTTACTTCGTAAAATAGTTTGACGTTTTGATAGAGGGCAGTAGGTATATCGTACTTAAGTTATTCATTGACCTGATTTAAAACCTTGCGCGACTAACATATTTTTACTTAGTTTACACAGTGTAATACATAAAACTACGCATAATCCAATTTAATTTGTTTCTGCAGATTACTAAACACATAGCCCCTTATTATTACATAACGGATTATAAAGTCAGTCATGGTTTAAAAATTATTCTGTCTCTTTTACAAAATTAAATGTGGCAGCATCAGTTTTAAGCCAAGACAAAGTTTAGACCAGATTTTGTAGTAAGAGGGATTGTTTTATAGTTACGATTTTGCTTTTAATGTCATTTAATGTGGAGAGCTATGCTTCGGCATGAATGGCCGGCTCGACCGGAGTGATACACTGCCCTCACAGAAAACCGTCGTGAAGCAGCTCCTGTGCTGTGTTTCGCCGATGAGTGAGGGTACCGGAGGCCTATCGGGGGGGAGGGTTATAAAAGGTTAGCAGCGCACTACTTGTGACTCTACTGGTGTTGCATGTGTCCATGGACGGCGGCAATTGCTTACATCATAGGTGATCCGCCTGCTCGTCTGCTACCTATCACATAAAAAAAAAATCTTATAGCACTAAAGTGCAAGATGGATTGGGTGTGCGTTGGTGTCGGGGGCCGAGTCCCACCTTGGATCGCTGAGCTAGCTTAGTAAAGTAAACTGGATCTCACCCAAACCGGCCTCCAGCCCAGGAACCGGGAGCGCTTGAGCAGCGGCCCCTCGAACCTGGCCGCGGTGCGCTGCAGCCGCTGCACCGGCCGCACGCTCAGCACTTCGCGCAACTCGTTGTCTTTCGCCATTTCTATCGCCAGTTGACCTTCAACCAAATCAATTAATATTACTCATAGTACTTGACATAAAGTAAAGTAATAAAAATGCAATAATACTTAACGCTGTAAACATTTACCGTGTAAAGACTTTACTACCAAAATATGAGCATCCAATGTATGAAAAAAAAAAGTCTGGCGATCCGTACAAAATCAAAGCAGCTGGTAATCAAATGATGTAAATAAATATAGGTAAATAAAATAAATGAGCTAAACAATCACACCCATCAACTTGGTCAACCCCTGTACTATGAATACCAGATGACGATAGTTAACTGGGGACGACAACCCAGAACACCCAGACCCAAGAAAACAGCACAAACAGCTATTTTTTTCTCCATTGAACAGAGTATATGGAGAGTTTAACAATATAATTTGTGTTAGTTAGGAGAATGTTCTCCATTGGCTCTTAAGGACAAGTTGTAAGTGATTACTAACCGCTATTATTCCGTAGGGTCGTGTCGACTCCATTCTGGAGCAGCAGCACGGCGAGCCGAGCGTGTCCGCGGTACGCCGCGCAGTGCAGGCACGTGTTGCCCTGTGGGTCCACGCAGTTTATGTTTGGGGGGTTGGGGCCGCTTAGCTGGAAACAAACAAAAAATAAGTCAAATCAGCCGGGCTAACATGCGCACCACGAGATAATTTGTTGACACTCGTATTTTGTCGGCGCAAGTTGCGTCTCGCTCACCTGACTGAGCGATGAGCGGGATAGAAGGATGCGCTCTCGCGAACGAGAGTCGACAAAATTTTGTCGCGGTGCGCATGTTAGGCCTACAGGTCATCCATTCAAGAGCTATGATGCCACAGACTGTACCATTCATTCAGTACCTAATCACCACAACTTAAATGTCTTGCTGACTTCTACAATAGTATCAACAATTCTACTACACAATATGCTAGGTAACGCCATTTTGGTCTAGTATTTTAAGTACAAGGCCGTGATTTGGGAGACCCGGTTTCGATTCCCAAGTCGAGAGAAAGATACTTTACTTTCGAATTTTTAGAACATTTTTTTTTCTTTGCTGAATCTGCAATCAGTCGACAGACTTTCATCAGATGGGTTAGGTTCCTCTAAATGTCTTTCGATAAGCAATTCAGGAATGCAGGCTCCTGCTTTGCTCATCCCCGGTACAGAGCACATCGGCTCTTTTAAGGCGTTTTGCCACGTTCGGGAGTAGTTTATTAAATAAAATTTTTAGAACATAGCTCTGCCAGGCTAACATGCGCACCACGAGATAATTTTTCGACACTCGTATTTTGTCGGCGCAAGTTGCATCTCACTCACCTGACTGAGCGATGAGCGGGATAGAAAGATGCGCTCTCGCGAACGAGAGTCGACAAAATTTTGTCGCGGTGCGCAAGTTAGGCCTACAGGTTTGTGATCACTGATCACTAAAGACCACATTATATGCAACATAAAATGCTTGTTACATGTATGAAAATTGCTTGAAATATGCACGAAAGTTGACTGAATGATTCATGATAATAAAATTTCAGGGATCCCCAAAAAATTCGCAAGATGCGAATATGCAAATGCATATACCCCAGCCTCTACTGATCACCAATGCGCATTAGGCAAGTGTGGTGATTAAGCCTAATCCCATCATAGTAGCAATGATTTGATTTCTGTGATTTCCTTTGCCCTGCAGTGGGACAGTATAGCTGGCGGCATGAAAGAATCTTATATAATAATTACCGTTACTTTGCGCCCTTGTAAAAAAGAAGACTTTCTACTAAAATTAGTTTCTGCGCACTCAAGGTCATCGCTATTGTTTCACGCCGCAGACTACATATTGGCTGATACTACACAAGATGCTGTTACTTAGCTCACCAGTTCCTGTATCTCGTCAACGCGGCCCTCCTTGGCGGCGGTGAGCAGCCTGCGCTCGCACTCCCGCCTCTCCGAGCGGTGCGCGGCCTCGAGCAAGCGGCGCACGTCGCGCGTCTTACAGACGTCTGCGCACGTCCGGCCCTCGCCGTTCATAATGTTCACGTCCGCTTTGTATTTTAGGAGGAGGATTACTAGCTCCTGTGAAAATTGTAAAAAGTTGTTGTGTCAGGTATAAATTAATAAATCTTCCAATTGATATTCGGCAACAGCAGTCGATTTTAACAATCAGCTACACACGCAGGATATAATAACTCAAACTGCGCAATATTGTGTGTTAGGTATATCAGGTATGAAGTCAACTGTTTTTTTTTATTTATTTATTATTAGCTGAACAGGTAAATGTTACCTAATGCAAAGTGTACTATCAGTTATGTATATGTCACCGGAAAATGATAAGACTCGTAAGTTGATCAATTTTCTAGGTAGTTGATCAACTCTCGGAAAATAATAAACGGCAGTGGAAATGTACTATTTTACCTAGTAGTTTGTACCTAGCCGTAATTTAATAATTAACTATATTGCTACAAGTAAAATCATCCACAAATGGGTCAATCATTGCCCAGTGTACTATTTGACGGTACACTATTATCCGTCACTTAATACACTTTTCTCTGACTGGTCGACAGCATTAGCAGATATAAAATCACGTGAGTCTATTAACCAATCAACGTGAACCTTGCCTTTGTCGGATGATTTAACGGCAAGACGCCGTCAATTAATCAACTTACTAAAATTCAATGCGTTAAATAGTGCATTTCAACTGCCGTTTATTATTTTCCGAGAGTTGATCAACTACCTAGAAAATTGATCAACTTACGAGTCTTGTTATTTTCCGGTGACATATATAATCCACTCAAAACTTTAGATAGCATTTTAAGAGAGGAAAGGAGATCACCACACCTTAAAACACTTATTTCATTAGGATCTTTTTTATGGTGAACTGATTATGATTTGCAGAACATGCGTTAAGGCATACTTACTAAGATAAGTTGTGATTTTTCGAGCTATTTACCTCATTACCAATAAAAGATGCTTTATGCATGGCTGTGTCTCCTGTGTCATTGACCTCATCCACATTTGCTCCGGCTTCCAGCAGTGTCTTCACTACTTCCACGTGGCCGAAGTATGACGCCAAGTGGAGGGGCGTCCATCCCAAGTTGCTTTTGCTTTTACCTTGAATAAACCAAAAAATTAACACAAAGTTCTTTATTTTCTCTAAACACAAAACATTTTAAGCTAAGAGTTAATACTACAAGATAGAATGTGTTAATACCCACTATTTTAAAAGGTACCGTCGCAGATTTAATACAAAATAAGCTCACTTCATTGATTCATAAATATAAAATTAAAGCAAGCAAGCAGCAAGGAAAATATCAGCTAGAGCGAAATTAAAAATGAAAGCAACATTTTTAATTTTGCTCTGATATTTTCCTTCTCTGTAAAAATACAGTCTTTATTAAGTCACCTGATAAACAATATTATGTAGATAGTAGGTTATTCACCATAAGTGGGTATACATATTATTTTATACTTATGTTTTGCTTAGGGAGATCCCTAAGAGAAACTTCCAGAACTAACATATCCATTGTTTTGTACGAAAATTGACTTTTAAATGTCTTAGCAAACCATGTCGATGTCCTTTTGCTTCAGAGTTCAAAACTCTGAACGCAGTCCCTATTTCCATAAATGAATATTTAATTTCAACAAGTTTGCAAAAACATCTGCAGTAAAAACTCACCTTTACAGTTTATGTCCAAAGTGAGTTTCCCATCTTGCTTCGCCTCTAGAAGAGCCTTCACTACCGAAAGTTCCCCATGCCTGGCGGAATACAGCAACGACTCCTGAGCTTCGATGGCTGAGTGATCCTCCTTGGACGACATCGCTGCACTACTAACGAAATCCACCTCAAAAACTAAACTCGCCGTTGCACCATTGATATCAAATGTCTCGAGTCGTGGAATATCAGTATCACACCTCCAGTGAACCGTGATGATGAAGTATGAAGCTCCGGTATCGCCTGCCTATATTCCGCGAAAAACCGCAATATTCTCACAACAATGAATGAAGTCAAGTCAAAGATGGGATGAACAAATTTTTTTAGCTGTGCATCTGTCAAATGAAAAGTGAAGCATGAAAAGCAGTTTTTACAATGGTTCAGTATGATTCAATAATTGACCAAAAAATAATACCTAAAATTAATGTTCCAAAATAAGTACAAGCTTTAAGAGTCCTTTATTGTATCATTTATTTATTGGCCTTTGATTAATACAAATTTAGTCCCGGGAATTTTTTTTATAGCAGCACTTTGGCCGACTTTAAGTCCGTTATGACGAGTACACAAACTGTACTAGCGATCTACCAGCGTCTTAAAGAAAGTATCAATAAAGAGGACACGCAAATAATAAGACTCGTGTAAACGAAACAACTACATAGATACAGAAATCGTTAAGAGTAAAAGAGGTTGGGTAAGTCACTGCGTAAATACTATAATAATAGAGTCGATCAGAGAATAAGGGTCCAATATGCAATCAGCGAAATAGTTTGTCCTTGCCCTACAAGCATCTCTATCGCAATAAGTCCTCGTTTTCTGGAGATATGCCTAATGAACTTCAATCCGTACGCGTACCTATCACTTTATCATACTGGTTTATTTTGATTTGTTCCACTGAACCCTAAAATATACGACCTTGACCTTATTACTCCGTTCGGAAACAGTGTCTGGTTTTATTGGTTAAACAAATATCATAACATGACAGTTGTATAGTTCGCTTAGCTTTTGAACGAAGCAAAGAATGTCAAACTGAAAATTCTTCATAATCTGTGGCCAATGAATATGTCAAAATCATCTGTTTTCAATCGCGGGCCGGTTTGTTTACATATTTGGATTATTTGGTGTTTTGTTTGTGTTTCCTGACAAATAGTGTTTTGATGATGGAGGAAGACATTCAGAAGTGTTGCCGAATATGTCTAGACGTAGAAAACGATCATGTTTCTATACTTGGAGACCCCACAATACATTTACACCTGAAGTCTTGTCTCGGTACCACGGTGACTTTGAACGATGGGCTTCCTAAAGCTATTTGCGGGTCCTGCGTGAGTCAACTCAGTGATTTTTACAATTTCCAACTCAACGCTCGCTGTTCTCAAGACTGGCTTGAGACTACTTTGCAGGAAATGTCCAAAAAAACAACGGAAACCAAAACTCCTATACAACCGCTACCCGACTCTGAATATAACTCGGATTCTTTATTAGAATTCTTGAATAACACTGCAAATATAGAAGAATATCTAAACAATTTGGGGAGAGAGGACATACCATCGATAGTTAACTTATTGGACAGAAATGAAACCTCAATACCTAAGCCTACTAAAGTACCTACACCTAAGAAAAAAGACAGTAAAAAAGATACCTCTGATATGGAAATTGATGTTTTAGAATCTGATATCATAATAGTCAAAGAGATTGTTATGAAAAGTCTGAAACGAAAAGTAAAATGAATCAAGTAAATACAGTTCAACAAAAATCCAACCAAATGAAAGCACTTGATAAAAGCCTGTACAAATGCTTTGCTTGTGATACAAAATTTGAAAACATGCACAGACTATCTCAACATTTGAGTATTTGTGATCTGGCACTTAGAACTTGCACACAGTGCCTTATGCTGTTTGATTCAAAGTTGAAAATGCAGCAACATTTTGCTACACACAATAAGTCATCTTTGACCTGCTCTTGTGGGAAACTATTCCAGAACAAAGACAATTTACAGAAACACCAGAAGATATGTTCTTTGGACCATGGGGCTGCTATGGGTTGCAGCTACCGCTGTAAGGAATGCGGGGAAGTGTTCAAGGAGAGGTTTCTTCTATACAAGCATGCTAAGATTCATATTCAAAAGTCTGAGCAGCGGGTCTGTGATATTTGTGGCCGCTGCTTTGTTGGTGCTGAAGCTTTGTCCAAGCATAAGCAGGAAGAGCATGAGAAACGTGATTTGCAGTACAGGTAAGTTTTAATTTCCTTTTTTTTATCTATTCCTAATGGTCAGTATACTTGGCTTTCTTTTTCATATTGGTCCTTGTTAATTTGGAACTTTGTGTTCCAAATATCCCTACCAATCTGCAGTGGAACATTTATTGCTACCAGTTTACGTGCCAATTAGGACACTGCAACGTTGAGCATGCGGTCAACAATGTAGCTCACAGCAAGTCATTGAACATACATCTGTTTTCAGATGCAAAATCTGCAACTTCACCTCCAACAATCACACAGAAACATACATCCACGTTAAGAATCACACACAAGTGTCCAAGCAAAAATCCACGAGGCATCTATGCGAATCATGTGGCCGTAGTTTTGCCACACCTGCCTCATTGCTCCGTCACTCATTGCAGCATGAGAAACTGCAGAAATCTGTGTGTAATATTTGTCTCAAGTGTTTTACGGATGAAAAGGCGAGAGAAGAGCATGCCCTGGAGCACAGCAAAGTGATTATGTGCGAGAGGTGTGGACAAACTGTGAACAGTTATAACATTGATGCGCATCAATGTATATGATAAGATCAGTGTTGTTATAAGCAGTTATAGGGAAATTATGCTGAAATATTATTCTCATAATAATTATTTGTTGTGTACGTAATAGATCTATTTATCTAATTGTTTGTTTCAATTTCATAGAGAGAGCAGAATGCTAAATCCCCTATTATCATATTACATTCTTCATTATTCATTTTATGGTTAGGTAGTTATAATAACACAAATAATGTCTGAACCGATTTAAATGATCTTCGATAGGGTGCATTCAGTAGTTCCCATTGGTTCTATGAAAACTAACAGAAAATTTGTATGATGGTGATGCGAGGTGATATAAAATAAAATCACAGATTACCTAATGTTAAAGTAATTTACTAAAATATCATATACCTAAACATTTAACTACAAAGAATCATTGTAAACTTTTCATAAGATATCAGTAGTTCAACATTAGATTTTCCCTACTTTAGCAAAAACAAAACCAAGCCCTATGTCCGTAGTTGAAGAAGTCTGTGAAAATGATCCTTATACGGTACGGCATAAGGTTGTTGAGCTCGACGAGGCACCGCATGAATGAGGGTATGCTTATACTTTTGTGGTTCTTGCGGATTCCTGAAACGATAGTATTGATTGGTGATCACAACAGACCCAAAAGATTATCTTCGAAATTTTACCCGGGAATCGAACCCAGGGCTTCAAGATCACGGCCTACGGTACGGTACTACCACTAGACCCCGGAGCTAATAGTTAGCAAGCTTTGTAAAAATGATGCGAACAATCGTAGACATCTAGCCAACAAAGTTTAGAGGAAAGAGCTTTTTGTATTAATGCTGTACATACTTACCTGCCTTTAAAAACCTATTATACTATTTCTAAAGAGGTAAATTCTATAGGACAACGATACTATAAGGCGATAAGGATAAGTGTAGGTAATTCTGTAAGGATTGAACCTTCAATGATAATCCTGGCTGCCTCTTTTGCTGTGATCTCGGAGTACAGCGACGTGAACCGATGCGTCGGCGGCGGGTACAGGCCCGTGGACACCGTGGCCAGGTACACCGACGTCGTGTTGATGTTCTTCGTCCAGGTGTCCAGCCTCAGCTCCTCGGTGATGGAGTCCATCAAACCTGGTGAAGAAAGAGGAGAGAAGAACTGTAACGCTTCGACGGTGACGTCAAGGTATGTTGAAAAGCTACAATCTTATCAATAAGTAGAATAGGCACCGCTTAACCGCAATAAAATACTTTTACAGTGAGAGAGCTATGCTTCGGCATTCATGGACGGTTCGGCTGGAATGATACCATGACCTCACAGATAACCGGTGTGAAGTAGTTAGCGCTGTGATTGATTGTAACCCCAGCGAATAGTGGGGGTATCGGAGACGCAATTCGGGAAAGGGAAAAGGTGCTTATGTATTCTCTGTTCTTGTCTTTATGGGCTATCGGATAATGATCGTCAAGATTCAAGATATTTCATTTGCATAAACATGGTGGAAATTACATAATTTGATCTCGTGTCTGCTACCGTCGCGTCTGCCACCTAACGTATAAAAATCTGTCTGCATTACCTGCTCTGCTCTCAGGCCCTGCTACAAAGGTAGCATCAGCGCTGTACATTGTCGTTTTTTAATGAAACATTTTACATTATTTTCATTTACCTCTTAGTCCAAATTTAGCAGCACAATATGGAATCATGTCAGCACACGGCATCAGTCCTGCGCTCGAGTTTATAGCAACTATGTGTCCTTGTCGCCTTTCAATCATACTTGGTAGGAATGCTTGGATTATCTGAAACGGTTTTTTATTTTTTATTTTAATTCTGCGATGAGTTAACTAATACCTCTTCTCTTTTTTCTTTGTCTTCGCTCTAATTTCGATACACGGTACGGTATGGTTGGCATTCGTATACCAGGGGTCACCAAATTAGTTTCGTTCCGTCTCCGTAGTCCGTTTTCAGAAGTCAAAATAATGATCATCGTTGTCCTCACATTCATAAAGAACGACGTCTACAACGGTGGGGCCTAGCGGCTCGTTATATCGACTACCTACGACTACAACAAGGAGAAAGGGGAGATCCAGCAGCTAGAATGTGGGGGTTGTTGCCTGCCGTTTGGTGACCCGTGGCCGTGTATTGCATTGCGGTCTTGTCTACACATCGTTGAGCTGTAGTAGGAGGATTTTCATGTCCCTTAAATAGACGTTAACCAGAGGCTGGTGGTATATCCCTTTCCATATTACTAGATACTTGTTTTTACTTCGACCTGAGTCTGGTTTCTACGACTTTATCACCAATCGTCTTATTTATATCGAGACGTCTAAAGAGACCAGAAGTACCTAGATTCAATCAACAGCAGAACTAGCTCAGCTTAGCTTAGCTCACATATTTTGAAGTTTATGGCTCTTATTCCAAGGGATAGAACTTTACATGTGCAAATAAATACAACTTACCCAAAAATGAGCAAGCAGGTTAATATCAATAATCCTCGCGATCGACTCCGGCCGCAGGTGGTTGAGGGGGGCGCAGCTGAACGCGCCCGCATTGCTGATCACCATCGACACGTCAGTCAGCTGTCTGCGCATACGCGCCGCTAGTGACGTCACCTGCTCCCGCGCAGTTATATCCACTGTAGTAGCCGAAGCACTGGAAGAGACCGACGGCGGAGAGTTAGTAATTCAGAAGGTATCGAAGAAGAAGGTACGAGCAGCGCCGCAGACATGCAGCGAATGGCCCAGAGAGGAGGATACGATGAACAGGTGCTCGTTTCCTTTCCCACCGTAGAAGTAAAGGCACCCTCAACATCCAGACTGTGAGATGGTAGAATGAAACACCTGTTCCGTCTGTCACTTGAGTTTATTACAGAAAATCAGATAGGTACGTACGTCTCCATCTTTGCTGCGAATCTCGTCGATGACGGCATTGTTGCGCCTGGCGTCGCTGTCCCAGCAGATGACTGTGGCACCCAGGTCGGCGAACTGGAGGGCCAGCTCTCGACCTAGGCCGTTGCCTGCACCGGTGATCTGTGACACGAGAAGTGCGAGATCAGAAGAACGAAATATCTTGGTCCGAACCCTGGAGTCACTTAGTGCAATGATGAAATTGCCACAGGACCAGATAAAATGTCGGAAGCCTAGACCTATTTTGGATCGCTGATCCTACTCCTAAATAATAAAAGATGAAAATATGACTGTTTTCAGCCTTTGGCTCATATACAGGCTGAATAAGATGCTGTACGTTACTTGGATAGTCGTTGAATATTCAAATACGTCGCAATATTACCTTATCCGCGTAAGTCGGGCACCAGGACTTTGCATAACTTACCAACACAGTCTCCCCATGCAAGCTCTTCATCGCAGGTGGGATCAACACCCTCAGAACAGCCATAACACAGGTGGAGCACAGTTTGACGACCAGCACTAAAGAGTCCAATGCCCAGAGCGGCGCCGAGGACAGCCCCCCACTCCCCCACCAGGGGAGGATCCAGACCTCCTGCAGCGACCTGAACTTGCGCGCCGCTCCTCCAATGGAACGCACAATTATGTTTCTCCTATACATAGTTGATAAAAGGTAAATCTATTCTATAAAATACGGCGCAACTCCATGACTTTTATGACAGTGTGAATGACAGTTATTGACGGGTTTTGAAATAAGAACTGTCGTTACAATGAAGGTTATATGTCTAAAAAAGAGGTATGCAATAGTTAGAAATTCAGTTTTCGTTCACCTTGCCTGATGAGAGGAACGAGATGGTGTATGCTCGTATTGCTCATCGCCTGACCCAAGCCCCTGCGGTGTCTCAGCGAGACAGCTTTGATAGCACTTATTTAACGAGTTGTATCTACTCTTCCTGTGTGATTGTTTTTCATATGGTCAAACCTTTGAGTATGGATTCTTGATTCCCTACTCAAGTTTCAAACAGGGCCATAAAATATACTTTCTTTAGGTACCATTGGAATGTCACTGGCTACTTTGATGAATAATGAAAAATCTATGACATGACATTGGCTGTCTGATCCTGTTTTCTGTCTTGTCACGCTTGACATATTAATACACGTTTGTTGAACAAGGGTTAATTTTTTTTTAACTTGTTTTGACTACACGATCACTGCAATCATGGCAAAACCCCTTCAAAAGGAACGGGAAAACCGGTCGGCAGACAAGAAGGATTTGACCTTCCACCCGTACACCATCACTCCGGAAAGTGCGCACACTTCCATACTACTGCTGGAGTCGGCTGAACCTGAGATATTATGCCAGGTATAATAGAGACACCTAGGAACGTAGACCCCAGCGATGGTCAGACAGACCAGTAGTGAAATTTCTCGAGATCCCGATTAACACAGTATGCAAGTGCCGGACGCCTGCAACAACTTCGCTGTCAACAGTTTACCTCTATCGCTCCAAAGGTCACCGGCACCCTTACATTTAGAGCCATGAACACACGTTATGGTGCGCCGCCGCACCCCAGGTCATCTCGCCGGACTACCGACCACACGATGAGTGCGGCGCCCCAATGTTTTGCAGGTACCGTAGCACCACTACCACTCCGGCGCTGCAATACTTTCACCCCTCCCCTCCTCGTCTCGATCCCGATGCGTGTGCGGGGCAGTGCCGGAGGGCACCGGACGGCGCCCTTGTGCCTTACCATACATTTTTATATGTACCAAACAGGAGCGGCACCTGTCAGACGCCGCACCACAACGTGTGGCATGGCCCTTGCTCTCTCTGCGAGAAAATGCAGGCGCTAAAGCAGTCCGGTTTTATATCCAGTCGGACGCCGTGGTTATATCCAGTCTAGCAAGTCAAAATCGATTGAATCATTTTCTCATGTAGGCTTTTATGCTCTTGTGTCCCTTGATACTTCTTACACACAAACTTTTAGACCCTCCGAGCGATCACGAAGTTCTCAGCGCAAGACATGATGAACCGCACGGTTCTGTACAACCTGGGCGCCATCAGGTACATCTTGCCGCACGTGGAGCACCCGGAGCTGAACATCAAACGGTTCGCGCTGAAAGCGCTGGCGCAGCTCTGCCAGCTGCCGAAAGGTCCGGAGCAGGTGCTGGCCAACTCTATGAACTTGAGAAAGGTTGCGTTTATGCTGGTTAAGGTGAGACGAATCCCATATTAAGTCATTTGTTCACCATTGCATAACACATCGACTAAGGAATTCAAGCCGTGCTTTTTTAACAGTCTTACCCGGTTCTCCACGTATACACCGTGATTTATAACCGTCCTCCATCCTCCTTCCATATCTTTCATATCAGTTCCAGTCAGGTAATTCCTTGGATGCGGGCGGCACAGGATCGATCTGTGTGGAGAACATTGGGGGAGGCTTATGTCCAGCTGTTGACGTCTATTGGCTGAAATAATGAGTAGGTACACCCTTTAAAATACTTCCGTTTTATCTCTAGATGGAAGATGTATTTGTCCTTGAGTTCGCGTCTCTAGTTCTATCAGAGCTGACGCGAGAACCGCTCGGCTGTGAGCAACTAGTTTCGGCCAATATTCTTAGCAGTCTTTTCTCGAGGATGAAGAATAGCTTGGACCCTGATGTTCAGAAGAATTGCTTACAGGTAACTATTTATTTATGTACACATGTGCTATCATTGTATCTACCAAATGACTTGCTTATTTTCAAGTTACACCTAATCCCGAATAAGCCGAAGACTGTGCGTCATAGAGGTGTTGCTGTAGAAAAGCGGCTCCCGTGGTCTTCGAACCACCCGCTGTTGCGAAGCAACAGCTTATACAGCAGGATAAAACGACAAGATGCTGAAACCCAATGACACGCTAAATATTTCCCGTTTGCGTTCGGAACAATATAGGTACATTACGTAGTTGGGTGATGTAAAACCAAAAAAGGAATTTGTCGCCAACCCTGAAAAATATCGGTGGGATGGAATGGAAGACATTAATTATCACTTTTAAAGCACTTATTTACTTCCATTTGAAGACCCTGAGTAACCTCCTTGATGACCCCATTTGCGCATCCGAAGTGACCAAGAATCAGCAGTTCAGCTGGCCTTCCCTCCTGGCGCTGATGCAGAGCAAGTACTTGGCCATCCAGCACGCAGCCCTGAGGACTGTGGACCAGCTGATATGTAGGTACAAGGATCAAGTGGTGCAGAGGACGTTCAGGGCTTCTACTGGTGTGCTGGACCTTTGTGATATATTGGAGGTTAGTCTGTTAAACAGCATTGCATACCTACTATCAGTTTCTCTTAAAGAAAAATGTGTATAGAAAAATGTCAGTAGTTAACATAACGTAGGATATCCTATTTTTGGCGGATGCCAAAGGATCGATCAGTTTGGAAATCTTTGGGGAAACATAATTATATTTTCAACTGTAGTGTACGCATTTATTGGTTGAAATATTTTATTTTTTTAGTGGACTTCTGTTTCCTCGCTTAGACTCCTACTTGGTCCGTTGTGATTGTCGGGTATTGGCTATTCTAGCCAGCTTAACTCCGTCCAGAAGCGCATAAAGTTTCTGGGAGCTTCACAGACATCGCTGATTGACCTTGCTGGTCCAATGATGGTCCTGTTATTCCTTCTCAACAGTCGTACGAGTTCCGTGACGTCCACACTCAAGTGCTAGGCGTATTACGCAACTACGTCGAGACGGAAGAGAATGCTGCCCACCTGTACCAGTCGGGCTGTATACTGCGGCTCCTGGCTTACCTGGAGATGGCGCTGCCAGCTATGAAGCCGCACTGTTTGGCTGTGCTGACGAAGATGTCATTTACTTCAAATGGGAGAGATGTAAGGGAGCTGCTTAACGTTCGATTTTACAGATATAGAGTAGAGAACGCCCAGATGAATGTACCAGCCGTCTTTTACTTGTAATGGAAAGATGCTATTGCATGTAAAAAACCATTTAGATGGCGTACTAAGTGCAATAGTTCAACTCAAACAGCATTGGTTGTTTTGTTCGTCGAATTAATGTTTTTTTTTTCAAAATAACCAATCACCTTGTAGCTAGAGCCCCATCCTATACGCCCTTAAGGAACTTTTTCACTTTCCCGTAACCTGATCGGAGGGCGTATACGTTCGGAGGGCGCACTGAGCACGTTGTCGCACGTTCCAATACTAGCGCACTAATCCAGGTTCGCGGTTATAAAGTGCCAATGCACTTGTTTGTACCTACCTACACAACATCTACATCTTTATGTACCTACCCTATTCATTATGAATAAATTATTTTGTATTTGTATTTGTGCGATTTTTTTTGCCTAAAAGTGTCCATCTTTATTTCAGGCACTGTTTCAAACCGGCACAGACCTGGTGTTCTGCCACCAGTTGCTCAGCTCCAACGTGGAACTCTTGGCGGATGCAGCGATGGGCGTTGCCAACATGACGAAACTGCTTCCCGCGGCGGTTAGGATGTCCGACACCAATATCATTGAAGCTCTTTGTGGTGAGTTTTGAGTCTGTCACTGGACTTAGTCTTTTGCCACCGGCAGATCAGCTCCAATGTGAAGCGATCGTAATGATACCATTATAATCAGGTTTTTTTAAAGAACTACCAATAGGACATTTTAATTTATTTCTATTGTTTACTTTCTGCATATTTAAAATAACCGTGGGAGAACCACGCTTCGGCATAAATGTTCTGGCTCGACCGGAGTATTACCACGGCAGAAGACCACACAGAAGTCACAGAAGACCGGCGCGGCGTAAAGCAGCGCCTACGCTGTGTTTCGTCGAGTGACTGAGAGGGTTCCGGAGACAAATCCTATAGATAGCGTTACGTTGATGGCAGGTCCAATAACGAGTGGATTGGTTATATTTGACGTATCATGTCAAAATTATGAAATTATGGTTTGAAACAACCGTTATAGGTTGGCAACGCTCTTGTAACTCTACTGGTGTTGCATGTGTCTATGGGCGGCGGCAATCGCTTACCATCAGGTGATCCGTCTGCTCTACCTATCACATAAAAAAGTAACAATGTTTCGTGCCAGCCATCCTGGGCGACGACGCGGCGGTGTGGTTCTACATCCGCATGAACTCGCTGCGCGCGCTGGCCGAGCTCTGCCGCATCATCCCGAAGGCTGCCTTCAGCCTGGTCGAGCCCAAGACCTTCGCCGCGCTGAGGAATATTAATAAAAAGTGTGAGTTACTTAGGTTGTAGCCTATGTGTCACTCTGATGTATAAGCTATTTGTGGTAAAGTTCATTCAAATCCATCAGTAGTTTTTACGTGAAAGAGAAACAATCATCCATACATCCATACAAACTTTCGCCTTTATAATAGTAGTAGGAATACTATAGGATAGTAGTAGGATTGTGGACATAAATTGTAGTTTATACATACTGTATCTGTGAACATTTACATCCCTTTTACCACGTGTTCTATCAGCCATTCTGAACAACATTTGTTCAACAACTTTTCCAAATTCTTAGAAATAATTTCGACTCCCATACAAAGTGACCAGTCACGTGACCGACTTTGTATGGAAAGATGAAATTTTTTTATGCGAATTTTCAAAAGTCATCGAACAAATGTTGTTCAGAATGGTTGGTAGATCACGTGGTTAAGGGATGTAAATGTTCACAGATACACCCTGTATATGAGGGTCTTTGATATACTTAATTTATTAATAGGTACCCTAATAAACACTTGACAACAACCCTACCATGTGCCATTGTGCCTTTCCACCAGGTGCCATTGTGGTCAAACGTTAGCCAATAAATAAAAATAAATAATCCCATCCTCCCCTTTCCATTCCCGAACAACCCGTGCTGGATAGCGTTGCCATCCGCATACATCTAGACACTGCCGGCGCGCCAAGAGCACCAAGCACCAAGAGGTTTAGCTCCTCATTCCTGCCCCGAGCCATCAAGTCGAGGAAATCCCTTCAAGTTCATGACGTGATTCCTCCTTAAAATCCTGGGTTTTAGGCGGGGCGTGAAATGGCATCTCAGCAGGCCTTCAGGGTGAGGATGACAGACTCAATGGACACTTTGTCTGTTCTTTTGTGCCTGTCAACCTCATATTTGGATCTCACGGCCGCTTACCATCAGGCGGAGTGAGGCCATCTTGATTGTCCTCAATCCTAACCAATATTATAAATGCGAAAGTAACTCTGTCTGTCTGTTACTCTTTCACGCCAAAACTATTGAACGGGCAGAAAAACACCTTTTCGACCAACATTAATCCTAACTTATGACATAAGAATTATCAAACTGTCGAGGTCTATGGTAGCCGCCGGCGGCTTATGTACCTACTCAATAGCCGGGCAAACAACCCTAGCATAATATGTCAACGAACCTTTTCTAAATACAAAATCAGGTCAAAGTCTAACTTCTGTGTGTAATTATTTTGTGACACTACGAGTAGACTGTTCAAATAATATTAACACGTTTTGTATTCTCAGTCAAAGATAACCCGATAGAAGCGCAAAGACTGGCAGTCCAGTGCTACATCAACCTGCAGAACTATCACGTCAGCACCAAGGCGATGCTCAACCCTGACTTCATGCAGGAACTGCTAAACATCATGACGGTACGCACGCTAACAATTATGTATTACATTATGAGAATGGAATTAATCTACTAGCTCTTGGCCGCGGCTTCCACCAAGCTGGAATTGGTACACTCAAGTTCAAAAATATGTATACACTTTAGGACCTTGTCACAATACATATTTATAAGAAAGTGGAAGTCGTTTTCTTAAACATATATACTGTGACAAGGTCCTAAAGTGTATACATATTTTTGAACTCGACTGCCTACCACCCTAAGATGCTGTAATATTGGCTCGGAGATGGAAGATGCCTGTTCACTTATACCTTAAAGATGATTTACTAATAACTTAAATGACCTCGGCAAAAGATTCCCTGCTCTCCGCTTTATAAATGAGGAATGAATAAAAAAAAACAGTGCCCAATGAAATGATATAACAAAATTTTGTACAGCGTATTGACATACATCTCAAGATTATGACCTGCACGGTTCTCAGCGGCCTGATGGCAGACGACATGGCGAAGGAACTGTTCACGTCGCGCAATGGAGAAGAGGTTAGCATTCCTTATACGTCAACTGGAAAGGCGAATCACTTGCGTGACGCAATCGACTCTTAGCGCCATCTATTGGTGCTGGTCTAAGTTACCATGCGAGAGATACGTTTCAGCATAAATGGGTCGTTCGGAGTGATACCACGGCCTCACAAAGCTGGCGTGAAGCAGCGCCTGCGCTGTGTTTCGCCGAGTGAGAGGGTAGCGGAAGCCCAATCGGGGGAAAGGGAGTTTCCGGGAGGGGTCCGTATGCCAAGAAGGCGGGAAGGATCATGGGAAGGTTATCCCTTAATAAGACATAGGAAGAATAGTTCACAACTGACTTTAAACCTTACCTATCATGACCTAGGAGCGAAAATCAATGACATTTTTCCTTGACTTATGGCCTATTAAGGGTTATTACAGCAGATTATGCTTGAGGGGAGATTTCCCGATATTTTTGGCCACAGATTGCAGCGTAGTACCTATATGATTAAGTGCGTGTACTTTCCTCCTCTAAATCCTTCAACAAAATCATGAATTTATGTTATGAAACAACGTCAAGTTGGACCTGACGTCAACGTAACGCCATCTATCGGATTTTGCATTTGCAAGAACCTTCATTGCCTCAGGTGGTATCCAGCAATTTGCGTATAGAGCACATCGGGCTCCGCACGGCGCTGTGCACGCTCATAGCCTGCAGCGTCACCGACGACGGAGCCGACGTCTACCTAGAGCTGGGGACTATACATTAGTAAGTGGTCCCCTCCTGATTATATTCTTAGGTGGTATCCTCCGATCGTATAGGACCATGGCTGCAGGTGCCTATGAGCGGTGGCAATCATCACGATGGTAAGCGAAAATAATAACCAAAAACCGTGTAGATGGACCTCAGTCTAACAATACGCCATCTAGGGGATTTTTCAAACGCCATAGCCCCTATTGCTTACCATCAGTGATCCGTCTGCTCATGAGCTACTCACCCATACCATAAATAAAATACAAACGCGTTTTTCACAGTTGTAACTGCGCTCGACTGCATCGATGTTATATCACGTTTGGATCGCTGAAAAAATCTTAATGAAAAATTTCCCCTTACTTGCAAAAGCGACCAAATTTACCCACTAAAGCGATACAGGCCATAAAAAAATGTCTGCTCCCCCACTCCATAAAACGCTCCAGACATCTTTTTGTGGCATGCAGTTGATTCTGTCACCAGTGGGGAAAATATGTAAATCATTCAAAACCAGCTAACCTGATGATACTCTCCTCAGTATGGTGGGCAACCGGTTGGCGCGGTACGTGGTGGGCGCGTGGGAGGCGGCCCTGGAGGCCATCTTCAGCCACCACCCCTCGGCCAAGCTCGCCTACACCGGCCGCTTGGACATCAACGACTTTACTCAGGTAACAGCACAAAGGGGCCCAATTGTTAGAAAACTTCAAACGTCGGCAAACATCTCTGGGTAGGTGCCCCAAAATATCAGCCGGACCCATTGAAAAGACGAGCTGTCCGGATTGTTAGGATGCCGATCTCACGGATAAAATTGGAGTCGATGGAGATGCGATGAGATTTTGGTTCTCTTTGCATCTTCTACTTACAGACTTTTCCATGGAGAGTGCTCTGAGGAGCTGTTCACCATTCTACAATCGCACGACTAGACGCCGCGGTAAGCTCCACCCATACTACCTTCAACCATTATTTTCCAGAACGCTACGCTTCCAGCGCTCATTTGTCCCGCGCGCGTGCAAATTGTGGAATGACCTTCCAGTTGTGGTGTTCCCTGATCGCTATGACATGTCCTTTTTTAAACGAGGTTTGAAAAGAGTACTTCTTTCACGATAGGCAGAGGCTTTGCCTCTTCATTGTTGTTGTCTATGAGCGGCGGTTGCCATTTACCGTCAGATGGCCCATCTGACGGTAAATGGCATGCTTATTTGCCTACTTCAACAAAAAAACTATCAGGTGCACAATTTCTCGTTTGTCGCGTCAAGCGTAAAATAAATGCAAATTTTGTTCCTCAGGAAGGTTTTTACGTGCAGAAGCGTCTAGGGGAATCGTTCCCCACGATCAAGGCGGTGATGGAGCGGCCGGCGCCGCACAGGGACCCCGTGTTCATCTGCATGTTCCACCAGCCGCACACCGACGTCGGCTCGGGACTGGACATCAGGTCGCCTTGTGAGTTTCTGTCTGGCTCGAAGGACCAAAAATATTATAAACCCCCAACGGAATCTCCATGATAATTTTTTCACCAACCGCGCTTTAAAGTCACTTCGGGAGTTTCGGGACTGGATATTATGTCGCCTTGTGAGTTTCTGTCTGGCTCGATGGACCAAAAATATCATATACTTCCAGATACCGTTGTTTATCTGCAAGTTATACCAGCCCCACACCGACGTCGGCTCGGGACTGGATATTAGATCGCCTTGTGAGTTTCTATCTGGCTCGAAGGACCGAAAAATATCATAAACCCCCATCGGAATCTCCATGTTCATTATTTCACCAGCCGCGCTTCAGTCACTTCGGGGCTGGATATTAGGTCGTCTTGTTGATTTCTATCAGCTCGAAGGACCAAAACAATCATAGACCCTCCTCGAAAACCCGACGATGATAAGTCATGGTTACACTTTGAAACTATCCGATATCTCGGTTTATAACTTAGAAATTTTTATTTGCCTTTATTAGATCGTCAGTCAGAATCGAGGATCGGAATGAGTTCCTCGTCCAGGCTTCGATTCCCGCCGCTGCCTGACGATCAAAACCTGCGGTCTTACTTGCTCAAGCTACGCATTTGGTTTGGAGATCCGTAAGTAATAAATAAGTAAATTCACACATATTCTAGAAAGAAACACGAATGAAAGTAATTACAAAATGTTATTTTTATTTCAGAGCAAAATCTCTACATTACTTCGAGATAGAAAATGCGCATTATGAAGTTAGGTAAGTCTACATTTGTTGTGCCCTGTGTAAAAAAATATATTCTTATTTCAATCATAAACGTAATAACACAAAATACATATTGACACAGAAGGCTGACTGCCCACTAAGAGCTAAAAATATGTCATGTACTCACGCATGCGCACTAACGGGCAAAAACGCCTTTGCGACCACATTAATCCTAACTTATGACATAAGATTGTCAAACTGTCGAGGTCTATGGTAGAGGCCGCGCGCTTATTACCTACTCATGCCGAGCAACAACCCTAGCATAATTATGTCAACGAACTCTTCTTAATTCAAAATCAGGTCAAAGTCTAACTTCTGTGTGTAATTATTTTGTGGTAATAATACTCTTTTGCGAAGTGACAAAATTTAACCTTCAACTTTATGTAACAACAACATTCAACGTTAAGAACATTCTTATTTCTTATTCTTATTTCTATAAGAATGATTTTTTTCACTCCGCAAAATTTTATTTCGTTTATACATACTTACTTATTAAGAGGAAAGAATTGCTTTCTGAATTGGACATTTCAATTTGGACAATTTGTGTCATAGATACCGCGAGAAATGCGAAGAAGTGTCGTCATCCCTAAAGCAGAAGGCGTCGCTGCTGGCAGAGTTCGTGGCCGAGCAGATGAGCGGCCTCGACCAGGAGCGGGACTGCTCCACTGCCAGCGTGGACCTGCATCTGACTGATATTATGGTAAACACTATCCGAGTGACGTCACTAATGACAGTTGTCCTCACTTCGTTTTGAGACATTTGTTTCACCTTATGCCAATAGATGGCGCCCTATACAAAAAATAATATTCACCAGACAATAATATATGGAAGGTTGATTTATATTTTGATTATTTTGATAATCTAACATGCTAAGAGGATACATAAGTAGTTGTTACGTATTATGAGGGCTTTAGGATAATACGACTAAATTGTAACGGTGTATACTGTATAACAGTCTAAGTCTAAGAGACGCCAAAAAGATACCTGCTCAGGAACATGCCGGGACACGGTGTGTCTCGCCGCTAGTTTTTTGTTCGCCGAACTGACAACCGCTGGGGTACACGAGTTCTGGAATGGAGTGACGTGTAGCGGAGAATGGCTGGCTAAAAGCTGGATGCGAGTAGCGATTCGTTGACGCGATCGCATTGACAGGCCTATATCCAGCAGTGAACTGTAACAGGCCAATGATGAAATGTTTTCCCACTCCTTTACCCAGGTAGGCCTCTTGGCCTATTGGCTAAGCCCTCATGGCTTTGGGATTGAAACAACTAAAATTACACTGTGTGTATAGCAATATAAGAGACGTCATAAAGATCCCCGCTCAGCTATTTTCCGGGACAGGTGTGTAATATAATAAACCTTGAATATTTCGCTTGTTACCCAGTCGGAGCTACAATCGTCGGTAGTGGGTCTGGGTTGGGTCCGCTGCGGCGGCGCGCTGGAGCGCGCGCTGCTGTACAAGGCGCTGGCGGACCGCAGCGGGCTGCCGTGCGCGCTGCACCGCGCTGGTGGCGCCCACGCCTGGTGCGAGGTGGCCGTGCCGGAGCTCGAGAAGGTAATAGCAAATGGTCATTTTAATCGTGGATGAATCGCGCTGGAATGAATCGGCTCGACCGAAGTTTACAGCCACACAGAAATCCGGCGTTATAGAGCTCTTACGTTGTGTTTTGTCAAGTAAGTGAAGTTACCGGAGGCCAAATTGGGGGGAAAGGGTGGCAGCCCACTTGTGACCATCAGGTGACCAGTCTGCTTGTCTGCGACCTATCACATTAAAAAATCCCACTGCGAAATTCCGAGCTACCTATGTTTTTTGTGATAAAATATACGCGACGAACAGATGGATCGCCTGATGGTAAGCGATTACCTACCACCACCCATGGACACCCGCAACACCAAAGACAAAGTTAGAAATGCGCTGCCGACCTGAATCGATATTGATGTTTACATTGAAATATCTCCAGGGCGAAGTCCCAGACAAAGTGGAGAACTATCCCGCCGGGTTGCTCCGCGCGAACTACGTGGTGGACCTGATGGAGAGGCCGGGGCGGCTGCTGGCGCGCGGCGGGCGCGAGGCGGCGCGCGTGTGCGGCCCGGCCTGCGCGCCGCCCTACACCGCGGCCAGGCTGCCCGACGTGTGTCGCTGCGAGAACTGAGCGACTGGTGATGTTTAGGTAGCTATAATTATACGGGACCACTCAAGAGGCTACAATGACGAAAACTGAGCGACTGATGAGGAAACACTGATGTTTAGGGAGCTATAATTATAATCACGGGACCACTTAAGAGGATACAATGACGAAAACTGAGCGACTGATGAGGAAACACTGTTTAGGGAGCTATAATTATAATCACGGGACCACTTAAGAGGATACAATGACGAAACTAGCGCCGCCAACCTATTTACACTGATTATGGCGACATTATGTTATGCATGTAAACTCTGATTTTTAATCATGTGGAGTAAACAGACAGATGTCAATGTGTCATCCCCATACATTATCACTCAATTTGACAGATGCAAAATGTCAAAATGTATAAAAACTTGACATTTTTATCTGTCAGTTTACTCCACATGATTTAAAACCAGAGTATAGATCATTGAACTGAACTACTCATACCTACATTTTACACCAACTATATTTTGTGTAGTGCGTTTTTGGGCGTGCCCAAAATATGTGATCTTAAAGTTGTGATATGAGAATCAAGTTATTCTTTCAGCCATGTTTCTTAAATTGGAAGTCTTTTGATTAAAATAAACACTATAGATACATAGCTATAATGGGGACCCACACCACAAAATATAAAGGACACAGAAACTAGACTGCCCACTAAGAGCTAAAAACATGTCATGTACTCACGCATGCGCACTAACGGGCAAATATGCCTTTTCGACCACATTAATCCTAACTTATGACATAAGATTGTCAAACTGTCGAGGTCTATGGTAGAGGCCGCGCGCTTATGTACTCATGCCGGGCAACAACCCTAGCATATGTCAACGAACTCTTCTAAATTCAAAATCAGGTCAGTCTAACTTCTGTGTGTAATTATTTTGTGCCCACACTGCGAATTTATCCCGCCAGATGGCGCATCGTCGATCCGGACACTGTCACCTGTCAATTTTATACAATATGTCACGATTTATAATCAGGTTTCTTTTAATACGACCCTAATTATGTCATTGTGTTCAGTACCAGGCTGTTTGAATCGTGGTAATAACCTTTTCCCAAAAGACTCAGTATGGAAAAAAAATTGGGAAGAAAAAATGTATTTTATCGACCATTTTGAAGGCAAAATTAATTTCCAAAAAAAAATCTGCAAATGTGACCTTGTGATAAAACTAGGTAAGTATTTTAAATAAAATCAATATTTATGCTTAAAAGTTGTTTTATTTCGTTAAAAGGCAGTTTCAGTTCCAGTTTCGTTCGTCACAACATTTTACAATAAATAAGTCCTTTACTCATACTTTTTCATATAATTTTTACAAGGCACGTTTCACGAAGACACACAAATTGCACTAAAATTGGACGGACACAATCACAAACATTATGTATAGGTAAATACTTAAAAATAAACTTGTTTGGAATAAACGCATGCCTATAAAATTTTAACTTAACAATTTAATTTTACTTTAGAATCACAATGACTTTAGTTCAAACGATTGATTCGAATATTCAATTCTCGATTTATCATTTTTATCGATTGAAAACGCACTTACGAATCTTTAACGTTTGCTTAGCTATCTATTTATTGCTTTATAAGATGAGAAAATACACGTTCATTTATGTTGACGTAAAATACTTCTATCGATTGTCACTTTTTTACCGCACTCGGAAACGTCATTTAACCTTAATGCTTATTATCTTGATTACAAAATATAGTCTTTACTTAAATGACAATAAAGGATTAATTAACGTCTTTGAGTGCGGCAGTTAATGTGTTAGTTTAGCATGCGAATATTCATAACATTGTACTATATAATACTTAAGATATAGTATAGTTGCTCGATACCTCTGAGGTAACTTACAGAACATGCAATAATGCATTATTAACATACACATTAAAACTTAAAATACAATCTAGTACTTAGTACTAAATTCATAAAAATCGTGCTTACGTATAAGCTTTGTCTAAAATGGTACGGTCGCCTGCACATCAAGTTACTACAATCTGTCAAATTTCTTCAATCGAACCTCACTTTTATGTCAAACGTGTTTGGTTCAATATCAACTGAGGAAATTTGACAGATTGTAGTAACTTGATGTGCTGGCCACTGTACATAATCATATAAACAATAGAAAAAACTATAATATATAAGTGCAAAATAAGTCCCTATTTTAATTCATATGGGACATAGTTCATGATTATTAAAAATCACTATCATTCTAATTTTTAAAATTACATTTTATATAGCAAATCAGTCTAGAATATAAAACTGGTAATGGCTATTGCAATAAATTAATTGCAATTTTACTTAAGATGATAATGTATAGATGCAGTTTAGGCATGATTGACAGTAGTGCCTATAGGAATGATTAAGTTTAAATAAAATAGTAAAATATTTTAAACAGTTTTAAGTATTTTTTGTCTTTTGTAAATATAGAATTGTTCATGATATACCTACTACGCAAACATTGAATGGTGAGATTGGGTAATATTTATGTTGGGGCCTATAATTATTTACGCTAGAGATGACAAACGAGCCAGCGACTAAGTAGACTTTTGGTAAATTGAGGAAGAAAAAAAAATATCATCCCTTATGTTTATCTAATCTGTTTGTTACATTTTGTTCTTTTCTCATGAAAATGTCGTTTCGTTTTATTCTTTTAACCCCCCAGTCCCCTCCCCAAAGCTAAAACCAGGCTACGCCTATGCCGTCTGGCACGAGTCTCCGCGTTTCCTACACCATAGTATAGTCCGAGGCAAGAAAGTGTAGTTATGACCTTGAGTGCGCAGAAACCAATTTTGATAGAAAGTCTTCTTTTTTACAAGTGCGCAAAATAACGGTCATCGCTATAATTTCGTGCCTGCAGCTATAGTTAGTCGTTATCACACGGTGTCGCGGTGGTCTGTAGCGCTACCATGAGTTGGCATCGAAAAGTAACGTAACGTTACTACAGTCGATAGCGAGTAAACGGGCGTCGAATAGATTTCAATTGAACACGTAAAACTCGCTAGCGTTAGCTCGATAGCGAGTGCGTTATTGTTTACGCAGAAAGCTATCGAAAACTATCGCTTTTTCTCTTTCATTGTGATGCATTTGAAAGAGACAGCAATAGTTTACGTTATGTCAGTTTTCAATGTCAACTCGTAGCGCTACGTAAACGCTACTCGCTAGCGAATACGTTTCAATTTGACAACTCGATACTACAGATTTTAGTTTCTCAAGTGACCGCTAGAGGCGCTGTACACTTTTTCATACATTTTTTTACAGACGCTAGCGAGTTCTGTCACTGTAAACTCATGGTAGCGCTACTGTTTCCTATAACGTAGTAGTAGAACTAGTTTCCCCCTACACGGTGGTCTGCGGCACGCCCTGCACTATGGTGGTGCGCGAGCGCGCGCGCGGCAGCGGCTCGGGCGCGCGGCTGACGTCCTTCAGCGACAGCGCCGAGCCCGTCGACGCCTGCGACGCCGGCCGCGTGCCCGGCTGGCTCGTCTGAGGACGAGAAACGAGTTGTAACTATCGCGTGGGATAAATCCGCTAGATGGCATATTAGGGTGCGTTTCCACAAAAGCGGAGATGTGGAGTTGAGCAAAGACTTTTTTAAAATTGACCAATCACATTGCTCATCAGAGATGAGATTGGTTAATTTTTATTTAGTCTCCGTTCAACTCCATATAGCTCTACTTCGAAACGCACCCATAAACTGAAGTCCAAATTTAACGTCACTGGTTGTTTATTGACATTTTTTTTGTGATAGGTGGCAAACAAGCAGACGAATCACCTGATGGTCCGGCTCGACTGGAGTGATACCTTGGCCTCACAGAAGACCGGCGTGAAACAGCACCAGCGTTATCTTTCGTTGAATGGGGGTACCGCAGGCCCAATTGGGGGGAAAGTTAAAGATAGACAGCGCACTTGTGATTTTACTGGTGCTGCAGGTGACTATGGGCGACAGCAATCACCTCTAGGTGATCCGTCTGCTCGTCTACCACCTATTACATCCTAACTAATATTATAAATGCGAAAGTAACTCTGTCTGTCTGTCTGTTACTCTTTCACACCAAAACTACTGAACGGATTTAAATGAAATTTGGTATACAGATGATTTAGACCCCGAGAAAGAACATAGGCTACTTTTTATTGCGAAAAGGGGGTTGTAAGGGGTAAAAAAGGGGGTAAAAAGTTACTTTTCCACGCGGACGAAGTCGCGGGCGGCCGCTAGTACAAAATAAAATGCTGTACTCACCGCACGGCTGATGGTCTGCGGCGTGGGCGGCCGCTTGACGGGCACGTCCCGATACTCGTAGATATTGTCCCGGGACTGCGTCGTGTTCTCGATGCCCGGGTCCGGCCCCTCCGGGACCATGAAGATGTCGTCGCTGTAGTACCGGTCCGTTTCCCTGGTAAAGTAATGGAAATTGTCTAAAATATAAGTGCCATTACCCTAATAAAAATGTGGACACATTATCTGCCTTAGAATGGATCATGCGTGGAAGATATACATTTTGAAAATACACATTTTGTGATTTCAAATGCCAGCGGGCTGTAACCGTAAAGGGTCATTTTCATTGGTCGTATATGTCGGTCGTTAACGAATATAGCTGGCGGCAGGAAAAAATAGCGATGACCGTTATTTTGCGCACTTGTAAAAAAGAAGACTTTCTACTAAATTTGCTTTCTGCGCACTCAAGGTCATCACTATTGTTTAATGCCGCAGAATATACTCCCGTCCATGCAGGAAGTTTGGGTTTCTCACACACATGCGGTTGGTGACGACCAATGAAAATGCAGGCTTATGTTAGCATCCAGTTGCGCAACTCATATAATGACCAATAAATATATTTATTACTTTATTTGAGCTTAACTTGATTGGTGTAAGACTTTAAATACCTTACCGTAAAAATCTGAATTCCTGGCGGCTTTGACATAATACGAGAACATTATTACATTGATTTGATAACTGATCAAATACATAAAACAAGACATTACGAAACATCCAAAACCAAAAAAACAAGCATTTGTATACTTTTCAAGCAAAATGAGAGTATTTGAACATGAAAAATAAGTTACACGGAGATAAATGTGAGTGTGTCCAACTATACCGGCATTGGTTGTTTTATGACAGTGTATTCGAAAGATAATTCAGAAAATAATTACAGAATATTTTATTTAAAGTTACAATATTTTTTTGATATGTAGGCTAAAAATCTGCCGGATACTTTAAGTGTAGGCTAATCCGCAAATATACAGATTTTCGGCTTTGTCGTCGTTGGGTAAAAAGTGGGGAGCGCTAAAAATATTTTATTTTCAATGTGGGCAGTATACGAAATAAGTTTGTCTCTGTTTTATGACAAGAAATATCTTTCTTTTTTTTTTTGTAAAAACAACCAATGCCAATTAAATTAGACCTTACTCATGAAAGCCATGTAACGAATTGTCGTTCTTAAAACCTAGTAACAAAAAGCGAGTGGTATGCGCAGTTAACAAGCATTTAGTGTTATTGTGTTAAAGTCTACCTACACAGCCGGTACCATTTTCCATTTCGGGGGTGCAGCCCTGTTACAGAATGTTAAAAGTTTATGTTAGTTCACGTTATAAATGATAAAATGATTATGTGAGGTAATGTATGAGTACTGTTAAACTAGGAACAGAACTACTTCTAAAGTCCGCTTACGCCGGATGGTAAAGATTAAATCATTAATTCCGCGATAGTTATTCCCATAGTAAACTATTTAACACCCCTGGTGGTAAGCGCTACTTCGATATGCGCAAGAAAATTAAAAATTTAGTTCCGTATTAACGAATAAATCGAGATGACAGTGCTTAATCTTGACACGCGCAAGTGGACCTTATAGTATTACATATTAAATATTAAGAAGGGTAAATAAATAAGTAATATATTTACAAGTACAACCAAATGTAAGGTTAATATTTAAATGTGGGAGACGTCGACATTGTGGGATGGAGGTGGTATGATGAGAGGGTTACGGGGGTAGATGGTGGTATTTGTTAGTTTGGGCTAAGTTTGATGTTAACTCTCCTCCGTTTACCCCTCACACCGAACTCTCCAATACTGTCAGAGTATTTTTTCTGCTAGAACAATCTAGTTACACTTTCACTTATGAGTAGGTACTTTTTTAAATTAGTATCGGTTACAAAAAATACTGGAAACAATATAATTTGTATGGCTTACCTTTTAGCATTCCTCCACAACATACAACAGACCACGAGGAGCACGATGAGCACGAGGCAGAAGCTCGAGACGGACCAGAACGCTATCTGTAGAGGCTGCTTTGGCTCCCACCAGAACTGGAAACAAAATCAACAAATGAAAGCCAATCCATTTATAATATGACACATAATAGGTTAGACATATTGACATTCATAAGTGTTCTGTATGGACCTAAATTGAATAAACTATTTTCATTTCATTTCATTTCAAACGTGTGGTGATAAAATGCACGCACAGCAATATGGCGTTGCTTACAAGCCTATGACGTAATTAAAATTCCTGACAGCTGTCATTTTAAGGTATATTTGTCAATTACTTATCCGCTGCTGTGGAAAGTTTTTAGTTACATGGCGAAATATTTATTTGTAAGTTTTAGTAAAAATGCAAAAAAAAACATCACATGATTTGGACAGCCCCCAAAATGAACAAGCGACGTGACCGACTTTGTATGAAAAGGTTTTTTATTTATATATGAATTTCCAAGAGATATAATAAATAGAACAAATGTTGTTCAGAATGGTTGAATACAATGTATATTGTTATTTATGGAATAAATACTTATGACTTATAACACTTGGTTAAAGGGATGTAAATTTTTACAGATACACTCTGTATATAACGCCTTTCGCGGAGTCGCGCCCTCGACACTCACCTCCCAGTAACTGCTAATCTGTGTTTCGTGCGTTGAGCTAGCTAATCAACTTACTGTTTGGTGCATCGCTGATCGTGATAGTTACCTCAGTAAAGGGCGGGTAGGTGGGCAGCAGACGGCCTATAACGGACGGCAGGTACATGTTCCAGAAGGCCAGCTCGGTCTGGCGGTAGTTGAGCTGGACGCTGGAGTTGAAGGTGGTGTTGAGTCATTCCTTCATGAGATTTTTCTCGATTTTTTCTCTTTCGTGGAACGAACTGTACGCGTCATGATAGTTACCTCAGTGAAAGGCGGGTAGGTGGGCAGCAGACGGCCGATAACCGAGGGCAGGTACATGTTCCAGAAGGCCAGCTCGGTCTGGCGGTAGTTGAGCTGGATGCTGGAGTTGAAGGTGGTGTTGAGGTTGAGGTAGCGCAGCTGCCCCGCGCGCGCCGCCTCGAAGTGCACGCCCAGGATGCGCGAGCGGGTCGGGTTGCTGGGGAAATAGACCTTATCTATAATAACATAAGAGTGGAAACCAAATGCAATTTTTCGTTGGCTTATGCCCTATTAAAGATTAAAGGGGGCAATCGTGTGTGAAAAATCAGCTAGATAGCATACAGTCAACAGCAAAAGTAGATACCCCACAAGATTTTGAACCTTAGCTATCATTGCATAAGAGCAAAAACCATCATGAACGACAAACATGATGATGATGAGGAAAATAAATCCCACATGATTTTGAATCTTAGCTATTATTACATAAGAACGAAAACCATCATGAGCGACAATCATGATGATGATGATGAGAAAAATAGATCCCACATGATTTTGAACCTTAGCTATCATTACATAAGAGCGAAAACTATCATGAGCGACAATCATGATGATGAGGAAAATACATCCCACATGATTTTGAATCTTAAATATGATAAGATAAGAACGAAAACCATCATGAGCGACAATCATGATGATGATGAGGAAAATAGATCCCATGTCATGATTTTGAACCTTAGCTATCATTACAAGAGCGAAAACCAACTGAACATTTTCGTTGGCTTATGCACTATTAAAGATAAAAGGGGGCAATCGCGTGTGAAAAATCAGCTAAAGAGCAAACAGTCAACAGCAAAAGTAGATGATCAAAAAAACTCTATACTCACTATTGAGCGGAGTTCGCGTCAGAACTGTATGAATCACTATGAGGCTATGCGAAGTTCGCGTCAGAACTGTATAAATCACTATGAGGCTATGCGAAGTTCGCGTCAGAACTGTATGAATCACTATGAGGCTATGCGAAGTTCGCGTCAGAACTGTATGAATCACTATGAGGCTATGCGAAGTTCGCGTCAGAACTGTATGAATCACTATGAGGCTATGCGAAGTTCGCGTCAGAAACTGTATAATCACCTATGAGTGCTATGCGACGTTCGCGTCAGAACTGTATGAATCAACTATGAGGCTATGCGAATGTTCGCGTCAGAACTGTATGAATCACTATGAGGCTATGCGAAGTTTCGCGTTCAGAACTGTATGAATCCCACTATGAGGCTATGCGAAGTTCGCGTAGAAACTGTATGAATACACTATGAGGCTATGCGAAGTTCGCATCAGAACTGTATGAATTTGACACCATACAGTTCTGACGCAATCTCCGTACGTCCTTACGTATCATGTCAAAATTATGAAGTTATGTTATGAAACAACCAATGTCGTTAAACCTGGATCAGCCGTCTACGTAACGCCATCTATCGAATGTTTAATTAGCAAAAACCCTTCATTAGAAGACTTACCCAAATCTCGCAAAATCCGAATACGCCTTCATAAAGAAGTGACTCATATTCCTATCATTCGGCGTCCACAGCTGCCTATCAATCCTCTGTTTCACGGGGAAGAACTCCTGGTCCATAAAGGGAGCTCAGTTGAGGAAGTAGTGCTCCGTGTCGTGAGCGTACAGCCGCCACTCGGGCCACTTGTACGCTTCCACGGTGGTGTTGAGGACGTACATGTAGACTGGCACGTTTTGTTCCAGGAGTAATTTGACCATTTTGTCGGTGGGCGCGCGGTAGAGGAAGTCGGAGAGCATCTGTAAAGGATAGGTGTGTGTTAGTTCGTTTTTTTGGCTATGGCCTCGGTGGCACAGTGGGTAGTGGGTCGCACAGAAATCCTTTGGGTTTCTGTTTGAAATTTTGAATCTTATGTGTTGGAGTTAAGGTCCAAAACCAATGAATTGTATTTATACCTACTGCCCATTAACTAAAGCGACGGCTGCGCTTGGTGTTGGATACCCGGGTCGGGCCAACATTTTTGTCACTTTTGTACCTGAGTTTTTCTGATCAGAAATTCTAATGATCGTTAGATATGCTTTAGTTTATGTTTATGCTTTAGATTATGCGATGGGGGATATCCCCAACGAATCCGATCAGATCCCTGTATCGACCAATTTTTAAGTCACTTCGGCAATTTTCAATATACAAATACAAAACAAAATACAATCGGATTTCATAACCATAGACAATTGGTGCCAAATTTGAAGAAAAACTTAATATACACATTTTTTATTCTAGGGGCGGCAAACGAGCAAGCAGGTCACCTGCTGGTAAGTAATCACCGCTGCCCATGAACATCTGTGAGATCAGAGAGGTCGCTGATACGTTGCCGGCCTTTTAAGAAGGAGCACGCTCTTTTCTTGAAGGTCCTTAAGTCATAACCGTCAGGAAATACTGCCGCAGCTAAATTTTTCTATGAACCTCAGTTTTGTGAAACAGTTTAGCTGTTCGCAGTGCGAGATCGCCAACCACCAAGACACATTCAAGAATGTTCAAAAAGTGAAATTAGTTACATGACTAGTGGATACTACGGGCTGATGACGATGATGATGATGATGATGATGAATAGTGTAACTCACATGTATATACTGGTCGCGTATGGCACTAACGTTGTGCGGCTCCGGGTGGTAGGTGTACATGTAGCGGACGGCGTTGAACACGCCGCGCGGGTTGAGCGTACCTATACTTCGTGCCAGATAAACTTGCAATAAAAGTCATTCACCCCACTTGTACCAAACCAAGGTATTATGAAACACGGCAAATGTAATTTTATCGACAGTTTAGTATGGGAAGCGATCTGTATCGCAAATTTTGACGACTTCTTGGTACAAGTGGGGTGAATGACTTTTATTGCAAGTTTAAATAACGAAGTATAGTGTGTGTGTACTGTGGATATAATAATATAGTGTAACTCACATGTATGTACTGGTCGCGTATGGCGCTGACGTTGTGCGGCTCCGGGTGGTAGGTGTACATGTAGCGCACGGCGTTGAACACGCCGCGCGGGTTGAGCGTACCTATACTTCGTGCCAGATAAACTTGCAATAAAAGTCATTCACCCCACTTGTACCAAACCAAGGTATTATGAAACACGGCAAATGTAATTTTATCGACAGTTTAGTATGGGAAGCGATCTGTATCGCAAATTTTGACGACTTCTTGGTACAAGTGGGGTGAATGACTTTTATTGCAAGTTTATCTGGCACGAAGTATAGTGTGTGTGTACTGTGGATATAATAATATAGAGTAACTCACATGTATATACTGGTCGCGTATGGCGCTGACGTTGTGCGGCTCCGGGTGGTAGGTGTACATGTAGCGCACGGCGTTGAACACGCCGCGCGGGTTGAGCGTACCTATACTTCGTGCCAGATAAACTTGCAATAAAAGTCATTCACCCCACTTGTACCAAACCAAGGTATTATGAAACACGGCAAATGTAATTTTATCGACAGTTTAGTATGGGAAGCGATCTGTATCGCAAATTTTGACGACTTCTTGGTACAAGTGGGGTGAATGACTTTTATTGCAAGTTTAAATAACGAAGTATAGTGTGTGTGTACTGTGGATATAATAATATAGTGTAACTCACATGTATATACTGGTCTCGTATGGCGCTGACGTTGTGCGGCTCCGGGTGGTAGGTGTACATGTAGCGCACGGCGTTGAACACGCCGCGCGGGTTCAGCGTGTAGTTGTAGCGGAGGACCAGCTCGCGCACCTTCTGGTGTACCTATACTTCGTGCCAGACAAACTTGCAATAAAAGTCATTCACCCCACTTGTACCAAGAAGTCGTCAAAATTCGCGATACAGGTCGCTTCCCATACTAAACTGTCGATAAAATTACATTTGCCGTGTTTCATAGTCCTTGACCTGCGAACTTCACATAGACTAGAACTTTGACGTTTGGTATTATGAAACACGGCAAATGTAATTTTATCGACAGTTTAGTATGGGAAGCGATCTGTATCGCAAGTTTTGACGACTTCTTGGTACAAGTGGGGTGAATGACTTTTATTGCAAGTTTATATGGCACGAAGTATAGTGTGTGTGTACTGTGGATATAATAATATAGAGTAACTCACATGTATGTACTGGTCGCGTATGGCGCTGACGTTGTGCGGCTCGGGGTGGTAGGTGTACATGTAGCGCACGGCGTTGAACACGCCGCGCGGGTTGAGCGTGTAGTTGTAGCGGAGGACCAGCTCGCGCACTTTCTGGTCGAACCACGGCTCGGTGATCTGGAACGTCGGGGCCAGGGACTCGTTGTTGTCTGCGGGAAAAGTTTTTTGTTATGTGATAGTTAGCAAGGAAAGGTTGAGGGAACCAGGCCACGTGGAACATCGCCTATTCTAAAGGCTTTGTTTACCGCAAACCAAACGAAACGAGCCTATACCTTCCTAAAGGGCCGGCAACGCATCCGCACTCCTTCTGGTGTAGCTGATGTCCATGGGCGGCGGTGTTCACTTACCATCACGTGACCTGCTTGCTCGTTTGCCTTCCTATACTATAAAAAAAAACTTGACGTCTTCAATCTATAAAAGGTATCCGCGGAAAACCAGCGTCGTGGTGCACTTAATTGTCGTGTCACGGCAATATCTGAACGGAGGCCTATTTGGTTTTTTTATTTTTTTTATGTGATAGGTAGCAGACGAGCAGGCGGATCACCAGATGGTAAGCAATTGCCGCCGCTCATGGACACTTGCAACACCAGTGGAGTTACAAGTGCGCTGCCAACCTTTTATCCCCTTCCCCCCGGGTGGGCCTCCGGTACCCTCACTCACTCTGCGAAACACAGCACAGGGGCTGCTTCACGCCGGTTTTCTGTGAGGCAGTGGTATCACTCCGGTCGAGCCGGCCCATTCATGCCGAAGCGTGGCTCTCCCACAGTTAAAAGTTATGTGGTAGGTAGCAAGGAAAGGTCGAGGGAACCAGGCCACGTGGACCATCGCCTATTCAAAAGGCTTTGTTTACCGCAAACCAGACGTCTTCTATACTATTTATAATGAGATAACTTCTATAGACAACGACAAGGCTTATAGGTAAACCGAAAACACGAAACGCTTGCGCGATGTAATTTAGCACATCGCCATCTATTGATTCGTTTCTGAATTACGGTTCCGAAGCGAAGTGAAGTGTCGTGTCACGGTAATATCTGAGCGGAGGCCTATTTGGTTACATAATATAGTTTAAGTTAGTCATAGTTGGTTTTAGTCTGTAAGCAAATTTTGTAATGTGCCAAACAAACTTTTATTCTATTCTATTCAGAAGTAAGTCAGTCTTAAGAAGTTACCTCTTTATAAATAGTAACGATAGTATAGATATAGATTTTAAGACTGTACTAAGTAGATAGATAACGTTTATTGGCCCCAAAGTAAAAGAAATAAAATAATTACAGCATTTTAGGTAGTGTGAATTTTGCGGCCAACATGGCACAACCTCAGCATTTGCTACAGCAGCTGGAGGCCGCTGCAGCGCTGATTTTCAGACTGAGCCCTGCCGGGCTAACATGCGCGCCACGAGATAATTTGTCGACACTCGTATTATTTCCGCGCAAGTTGCTTCTCGCTCACCTGACTGAGTGATGAGCGGGATAGAAGGATGCGCTCTCGCGAACGAGGGTCGACAAAATTTTGTCGCGGTGCGCATGTTAGGCCTACTGGGAAACGTAACGTGCATTAATGTAAATCCATACTAATATTATAAATGCGAAAGTAACTCTGTCTGTCTGTTACTCTTTCACGCCAAAACTACTCAACGGATTTAAATGAAATTTGGTATATAGATAATCTAGACCCTGAGAAAGGACATAGGCTACTTTTTATTGCGAAAAGGGGGTTGTAAGGGGTTGAAAGGGGGGTAAAAAGTTACTTTTCCACGCGGACGAAGTCGCGGGCGGCCGCTAGTAAAGTATAACTTACATATAAAGTATGCCGCCTCCTGCGTAGTAACCCCGGTCATGTACTGCAGCGCGGGGTTGAACTGGCGGCGCTTGATGAGCTCCTCGGGCGTGGTGTCCAGGAAGCGCCAGTCGCGCTGGCGCCAGCCCTCGTACCACTCGTCGCCGGGGAACGTGAAGTTGTTCTCCAGGACCGGACCCCAGGGGATGAAGCCCACTTGCGGCTAGGGGAATAATGGATAAAGATAAAGAAAAAAATCTTAAAAAACGCGCATATGTGACTCTACTGGTGTTGCAGGTGTTTATGGGCGGAGGCAATCGCTTACCATCAGGTGAGTTGTCTGCTACCTATCGCATAAAAAGTAAAGTATCAGCCGATATACTGTCCCACTGCAGGGTAAACACAGGGCTCCATCATAGAAATCAAGTCATCGCTACTATTACACGGCGATTAAGCCTACTCAATCACCACGCTTGCTTAATGCAGATTGGTGATCACAAACCGAGCAATTTTCGAAAAATTCGTAACATGTTACGAATTTTTGTGATCCGTCGGCTCGTCTGCCACCTATGTCATAAAAAAAGGATACTTTTTGCTCGACCCGGGAATCGAACCCGAGATAACGGCCTGGTACTTAAACTACTAATCGTGATCGAATTATTTCGATCGAAATTACTGATCGAATCGGGTACGGTTATTTGGAAACATTTAAAAGGTATCAGCTAGGGTGATGCCATAGCCTTGCCGTGTTCGTTAGTCCTTCTGTGTTAAGATGTAACTGCAACGTGGAGAGCTCACGTTTTGTTTAAAATCAGGCTGAGGTGAGCCAATATTCAGTATATTGGCTCACCATTAAAAAAAAGCTAATAACATAATTTTCATCTGTGTGACGACCCGTTTAGCGCAATGGTTTGAGCGCCGGTTAGACGTAAGGGTTGCGGGTTCGATTCCCGCACCGACACAAATATTTTATTGGTAATACAGATATTTGTGTTGGGTCTGGGTGTTTGTGGTACCTTCGTTGTTTCTGGTTTCCATAGCCCAAGGGCAAACCTTAGTTTGGGACCAGGACCATGTATGTGATGTTGTCTCAATTTATTTATTTATCTATCTTACTTGAAACTCCGCGTTCCCCAGCTCGTAGAAGCTGCGTCCCTGGCGCAGGCAGTTGACCAGCTTCCACGAGGAGTCGATGGGGCAGCCCAGCAGCGTGCCGAACACGCGCGACGTGTTCTGCACGCGGAACTTGTCCTCGATCAGCGCCCAGTCCGACAGCGCCGCACCGCTCTGTGAATGTACACGGCCTTTTAAAACCAGTAGTCCTAACATGCGCACTGAGACAAAATTTTGTCGACTCTCGTTCGCGAGAGCGCATCCTTCTATCCCGCTCATCGCTCAGTCAGGTGAGCGAGACGCAGCTTGCGCCGACAATATACGAGTGTCGACAAATTACCTCGTGGCGCGCATGTTAGCCCGGCAGGGGTATAATATACTCGTACTAAACGCAAGAGGAGCTCGTTTACGTCGCACAAACACTGATAGATCCACCAATATTCACAAGTTACCAAGATCGATGACAGATATCTGCAGAGGCCAGTACCTCGGCGAAAGCGGTCCTTCGGGGCCAAACAGTTTGGTGGAGATAAGGTCGCCGATGAAGGTACAAATATACATAACTCAGATGAGCGATGATCTTGGTGACGATATCCCTGGTCTGCGGAGCCATGGCCAGTAACCCAGCTAACGCGGCCCTTCAGGGCCAAACAGCGTGGTGGCAATGCGGCACCGGTTGAGGGAACCAATATTCATAACTCACTTAATCGATGATCCTGGTGACTATATCCCTAGTCTGCGGAGCCATGGTCAGTAGGCGCGGCCCCAAAGGGCCTAACATCATGGTGAAGATGCAGTACCTGTCAAAGGGATCAATATTCACAGCTCACCTGAGCGATGATTCTGGTGGCTATGTCAATAGTCTGCGGAGCTACGGCCAGTAACCCAACGGACACGGCCTTTCGGGGCCAAACAGTGTGGTGGAGTAGCGGCATCCGTTGAAGGCACTAATATACACAACTCACCTGAGCGATGATCTTTGTGAATATGGAGCCACGACCAGTAGCCCAGTAGGCGTGGCCCCAGAGGGCCTAACGCCTGGTAAAGTGGCGGTATCTGTTGAAGGTACCAATATATACAACTCACCTGAGCGATGATCCTGGTGACTATATCCCTAGTCTGCGGAGCCACGGCCAGTAACCCAGTAGGCACGGCCCCATAGGGCATAACAGCTTGGTGAAGATGCGGTAATACCTGTTAAAGGTACCAATATACACAACTCACCTGAGCGATGATCCTAGTGACTATATCCCTAGTCTGTGGAGCCACGGCCAGTAACTCAGCGGAGGCGGCCCTCGGGGCCAAACAGCGTGGTGGTGATGCGGCACCCGTTGAGGGAACCAATATTCATAATTCACTTAAACGATGATCCTGGTGACTATATCCCTAGTCTGCGGAGCCATGTTCAGTAGGCGCGGCCCCAAAGGGCCTCACATCATGGTAAAGATGCGGTACCTGTTAAAGGTATCAATATTCACAGCTCACCTGAGCGATGATTCTGGTGGCTATGTCAATAGTCTGCGAAGCTACAGCCAGTAACCCAACGGACATGGCCCTTCGGGGCCAAACAGCGTTATGGAGTTGCGGTCCCCGTTGAAGGTGCTAATATACACAACTCACCTGAGCGATGATCTTGGTGACGATATCCCTGGTCTGCGGAGCCACGGCCAGTAACCCAGTAGGCACGGCCCCATAGGGCATAACAGCTTGGTGAAGATGCGGTAATACCTGTTAAAGGTACCAATATATACAACTCACCTGAGCGATGATCTTGGTGACGATATCCCTGGTCTGCGGAGCCACGGCCAGTAACCCAGTATGCGCGGCCCCAAAGGGCCTAACATCTTGGTGAAGATGCGATACCTGTTAAAGGTATCAATACACAACTCACCTGAGCGATGATCCTAGTGACTATATCCCTAGTCTGCGGAGCCACGGCCAGTAACCCAGCAGACGCGGCCCCCGCGCCGGGGCCAAACAGCGTGATGGAGTTCCGGTCGCCGTTGAAGGCGCCGATGTTCTCGTGGATCCAGCGGATGGCCATCGACTGGTCCAGGATGCCGTAGTTGCCTGGCGAGTTCTCGTCGCCGGTTGAGAGGAAACCTGGAGATTTAGATAGATAAATAATTTATTTGCATCATAAGACACGCAAAGAATAAACAAAAAGTAAAATAATTAAAAATATTGAATTGCATATCGTGTTCTGTGTGTCACCGAATGGCACCGCTTATTTCATAGACAGTTACAGTAGGGTTTCGCTAAATCGGACCCACGCCCTTTACAATGGACATGTTGTAACCGTAACATATCGATATTCAATAATTTAGGAAACCTGCACTTTTCGAATCATTTCTGAAACAAGTAATTATTTGGTCTGGTTCCCCTTTTAAAAGGTTGAAGGTCAGACGTTAGTCGTTTCATTGAAGGTATACTCTGGTTCATAATCATGTGGAGTAAACTGACATACGTCCATGTGTCATCCCCATACATTATCACTCAATTTGACAGATGCAAAATGTCAAAACGTATAGAAACTTGACATTTGCATCTGTTAGTTTAAACCACATGACTAAAAACCAGAGTATATGTAATTACCAGACTTCCCAAATACTGAATCATAGTCTCAGCGACAGACTTGGCCGTCGTAACGCTGAGATGAGATTAATTAATCAAAATAAATGTTTTCCAGAACACCGCTAGCATAATTCTATTAGTATTTCCAGTTTGATATCTGTAAACTTTGTGCAATAAGGAGTATGTATTTTCTTACCAAGTGCTCCAAGTCTGTAGTTGATGGAAACGACAACTACATCGTAGAAGCCGGCCATGATGTGCGCGGGGAACAAGTTGGATGCGCCGGACGAGAACTGCCCTCCGTGGATGTAGACCATCACTGCGTACTTCTGAGCGGTGGAGCCAGCTTCCGTCTGTTGGCAAAATGTTAAATATTAATTCACACGGCATCTCATACATTGATGATCCTGTGTTAAGCAGCTTATGTACTCGTGTTACACATGTCCGGCAACAGACGAATCGCAAATATAATACTTAAATACATTATACCCGTGGTATCACTCCTGTCGAGCCGGCCCATTAGCCGAAGCGAAAGGATTTAACGACTGCCACGGTAATGGTATCTCTACAAGAATGACCCTACATTTTCGTCGACAGTAAGTTGTCGAGATATGATAAGATCATAACGAATTAGGATTGGTTTCCGGCTTTACGACGACTACTATTACTAATTGAAATCAAATACGATACGTTTACGATACTAATCTGCCGCAAACAATATGTTTGTATAGTTTTAGAACTTTCAGCAGCTAACTAACCGAATCGCAAAACTAGCCATCTCTTTTACTCATGCTATAATAGAAAAAGACACACACACCAATCAGCGCGCAATTAACCCATTCAAAGTCAAAAGCCATAACAACAAAATTCGACATACACAACGGCGTCCTAATAATTCATATCTATGAATACTTACTCGCCTATTGTGATATGTGCTCATACGCATATAATGATGGCACCGAACGTCCTTCGCCATTTGGGTCGGTTACATAATGTCCCTAGCGTTTGAAATAAGTCCATCAGATAGTGCGGGTGAATACTAATGAGATTCTGATTACCGCAGCACTAGATTTGTTAAATTTTGGTAGGCATCGCAACATTTAATAGGTAATTAGATTTTGCAAAGCGAAATAGAAAGTGCGATAGGAGGTTGCGAGTTTCATACAAGATACAGAATTTGCAGTCGTGTGGAAAACTAATAACTGCTAAAATTTTAAATTTATAAAGCCCCGACAAGTTATCATTCTGTACTCAAGCCTTACGGGGATCAAGTATAACGAAAATATGTAATTCATCATTTTGTGGTGGCGGTCATCTAATCTAGCTAAGAAACGTGTTTTTTTAATTGGAAGAACGAAACTTTTTTTACAAAAGTCCAGAATATAAAAATGGATCAAACGTTTACCGACGCTCAGTCTATAAGCCACTTACGTTTACCATGAATCATCCTTGCCATTGTCACAATTAAACGAAGACTTCTAATCCGGCCAGTTCCTCTCCCCTTAATTAGAGGTAAATCAATTGCATCCTACGGACGGGCGGACAATCTCCAATTATTGCGACTAGATACGGACAAAAGCGACCGCTCGACCCCGCTCTTATACCGAAGGCGCAGGACCTAATTGCAATTTTGATCGCTACGTACCCTTTATCGCGGCAGGTTAAAAGTCCATTTTCGCACGGGTAGCAGGCAGTTTGTGTTATTTCGGCATCGTCTAAATGAATCATTGTCACATCGTCAGGTTAATGAAACTGTGCTGTCATTGTTTAGTTTTCGGGTAGTGTATTCTTGAGTTGAGATATTGGATTAAGTTATTCAAATATGTAGGTAGATGTGAATAGGACAGGACAATGTGAAATATAATACCACTTTTTATCAGCTCTCTCATCGCAACGTGTAATTTCCGGTTGCGTCCAAAGATGGCGCTTGGGAGCCTGGGGTACTCCTAGACCATGAATCAGGACTTGGGGACTTTGGGGAGTCTGGTACTTCCAATGAAGTGCCTGCTGCCTGACCTTCGCAATCCTCTAACAAGGGAACCAGACCAGTTTCAGAAAGTTTCCGAAACATGCAGGTTTTTTGGATTCACTTGCTAAAACACTTCAGGGCAGAAGGAATAAATAGTTTTCTTAGGCTATCCTACTTTCTATGTTACTCTGACAGTTCAATAGCATCTTTTCGTATAACATGCTAATAATATTCTACCGATTCAGCTGTGGAGACCGCTCAATGGACATGTCTAGTTCTTCAGTTGTCAAAAGCGTGCCACCTTTACGACGTCATTCCTGTCAATTGATAGTGACGCCGTAACTCAGATATCAGGGCTTAACAGTCCATACTATAAGAAAAAAACTATAGATTACACTCACATTAGGAGAAAAGATGTTGAGATATAAGCAGTCTTCGTCCATGTCACGGATTCCTTTGGTAGCACCGGTGCCCCTGACTGGCTGGGGACAAGCCGGGCCCCAGTCCACCGCCTGCATCAGCTGCCACCCGGGATGTTGCCTAGGAGGCTGAAACATGATAATCATTATAATTGTATGTAATAAACTAATTTATGTATGAATACCCACCTATACTACCTACCTCTACTATTTATAAAGAAGTTAATCCTATATACAACAAACTTATAGGAACACGAAAAAGGGAAACACTTGCGCGATGAAATCGACGCCCAGCGCCGTCTATTAGTACGGTTTGAAACTAATCTCAAGGAACAGGGGGATGGCTCATTTATTTGTAATGCAAAAAACCATGACAGGAGTTCATTATTTAATTTATGAATTATGGCAGTAGTTGTTCAAAATGGTCAGTAGGTTTAAAGGGATGTAACCTTCATATTTAAGACAATGACTTATGGCAATCAGTGCCTATTAGCCTTATCATTGTCAGTAAAATTTCCCTCTTTATAAAATAGTATAGTCGTTTAGATTTCACATCTTAAACAATCTTAATGAAAGGCTCATAACACCTTCGTGTTATAGGAACGCTACCTTATGGGATATTATCAATAAACTGTAATCCTCTGATTATACAATTATTTTGTACATACCTTGAATCTCCCTTCTAAAACTGGTGGCCTTGCATATGGTATACCCAAGAAAACCGACACTTCTCCTTGAATTCTCTCTACAGGAGTCAGCCAGGGTCTGTATCCTGAATTTGGATCTGGATTGTCGTACAAATAGACCTGACAAAGAAAATCAAATATTTTAACATTGAACTGTTAATTTAGGTAACTTATTTTTAAGTTACACTACATATGACCATGGTGTTTGCAAAAAATATTGGAAACTCAAAAATAAGGTACATGCTAGCAATTCCATTACAAATTATTCTAATTAATATTTGCTACTAGTATGCATGCATGACAGAGACATGTAAGAGGCTTGTAGTTGCAATCTTACAAAAGATTTTATTAAAACTAAATCAAGATTATTATTATTTTAAATGTGATATTTAGCTTATCTACATTTTAAAAGGTTAATGCACTTAAATATTATGCTGGTTTGTAATCAAGATCAAACATTAGTTTAGATTGATGCAACATGAGAACTTAAATTTGAAAGAATCAATTAAACAATTATTTAGTTGATCAATAAACATGCAAATAATCTTAATCTTTTACCTTAAATCCCTGCACCTGCCCATAGTTAGTAGTGACAAAGACATCTCTTTTAAGCTGCCTAGAATCTCTACGCTCCTTCCCCTGTAGGTCTTCCCTCCAGCCACCGAGCACTCCCGGGAACAATGCATCCGGATTGTTTGGGTCTCGGTTCTGCAAAAACAAATTAATTTTAGAAAAAATTTGGAAGTATTTAATAATGATAATTTATTCTATTAGTCACAAGGTTTCAACTTTAGGACTGACACTTTCCAATCATCATTCTTTATAATGTTGTCAAAGAGATCAATATTTTGCTGTAAAACCTAAAAGTTGTCTGTTAGCTTATCAGTCTAATGAATACTGGTGTTTGTTCAGTGTTTGGGTGCAAATTGTGTATGTTTAAGTATATTTATATTTCTGTTTCATCTGTTGTCTGATATCTGTAACACAAGTGCTTAAGCTACTTAGTATGGAGTGAGTGTAATGGATGAGATATTGTGTGATTTATGAAAAAAAAAATCAAGGATTATAGATGATACTTTTTCATAATATTACTTACAGTGTTATACTTATACTGGTCATCCAAAGGGTTTGGATTGAGAGGGTTGTACGGCAATGGGTTGTAAGGGAACCCTCCTGGCAGGTTTATATTGGGGTTATACGGGTTGTACCGCGTCGGGTCTGTCCCGTACCTCCTGTTATTGTACACATAAGTCCTGTAATCCGTATCCCCAGGATTCGGCCGTTTTTGCGCCCGTGTCGGGTCGTATTGGTTACCGTATTCACTATATTGACCATTGTAAAGGTCCTTATTCGATTGACACTGAATATTAGCACACAGAAACACTGTAAGCGCGACGCTTTTGAACATTTTCACATAACACTGCGTGTTACGGTCGGATTATTGAGACTATCGTACCATGAATCACCGCGGGATCACCATACTTTATATTTACGTTTACATGTACAATTGGATGCTTTTATGAATTAGAATTCATTTGTTATGATGTATTAGAGATATAATCACTATGACTCATTGATAATACACCTAATAATAAGAAATTTATCAAGAAAACTGGACGGAAACAATGAGCTACACACACTTGAATTGTAGCGAAACAACGCGTAGTGATTTATCACCGAAGCCCTAATTTGTAATCTAGTACAATGTCGCGATATCTTCCACTGCTTATCTATCTAATTCAACGAATTATCAGTCCCAAACAGTGTGTGGCTACGCCCACGGATGAAAGTGCTCAACAGTTTTGTTTATCATTTTCGTAACGACAATGAAGTTTGCGTGCTTTTTGTTTTTTTTTAAAGCGGCCATGTTGAAGTGTTGTTGCGCAGAATACAGTATTTTGAGCCAGCTAATAATAATGCAACGGCTATGTATGCAGCTATTTTATTATTAATTTATAAAGCCTGGCAGTTTTGCATCAAAAAAAATCTGAGACGCCATTTAGTTTAAAAGAATAATTTTGACATTAAATGTTTCTTCTAAACTAAAATGGCATTTTTGTATTTTTTCTTAGCGTTGTGGCCAGCTAAAAATCTAAATACGTAATGATTTTTATTTCTAAAATAAAAACTTTTTACTTTAAAGTAATGTAAACGCGATCGAAGTTCAAACATTTTATTCTTAGCGGATGTTTCAATAGACGAACTTAATTCCCAGCGGAATTCTCTACCAGTTAACCTTCTTGTATCGCGTTTGCTATTGCTAAGAATGCAAAATTTCACATGTGGGAATGTTACGATAATAATTTATGTTATGGGGCCTTATAATAGGTGTTCCCTGAACTTGGATTGACATAGCGTGTTCTCACTGGAGAGGGACACACTCTTCATAAATAATACGGTTCCACCTTTGAGTGGCTATATACTCAAAGGGTTCCACGGAAGACATACAGATTTATTGCCCCTGATCTTGTGCTTGTAAATAAATACCTACCTACTTTACATAGCGTATTATTTATTTATAATATAGGTATAATATAGTTATAGTCTACGGCACGAAACAGCGGTTATGACCTTGAGTGCGCAGAAACCAATTTTTATAGAAAGTCTTCTTTTTTACAAGTGCGCAAAATAACGGTCATCACCATACTTTCGTGCCGCCAGCTGTACGGCTGAATAGGCGGTCATTTATGTACCTATATCATTGTCATCTACTGTATACCCTACTCGAAAGCAAATAAATGATTTCTATTTACCTTAAATTGCAAAAACCTAATTTTTACGTACACGTACAGCCACACAACACAATAATACAAACTGTCAAATTTCTTCAATCGACTCTCATCTTACTGTCATACACGTTAGGTTGATTATCAATTGAGGAAATTTGACAGGTTGTGGTAACCTGATGTGTGGCTGACTGTACCTAGGTAGTTTCATGCGATATCCGCCATGTTTTTTCAAGTCAAAAATCACGAGAGTTGGGAGCCCTTTAGCCTACTTACCTATTCGATAAATATCGCTGCATGCACGAGAATCAAAGGCTCAAAACGAAGACGTCACGTAAAAAATGAGAAATAGAGGTATACCTATTCTAATTTGTTGCGATGCGAGAGGTCGCATCCAAACAAAGGTAACAGGGCTTATGAAAGGAAGGGAAACTCAGATTCGATCATAACGGTTCGTTTTAGGCCCTCAGGATAAGGTTCTTTAAGGCGTAGGCATTCAGCGAAACGTTTTTTATTTAGCAAATAAAATAGTTACCTACTGATTATTATGACGAAATAAAATAAATGGTTAGGTATAGTCTACGGCAAGAAGCTGTAGTTATGACCTTGAGTGCGCAGAAACCAATTTTAATAGAAAGTCTTATTTTTTACAAGTGCGCAAAATAACGGTCATCACCATACTTTCGTGCCTCCAGCTATAATAATAATAAAAATAGTAGATTTATTTTAACTTAATACATAAATATTTGCCCTGTTGGTCTAGTGGTTTAAGTACCGGGCCGTGATCTCAGGGTCCCGGGTTCGATTCCCGGGTCGAGCAAAGTATGTTTCGAATTTTTCGAACATAGCTCGGGTTTGATCACCAATCCGCATTAGGCAAGCGTGGTGATTAAGCCTAATCCCACGTCATAGTAGTGATGACTTGATTTCTATGATGGAGGCCTTTGCCCTGCAGTGGGACAGTATATGGCTGATACTTTACATAAATATTTAGTCAGACTTGCTTTACAATCCATTAGAGGTATTGGGCTCCGCTTTCCATTCAAAATTTTGTAACGAGTAAAATATAAGCTGACCTTCGAAACACAAAGATTATAAAAATATACCCGATTTACCTTATAGTGAACCCTTCATAATTTTCGCGCTCCAATTAGTTAGAGTGCATGTTGAGTTCCCGCCAAAGTCGGGTCGGCGGCCATTAGCCTTCAAAAGCAGGACAAAGGATACGACCCGCGCGCAGCCAGCGAGGCCCGCGCTTCAGAGTTGCCGTAACTATTCTTAAAACTGACAAAATTGTTAGTAAAGAACTAGGTACTTAACCTATTTATATTTTAAGGTGATATACTACTAATTTATGATACAATCCGTGCGGATACAAAATATGATCAGAAATGGCGGCGCATTACATCTGTATTGCACTTCTCGCTCGCAACAACTATTTGCTAGTAGTACTTACTGATAGGCCGCTTAATGGCGGCGCATCTCCGCCAATTTCTGATACCATTTTAAAAAATCAATCAAATCAAATATCAATAGTTTATTCATATTAATAGGGTTATACATAATAATGTAGAGTACCATTCATGAAAGCAATAACACACCCTTTGACTTTGACTTTAGTAAATATATAAAATGTTCTAAGACCTATTTAGCCTTACCTATATAAAGACATTATGAATTTTTATTAAACCAATAATCACATAGATAAGTACCTAAAATAAAATGTACCTAAATTCGCACGGATAGTATCTACCTACCTATTCTTTCAATGGCCAACACTATCAGGCACTTTACTAATTTCAAGCCCATTTTTAATTAATTTTAATTCCAGAGCCTACATGAAAGTTTCGTACAGTTTGTCACAACACGCTTACAGCTAGCAACCCACGGCCCACGCGCCTGCTCAATCTCTTTAATTACTCCCTGGCGATTAACATTATGGATAGCTTTGGCTCGACTGGTCAGACTCAGGTGGTTGAATAATGTTCCAAAGATTTTATGAAGGCTCGTAGGGTTGCTTCAACAGTTTTAACAGTGGATTAAAAAATAGCGGAATACGATTAAGGGTTCTTATATTTTTCTTTATATTAAGCGTTCTTTATATTAAGTTAAGACGGCCTCGATGGCGCAGTGGCTAAGGTGTTCGCTCGTAGCGCGTAAGGTCCCGGGTTCGATTCCCGGTCAAGTCAATTTAGGCAACTCTATCATTTTCAAAATTTCTTGGTCTGGGTTCTGGGTTGAGGCCCCCAGTTAATTATCGTCACCTGGTACTCATAGTACAGGGGTTGCCCTAGTTTCAGACCAGGTTGATTGGTGTGATTGTCTAGCGCATTCATTTATTATTAAGTAACTCGTGGTCCTCAGTTTGTTTTGAAAGTTTTGCCATTAAGTTCTAATCTTTGCCTATAGATAGTACCTTCCTTCTTACAATCCTGGATTTTTTAGGCGGGGCGTGAAAACAGTATCTCAGCAGGCCTTCAAGGTGAGGATGACAGACTCAATAGGTACATTGTTTCCTCTTTTGTGCCTGTCAACCTCATAATATTTGGATTTCACGGCCGCTTACCATCAGGCGAAGTGAGGTCATCTTGATTGTCATCAATATAAAAAAAGAGATGGCGATGGGTGTCGTATCCATCGCGCATGTGAAAGAAAGAAAGAAAATAAGTATGATTAATTTGGACACCACAACACATTTATGATACTTAAAGACAAATGAAAGCTGTGTTTCGTTTTTTAAATGTAATATTCCGTCGGATGTATATTCGTATAACAATAAAAATAGCGGCTTGTATCACTCTTCCTCAAGTGTTTGAGGATACCGGCCAAAATGAGTTTCGTTTTTGGCTCTTTTTGCTACTTATCATTAGGCAAGTGGGTACCCTGAGACAAAGGCTAAATTAAGCGTTTACCCGCTCTGGAACAAAAAGCTCTACAAACTTACCAGTCACGCCAGAACTTAGGTCCTAAAGCTCAAGCACCATTATTTTTCTTTTGTCTATGGATTGAATAGAAAAATAAGATTGCTAAAATTAATCATAAACATGAAAATCGCTAGTATGGCAGTGTCTAGGTCAAGGTGTGATACCATGCTATTGCATCCGTTGTATGTAAATGCAACGTGCGGGCTTTTGCATCAGCAAAGTCAATAGTTACCTATGTAATACCTATATACAAACACCTACATAAACTTCTATAATCTATGCACTGAACTCGATCGAGACTGCGAAGGTGTTCGCTTTCTCGCCCGTGAAATCCTTTGAAACGGGCATTAAAAACCACAAACACAAACGGTATAACTCATACCTACCCGGGCGGTCGTGTTTGGCAGCAATCGTTGCCAAAAAAGAACCTAAGCAAGCGAGCTAGGTATATCTTCTATACTATTTATAAAGAGATAACTTCTATGGACAACGACAAGGCTTATGGGTAAACCGAAAACACGAAACGCTTGCGCGATGTAATTAAACACAGCGCCATCTATTGGTTCATTTCGGAATTACGGTCCCGAAGCGAAGTGAGGGCGGGCCATCCCTATATAAATTTGAAATATATTCATGCGAAATCCAAGTCCTAGAACAAATTTTGTTCAGAATAATTTGTAAAACTAATACTTAGTCATAAGGATGTAAATGTCTACCACTACTACCGGCACTTAAATCTATAAAAAAATAAAATGCACAGTCCCCTGTCACCGTCATGCACGACCCAGAGCTCAGCCCCATCAAATATTGAGAGCGATCCGCTAAGACGTCGGCAAACACGCTCAACCAGAGACAATGCAGAATTCGGGAGCGATCCGGACTGTTTGCGCGGGAAGGCAGGGGACTGATTAGCTCAACACCGTACCTATTTGTGGTACGGATGATGAAAAGTATGGAAACTGATCTGAGGTATAAATCCATGTGATACACTTAATTCATGCCGAAGTGTGGCTTGGACTGTCAATTTCCAGATTTGCCAACAACAAAAACAAAAAATTCTTGGATCATGATCTCTTAAAGATAATAAAACAAAAGGTACGCCATGACAATTCGTACTAAATTCAACTTAGTCGTAATACTGGAAGACGAAGAGGGGCGCAGCGGACTCAGAAAATGCAACGCAACCTTTGTTAAATGCGGTAGGTTAAAGTAAAAAGTATCAACCTATATAAGTACTGTCCCACTGCAGGGCAAAGGCCTCCCTCTGTATTTAAATACCTATCAAGTCTTGGCTACTAAATAGGTAGGATTTAGCTTAACCACCACGCTGGCCTAATGAGTATTGGTGATCAGAAACCCGAGCTACGAGTACCTAGGTATGTTCGAAAAATTCGAAACATAAAGTAGGTAGGTAGTTTTTGCTCGACCCGAGATCATGGTTCGGTACGTAAACTACTAGATCAGGGGCAACCAAATGGCGGACCGCGGGCCGAATGCGGACCGCCAAACCACACTGTGCAGACCGCGAGCCCCCGTCCTAGTCGATATTACGAGCCATCGGAACCCCCCCGTCGTAGGCGTCTCGTTCCTTTTGCGGACCGCGATGGTCGATATCACTTCTGAAAACGGACCCCGAAGGAAACTAATTGGTGACCCCTGTACTAGACCAACGGGGCGTCCGCGTCGTCGCCTAAAGCATTAAATTAGTACTTTCTCTCCCCAAGAACTGTCTCCACACTTGTGTAGCTAGGCCACAGGCTGCGTCCAAGATGAATGAATAATAAGCCCGCATGTGCGATGTGCAGCCTGCGATACGTCATGGAGCCACGCTGCATGCGGCCCAAGCCTTATCAAGGATTGACGTGGTATTGATGACTTAACCCATAGGGCGGTGAGCTATAAAGATAATAAATTCATAGGACTACATCATAGACATTGACCTGACTTCTTACAGTATAAGCAGCTTGAGCACTTGTGTTTCAGATAATAATATCAGACAACAAAGGGTTACCAACATTTTTTTTATGTTACTATTACACCCAGACCTGAATAGATACTAGTGCTCATCACGAGAAATTCGAAACATCTTTTTGCACGACCCTGGAATCGAACCCAGGACCCCGAGATCAAGGCCCTATACTTAAACCACTAGGCCAACAGGGTGTTACATACAAGGTTTACAAATAGTTGTGTAGTATTTCAGGTCCGTAGTTAAATTATTTACATGAATTTTTCACATGCTTATATTGTGGACTTTGTGTTTGGTACAGACAGCCACACATTAGGTTACTACAACCTGTCAAATTTCTTCAGTTGATATTGAACCAAACGCGTTGGACATAAAGGTGACAATGGAATGAGAAAATTTGACAGTTTTGTATACTTTGATGTGTGACTGTACGGTACATAGGTACTTAATGTTATTTTCCATTTTCTATGTGTACTTAGTTTACTTTCTATGCCTTATTGATGTATTCTGTGTCCTACCTTTTATTATGTGTAGGTAGGTACCTATCTATTTTGTCTGTGGTCAATAAATGTTTTACTTACCTACTTACTTACATACCATTTTGTCGTAGCCATAGAAGAAACATTATTACCTTGTTTCCGAGGGAAAGTGGTAATTTACCACGCAACGACAGCCACTCAGCGCTTAAACAAGATAACCGTAAAATTGCATATTTATTCTCTCAAGGACCGTAATAAAGGGGACTACGAATCATACGATTGGTGGTAAAATGGAGAGTTATATAGTAGAGTAAAACTTGTTATGAGGAGTCTTCTTGGTTCATTTTGATTCATGTATGAGATTCATTTATGGACAGGTCTTTAAGTGAATAACAGACTCTTTATGTACCCCCGAAATATGACACGGAATACAATAAGATACAATAGGAAGTAGGTACATATACGAGAACAGAGAAAACATTAGTGCTTACATTATAGACAGTAGTTGTCACTAAGGTCCAAACTCAGCATATGCTGCAGCTGCTTCATTGAAGCCACTGCAGCGCTGGTTTTCAGTTTGGACCTTGAGTGACATATTATAAATGAACTACTTACTGGAAGAGATCGCTATTAGCGATAAGGCCGCCGATATTGTACTTGTAAATTACTATTAGCATTAAGTTCTGTAATGTGTTGTGCAATAAAGAGTATCTATCTATCTATCTACTTTAGGTAGGTACTACGAAAATTGGTTTAAATGAAATTCTAGTCAGTAAGTAAGTATGTGATTTTTAAAACGTCGTACTTAAATCTTAAACCGAAATTTATCTTTGAAATTACATACATTCTACGAGTACCTTTATACTTAGGAACTGTATTAGATTTCAACTCTGGCTGTCCAATCAAGAAAAATGATTTCATTGAACCAAACGAGAAGCCTAAATGTCTACGGAAAATATTAAATTTTGCTGAATTTTTCAGAAACAATTCAACTATTACTTTACTCTATGGAATTCACGCTTTTTTCTTTAAAAACATACTCTATGGCAGGTAGAGCAGCGTCTTATTGTTGAGCGTTTACTTTAGGAGCCTATTCTTCAGGGCATTTGTTAATTCCCTAAAGACCCTTGGAAGGGGGACCCTTTATCCGAATTAGGGTTGTGATTGTTCTACACAATATCAATATTTTTTATGTAACCCTCAAAAAACGTTGAAATAGTAATCGAGTTTTGTTTTCAAACATTCGAATTAACTATAATGTATATTATAATAGTTATAATAGTTAATTCGAAGCTTTTAATGAAGGCTTGTTTTTTGATTTGAAAAATTAAACAGATTTAAGAACAATATAAGTTGAGCTATCATACATACAGTGTTGATAGGTTAGGCCGTAATCACAAAGTATAGCTGGAGGCACAAAGTATAGGATGGCACAGGACCGATCTGTGTGGAGAACTTTGGGGGGAGGCCTATGTCCAGCAGTGGACGTCTATGGCTGAAATGATGATGATGACATACATTGTGATAGGTAGACCCGTAATCACAAAGTAACAGAGACTTTATTTTAGCAATCAAGTCGATGTGACGTTATTCTAAATAGTGAAAGATTAGTTTGTTTATTAACCCAAATGCTTAAGCTAGGTACTTAGTACGGAGTCAGGTCAATGTATGAGATGTTGTGTGAATTTATGATTATGATTTATTATTTTTATACGAATAGAAAAAAAAGAGAAAAAAAAATGTTTTTTAACTTTCCTTCTCAAATCGATTTTCGTGGTTTTTTTTTTATAATCGATTTTTTTTCACATCCCTTCCAAGGGCCAGATAATGGGCACACGAATAACGTCAGAGAGAATCTGGAGATCAGTTTCCTCATTGCGTGAGGTGTAAATCAAACGGAGGTATTTTAATGTTATCTGTGAACGGGGATTTTGGCGGTATTTCAAAAAGTAATGGCGGCGTATTTTTCACAAGGATTTAGTGCCTAGTAAAAGAGTAGGAAGATGAGAAATATTCAGGGAAATGCATGATTTTCTATTTAAAATGGTCTGAAACTTGAAAGGGCCGGTTCAACAGAAGACCGGCGAAAAGCAGCGCCTACCTAAGCTGTTTCGTCGAGTGAGTGGGGTACCGGAGGCCCAATCGAGGGGAAAGGGGGTTGAAAAGTTGGCAGCATACTCGTAACTCTGGTGTTACGGGTGTCTATGGGCTGCGGCAACCGCATACTATCTACGTATAGGTGAGCCTAAGCCATTGCTATAGGTGATCTATAATTTAATAGGTGACTATATCCGTTCCTAGTCTTTCGCTCATCACATAAAAAAATTTTTGGTATATAAGTCAAAGTCATTGGTTTGAGTATGTTTTTTCAAGTTTGGGATTCTCACAAGTTAACATGACGTACAGTCAATAACAAAAGTAGATGATCAAAATGAAAAACTATATTTACTATGAGGGGAGTTCGCGTCAGTACTGTATGAATCACTTGCGTTTTGTATCAAAAATGTTTAGATTAAGTAGATTGATCTGATTAGACACAATAGGTACACAATCGTCACAATAGTGAGTATTTGCTGTTGACTGTACAGCCAACTCCAAAAATATGTATACACTTTAGGACCTTGTCACAATACATGTGTCTTTAAAAAGTAGAGGTCGTTCTTATACTTATGTATTGTGACAAGGTCCACTAAAGTGTATACATATTTTTTGGAGTTGACTGTACCTTCACAAGTAAACTCCGCACTAATGCCAGAGCTTAATTACTTATAGTTAAAAGCATTAGGTACTAATAGTTTTCGGTAGACTTTTTATCAGGGTATTGGTTTAAGGTATTTGTACCCAAAGTACTCTTAATCCATCCCTAGGGCCCTATGATGACTAACTAAGGGTTCATATCAAGGGTACACTACTTAATCGGAGCTCATTCTGTCTTAATTTATGGAAAGGGCACCTGGCGTGGGGTACAGTGCATCACTTTTTTACAAATGACACAGCGGCCACATTTTAACTAGACGTGGATTGGCTTTTTGAACCGTTAATCAAAACTCTAGCTGTAATATCCTTGGGTAGATACTTATACCTAATTTTAGACTTAATCAGGCCGCCTGTTTTCTAAATTGCTAATTTTGTAGGCTTTAACTTTGAAAGATAGGGCACGCTGGGGAAATACGGATAAGCTACGCAATTCTATTTACTTACTTATAATTATTGTTACCAATATACCACAGTGATAATAAATGCCAGGAGGCATATCAGGGTAATTCTTATCGGGATTGGACTTTTATGGCAGTTTTAAAATCCATATTAATTAACAATAAAATTTACCAATCATATAGAAAACTGTCTTCTTTGATAAATATTGTAATATTTCTCAATTTCAGAGGAATACGAATTTAAAAACTGCCACGAAAGTCACATCCCGTTGAAAATCACCCATCACAATCACATTGATTTTTATCACGACCAAAAAGAGGTGGATGTATTGTGTGAAGAATGACATGTCTGAAAAAAGGGGGGATGTTACGATGATGAATGATAAGGACGAATGGAAGAAGAAAACATACTGCGCCGACCCCAGATAACCTGGGAATAGGGCAGGCAGATGATGATGATTGTACTCCAATGGCTCAGCGACCCGAAACGAGTCTTGGCTTGGGTAACAAGAGAACGCCAATTAGATCGATGCACTACTTGTAACAGATGGCAGACGACTTTAATTAAGCCATAATCAAACGCCTACCTCTATATTTCAGCCTGATTAAATCTAGAATTAGGCCTAAGTACCCAAATGTCGAGCCCTAGCGTCAATTCTGGACTGATTCCTTCCAATCTCTTTCATAACAGAACCCTGTTATAATCGAATGGCAGACTTTGTTATTCAGCCACTCAAAGGAAGTATACGGAGCGGGACTGCGGCGGTTATTCAATAATGTTCGGTGCCTTTTGCCGTTGTCAATTTTGTGTCAAATGTCAATGACAACCTTTGATGGTAATGTATGAATCGAATCATTTGGCGATTGAATAAAGAATATGAAAGCAAATAAACCTTGGGAAGGTTGCGTGCGAAGTGGCAATTAAGTAATATTGAATAGTATGTTCTTGTGAGTCTACTTGTATCGGGGGTATTATGATATAGTTTATGTACTACCTTTCTTATGTTACGTGTCCATGCGGCGGTAATTGCTTACTATCAGGAGATCCGTCTGTTTGTCTGCCCCCTATATAATTTTCTTATTGATTCTGATATCCTTAACACAAATGCACATCTTTGGGATTAGGTCGATGTATATGACGTTGATATCGGATAGTTTCTGAAACGTGTAACCATTATTATTGGTCGGGTTCCCCTGTTTTCTCTAAACAGAGAGATCCGATGCGCATTTGTCATAATTTGACGTCGGTCTGTCTGTGGAATTGTTGCTCCCGAATATGAATTTGTATTTTGTTTTATTTTAATTTTCCCTCGTAGAGCCACGTTTCGGCCTGAACCAGCTCGAGCGGAGTGATACCACGGCCTCACAGAAGACCGGCGTGAAACAGCGCTTGCGTTGTTTTGTCGAGTGATTAAGGTACCCGAGGCCCATTTGGAGGGAAAAGGGGTTAAAGTTTGGCAGCGCACTTGTGACTCCACTGGTGTTGCAGGGGACGGAGGCAATCGCTTAACCACCAACCAGGTGATCCGTCTGCCACTAGCATAAAAAATTACATGGTCCTACTTGGATCCGAGCAGCTAAGGACTGGGTAGGTACATTGGCGGTAAAGAAAGGTGGCCTATACTCAACAGTGAGAACTTCCGGGCTGATGATGATGATGAGTAAGTTTAAATTGTCAGGAGTGTTTTTATAGTTTGATGGCCGCCGACACAAAATGGACAATATAACATTCGACCTTATGTTTTTTTTAACAAGTACGATTAAGAATGTTTCACCCACCCGTGTATTTCCACCGAGATAATATAATACTAAAGTGACCCTTTGAAGGATTACAGAGGGCCTCCGTAGAAAGTAAGCGACTTAACTGAGTTATGCTATCTTTGTAACTCAAGTTCTGTTGGGGCGAGCCGGCTGAGGTTTTGTGTTTCTACTTATCTGACTAAACTTGGCTGCAACTATAACTATAGCATAGTAATAAGAGATTATCTTGGAAATACACTGGCAAATTTTAGTTACTTAACGCCGATGTGATCGTAAGAAGCATAGAACTGCTAACGAGATTTGGCGTTTTTGAAAATACTATTTGCGAGTGTTGTAATACCAAGTCATGTGTAATCCCGAATCGTGGTTTAAGTGTGCTCCGGGGTATAAAGCGACATCATTGAGATAAGTTGGACTGGCCTGATGGTGTATTTCGTAGTGATCCTGCCTCATACGCCAAAGGTCGTGGGTTTGATCCCCACCCTGGACAAACATTCGTGTGATGAACATTTGTGTTTGTTCATTGTCTGGGGTTGTATATGTATTTAAGTATCATATTTGTGTTTCCTCTGTTGTCTGATATCTGTAACACAGTGCTTAAGCTACTTAGTACGGAGTCAGGTCAAAGTATAAGGTGTTGTGTGAATTTATTTCTAAGTTCGAGATTTTTTCTTGATTGACCGAGTATTTCTCGATGGAAAAACTAAGATATATGTACATTTGATCACATAATACTGTCCCTACTGCCGTTTTACATTTCAATAAAAGGCAATTGGGCAGAAATGCAGCAACAACGCAGCGTCCACACTGGAATGCAACTGGAATGCAGCGGTGTGCAGCGGCCGCCGAGGAATTCGGGCGACTGCCCAACTGTACCACACTGCACTGTCATAGTGTAAGGAAGGTATAGCAAGACATCTTCTATACTATTTATAAAGAGACAACTTCTATAGACAACGACAAGGCTTATAGGTAAATCGAAAACACGAAACGCTTGCGTGATGTAATTGGACACAGCGCCATCTATTAGTTCATTTCTGAATTACGGTTCCGAAGCGAAGTGAGGGCGGGCCACTAGTATAGGAATAAAAGTTTTTATTACCTAAATACCATATCTACGTAAGGATTTAGTGAAATACAAGAGAAGGATGTGGCCGTTATTTTCAACTATAATTATGGCATAGTCATGAGAGATTATCTTGCAAATGTAACACTGTAAATTTTTTGTAACTTTAACGCCGAAGCGATCGTAAGAAGCAACTTTAATAACTATTGAGCCTATTACATATTACACATTGTAGGACAGATTATATCAGACAACAGTGGAGTCACAAATAAATTATAAGTGTTGAACACTACTTACTTTTGGAATGAAAGTCGTATTTATGCTGTGATAATTAATATAATAACTCATTAAGGACACCAAGGCAGAGAAATATGCTAATTTTCTTAGAATCGGATCGGCATACTCAACCGTTTCTATCGCCCGAATGGCCGTCAAAATCCAGTTAGTGTTGTCATAGTAATTTAATATATTTTTATTTAAATTTTAATTAACTTCGAAAAATTACACAGTAAATCCAAAGTTTGTAGAAAAATAAATACATTTTTAGAATAAACAATTTCAATCATACGAAATGCTAACATAAGTTACATATTACATACTGAGAAACTGAAAAAATTCAAGTGTTCATCATACGAATGTTTTTCATTCGCGGGGTTAGAACTCACGACTTTTAGCGTATGAGGCAGTATTCCAACCAAAAGCGCCATCGGGCCAGCCATTTCGTTCGCAGCGATAAACCGATATTCCCGTGATCTGGTCTACCATAATTCAGATTATCCGGTTTCCGAGCCACTTCCCCAGAAAGGCATCAGATCCGGGAATCCCGTGGTTCGGCGACCTCGCGAATAATTCAACTGACAGATGCATAATCTATCGTCCGCTCCGGGCCATTCATCATTTATTAGGGGCTTGAGGAAGGAGATTGTTTTGTTAGTATTTTTTTATTTTACCCACTTGTAGATACAGTTTGTAGGACGAAGTTTACAAATATAGATTTGTAAGTTCTTTTTAATGTTATAGCTGGCAGACGAAAAAAAAAACAATAATTTAGTTCATTAAGACAGTTATTGTAACATATTTTAGTTGTTGGTGACTTTTTTAAACAAAAAGATGCCTGTACCAGGAGACACCGCTCTTCAATTTTGTTGTCAATATATATATCTATGTTTAGGATAACAAATCTGCATGTAACAAATTGTTTTGTTATTTGATTGCCGCCGACCATAGACACCTGCAACACCAGTGTATTATTTATTAAACAACAGAGTGTATTATTCAAAAATGTCAAAAATGTTTTATAAATAATTAGTGACCCGCCCTCACTTCGTTTTGGGATATTAGTTCCACACAGTATCAATAGATAGCGCTGGGCGTCGATCGCATCGCACATGTGTTTGGCTTGTCGGATTATCTAAAAGCTTGTTGTTTATAAATAGTATAGATTGGTATACCCAACGCGCAAGTTTAAAATCGTATACCCCTGACTCATCCTAATAAATTATTAATTTTGCACAAAATAGTTAAGTATATGTGGTCACAAGTTACGAGTACCTACTTAAACTTTAGGTGTCACTTATACGGTATATTAAAAATATATCGTGCTCGTGATTCGAACAGCCCCGATCTGCCGGAGACTTTTATAGGCTATTACTGAAAACGCCCCACAAAGAGAGAACCGCGGGATTTTATCACGAAAGTTATAATGTCACGGAAAGAGGAAACTTGATACGCTTACACCGTGGATCCCACAACTTAGGGCGTAACGTGTTGTAGGGATGTGATGAATCTCAGGGGTTTTATGAAGATCTGATTAGCGTCGCGGTGGCGCGGGAAGTGGTCGGGGAGTTTATTATAATTATCATCATCATAATAGGTATATCAGCCCATATCCATCCACTGCTGAGTACCTGTAAATAGGCCTGTTCTTTAATACGCCACTCCCTACGGTTACCTGCCAGCCTCATTCATTGTTTTCCCATTACCATTAAGTACAATAGCAGTATACTTACATTATATGGTATCGTGTCTCTCCCGAACGTCGGTCTATGTTATTCACGCCGAAATACGTCGGAATTTTGTTTGGTCTATGTATGTGTGCGTAACTCGTTCAGCTCACAATGCCGCAGCCGGAAAAAAGTTTTTTTTTTATTTTGACAATTAGGAGAAAAATCAATAAATAAATAAATATTATAAGTGAAACTGTGAGGGTATCCAAAGATTGCCACCGTGCACTTAGTCCATTGCGACCACGGCTGTTGTAACGCAGCCGAAACGTTAGTCAAGCAGTAAGTAGGTAATTACGTAATTGTGTGCCTAAAAATTAACGTCGCGTTCAATCCCATCATTTAGAAGCTTGGCAATCTTCAACTGTGCGTTTCTTAAGAAACTTTCTGCCTCGAACTAGAAAACTATGGAATGAACTGTCACCAGCAGTATTTCCGAACCGATACGACCTACAAACCTTCAAAAAGCGAGCATACTCCTTCTTACAAGGTCGGCAGCGCATTTGCGACTCCTCTGGTGTTGCGGGTGTCCATGGGCGGCAGTAATCGCTTACCATCAGGTGATCCGTCTGTTCGTCTGCCCCCTATTTCATAAAAAAAATCTATAATAATAATAAAAATAAAATTATACGTCCCATCTCTACATCTCAGGTTCATGTCATTTGTCATAAGTCACCTACGGGTGGATATAAAACATCCTGATATGTCCCCAATGCCTAATGTGTGCTATACTTTGTAGGATTTACGCTGTCTCCAGGAATTTATCCCTCAGCAATTCAATAACTTCGGCAGCGTTCGCTGTTCTTACAAATTATGGGAGTCCTTAAGAAGTGTGAAAATATGAGGGTTTTGTGGAGGGAGGGTTAGATTATGTTTGTGCTGGGAAGATAAAATAATTATTTAAGTAAAAAAATATATGGCTTTTTTCCTTAGAAATGCAACAAACTTAAATCTGCTCACTTAGTTTAATAAATAGAGTATAAGTAATTTGATGTTCTTATGATTTTTCAATAAAGTTTTTTATTTATTTATAATACCTGTTTGGGGCATTTTATTTTATTGTAGCAAACAAAATTTTATACAGTAACTATATCTTTAAATAAAATCTAAGCGAAGCTATGAAGCTTTGGAAAATAATATTTGAATCAGCACATAGAACCTGGTTTGGACTGAGATTAGAATTGTTGACCCAAATATAACTAACTGTGGGAGAGCCACGCTTCGGCATGAATGGGCCGGCTCGAACCGGAGTGATACCACTGCCTCACAGAAAACCGGCGTGAAGCAGCCCCTGTGCTGTGTTTCGCCGAGTGAGTGAGGGTACCGGAGGCCCACCCGGGGGGAAGGGGATTACGGGTTGGCAGCGCACTTGTAACTCCACTGGTGTTGCAAGTGTCCATGAGCGGCGGCAGTTGCTTGCCATCAGGTGATCCGCCTGCTCGTCTGCTACCTATCACATAAAAAAAAATTAATATAAATTAACCTAATAAAAAAGAATGCTCAGAAGGTGTAAGAGCAAATAAATAAAAAAATGAGCCACTGCTGCTTTTATATTTGATAGGTAGCAGACGGATCACCTGATGGAGAGCGGTTGCCACCCATAGACATCTGAAACACCAGCCACAAGTGCCAACCTTTAACTAATCATAGATTTCATAATGAAAATATAAGAATGATTAGTTATCCCATAATTCTTCAGAATTTATAAAACCAGGTTATGATTTCATCAACTGTTTTCGAGAGAAGAAATAGAGTAGAGTTGTTTCTGAACATTTAGAGGTGCAATAGTAAATAACAACATCGTTCTTACTTCAAGTGTCGTATAATTGGAGCGAAAACGTCGACAGTTGTTATTGCTCCATTAGATACCATCGACTTAGAGTCTTTTAAAGTACTGGAAATGACAGCGCGAAAAAAATGTGCAGTAAAAAGTAGGTAGTGCGATTATTACACTCCACTGAAAGTCAGGTAATTAGAGAAGCTGCATAGGGTAGTTTGCAGCAAGATGCACAACGTAGCTCGTAGCACGACGTACATTGTAGCACGACGTACATTGTAGCACGACATAGACCGTAGCACGGCGTTCTATAGCACGACTTAGCTTGTAGCTCGGCATGGTCCGTGGCACAAAGTGTAGCCTGTAGCAAGGCGTAGCTCATAGGTCTACTTAACGTGTAGCACGGCGTAGCTCGTAGCACGGCGTAGCTCGGAGCACGGCGTAACTCGTAGCACGGCGTAGCTCGTAGCACGACAGAGACCGTTGCATAGCATATCCCGTAGTACGGTAATTCTTGTAGCATGGCGTACCTCGTCGCACTACTTGTAGCACGGCGTAGCTTGTAGCACTAGTTGTAGCGCGGCATACCACGTACTCTCGGCGTCAAAAAAATCGCACATCTGCGTGGTTTTCATACTAACGCGCTCATATCACAGCTTCGTATATTAAAAAGTAAAACATTTTATTACAATATTTTTAAGGAAACATTACCAATATATGCTCGTCTTTTAATCCAACATTTTCATCATCCATGGAATTTACTTGATTCGTCCAAAAAAATTAAAAAGTAAATCAGTTTTTCAGCTCCATAGAACATTGTATGGGACAAGAACATTGATTTACTTTTTTATGTTTTTGGGAAAATTAGGAAGTTTTCACGACTAATTAAGAAGCATGTTTAACAGACGAGCATATAAAAACCATGTAACGTAAAAAATATTGCAATCAAATGTTTTACTTTTTTATATACGAAGCCGTGATATGAGCGCGTTAGTATGAAAACTACGCAGATGAGTGATTTTTTTGACGCCGAGGTACATCATTGCTTGTAGCACAGCGTAGCTCGTAGAACTACTTAACTTGTAGCACGACCTAGCTCGTAGCATACTTGTAGCATGGCGTAGCTCGTAGCACGGAGTAGCTCGTAGCACAACGTAGCATGTAGTTCAACGTGACTTCTAGCACAGCGTTGCGTTAAAACGTAAGTTGTAAATGCGTATATTGTAGTACCTAAAGTTAATACACTTATTGAGTGCCTGTGTAATGTTTTCTTTTACAAAGTAAAGTTACTTATCCCCCCGCCCCATCCATGGACCTTTATCTTCGTTATCCGGCAGCTGCCAATTAGGGCGGCGAAGACTCGATAAAATAACAGAATTAATATCGACACTCGCCTGACGGAGCGCTGTCAAAGCGCAGCTGACGGACGGTGTTAAACACTTAGGTGGGCCCGACGTCCAGCACAAATGGATTAGAAGTAAGGCTATTGTGTGGTTTTTACCGATAGAATTTTTAACTGGAATCTTTTGTTCTGGGTTTCGAAATTGTCTATTGTTTGCTGGATTTTTCCTTAAACCCTGTTGTCGACAGGGTCCATATTGATACTAAAATAATAATTTAAAACCTTTGTATTTACATATGAGAAAGCAATAAAGATATTGAATTGAATCACTGTTCACGCCTTTTTTGCTATAGGAGACATGTATATACTTTTGTCGCTGCGATATAATCTCCCCATAATAACACCAGTGATCATAGACAGGACGAACGGAGCCATTTTTTATTTTAAATTTTGTGTAAAATAATTGTCATTCGTCTGTTAGATTAATTGTGCTCTTGTGACTTTGGCGTATTATAATACTAATAACTACTGGTAACACAAATAATATGTTTCAGATATGTTTTTAAACTTCCGCATTGCATTATACACATATTTGATCTAAACGGAACTAAACGCGAGGATATTTAAATAAAGTCAGTCCGCTTGTGACCACGGCCTGTTGTAACGCGCGGGCGAAACGGCCAACAGTAAGTGCTACAATATACAGTCAGCCACACACCAAGCTTTACCATAAACTGTCAAATTTCCTTAATTCATATTCAACCTAATGGGTTTGGCAGTAAGATGAGAGTTGATTGAAGACATTTGTCAGTTTTGTATACTTTAATGTGTGGCTGTACGTACTATGTTTCTGTATTTTTTCTCTATCTATCCATCCCGGGACAAAGCTTCATCAGGGGCGGTCCCGTCCAATTGTGCTGATTAAACAATCGGATGCTTACAAATTTTTCACCCTCTTTCGTCCCTTCTTATTTTAATCCTATCCTTTCAAGAGTTTTCATCCTGTATTAAGGTTTATTAGGGTTTCGTAGACTACGGTGTTATAACAGCTTAAATGAATGGTTTGTATCATCCAATTTTCTCTTGGGAAAACAATAGGTGGATATTATAACTAGTGGCCGCCCGCAACTTCGTTTGCGTGAACTTTATGACTCTTGACTTAAAGATGATTATTTAAATAGAATTTAACAAAAATATTACTTATTATAAATGTTCGTTTATAGGTTAATAGATTTTTAAGGCGGCTCATTAATATTTTATACGAAATGCTAAGGAATGGAACAACTTGCCGGCTTTTGTATTTCCAGAGAGCTACAATTTGGGTGTCTTTAAGTCGAGAGTGAATAGGCTTCTTCTGGGAAAGCACGCTACATCTTAGACCTCATTGTCACTCTCCATCAGGTGAGATGAGGTCAAGTGCAAACCCATTTAATATTTAAAATATCAACTTCTAATGAAAGTAACCCCCAAATTATTTTTTATTCCATTAGAGGATGTAAGTATTCTATTAAAGTTTGAATCTTATATTTTATCCATCAATTCTGTCAAAGAATGTGTATGCAAAGGTTGGAGTAAATTGGGCCAAGGAATCACGTAGCCCCATGAACAAACTTTGAACCCCCTTTTCGCTCCATTAGGGGTTTAAGTTCGGAATATCCTTCCTTATAGGATTTCATCCAAAAATGCTCATCACATTTGACAATTTTCCATTCCATTCCATATTTGTTATAGTGTAGCTGGACTCTTAGAGGTCCAAACCAGATGTTCCATGACCTTTGATTTTTTTCATGGCATCATAAACTGCTCATCAATCTGAACAACTTTTGTTAAGGTGCCATTGACCTACCTCATATAGTCTAGCTGGGCTGTTGTGGTTCTACATCAAGGAGCCTGGTCTTCAAAATGTAATATATCCTATAAGTTGCCCTGATATTACAGCTATACAATAAAAAAAGTTTCATTCGAATTGGTTCAGTAGTTTCCAAGATTAGCGCGAACAAACAGACAAACAGACAAACAGATAAACAGACAAACAGACAAACAGACAAACAGACAGACAAAAATTTTAAAAATCATTGATTCATGTTCTGTTACTGTTTTTTAGTCGTCCTAAGTTATTTTGAGATAAATATCTTCAATGTACAGACACAGTTTTTTTACATTTTTATTATATGTATAGATAAGATTGCTGTTACAGGGGAATGACAATACAATACTTAAATATTTTTTATGTGATATAGGTGACAGATGAGGAGACGCACCACCTGTTGGTATGGGATTACTACTGCCCATAGACATTTAGTGGAACACCAGTGAGATTTATAGAAACAGAAAACATTTATTACATAGACATCAAATATTGAACATACAGCTAGGTACGTACGCAAACGCGCCAACACAACAAAGAAAAATAATTAAAAAACTGGGTCTGTGAGCGTCGGGAATCGTTTACCATCAGATCATCCGTTTGCTAGTCTGCCACCTATCACAAAAAGCAGCAAAAAATTAAACTTAATCAAATAATGCTTAAGCTACTTGTACAGAGTCAGGTCCATTTCATGAGGTGTTGTGTGAATTTATTAATTTTGTTCATTTATTATTTAATCCACATGCGCGTCGATAGTCTTCGTGTAGGCCTCGAACCCAATTTGAGAACCGAAAAAGTTTATCTTACTAACTGAGCTATGGAGGGCATTAGGTTAACGAATTTAGTAGGAGCCTACCTAAGTCAATGTCAAGGTTTGTAGGTAAGCTGAAAAGGCTAACACGTGCGCGATCGACTCTCAGCGCCATCTCTTGAGCGCCGAAATGAAGTGAGATCGGGCCATTAGTATAATTATATAATTTTCCAACTCTTCAGAACCCAGGTAAATCAAACTCACTGTCCCTTTTACCCTCTTCCGAATTAGTATCCGAAAGTTTTTCCGAGAATTATAATTTTTCTCGCGTAATTTTCGAGTTTCCATACTATTCGTTTGGGTAATATTCATGTCTTTATAAAAGTTTCGCTGGATGAAGTTAGCCAGTTAAAATGGAAGTTTCGGTTGGAAGTAATTAAGTTAGTGAAGTTACGAGTGCTCTTTTGTCAATTGGAGCTCAACGAATTTTTAAATTGGTTGAGTTAGATTTATTTTATTTATTTATTTCTTTATTTGCAATACATATGACTACAGGTAACTTATGATAGCCTAGAGAACATATGCGCCTGGCAGGCATTGCAATTTGGAATAGAGAGGGGCAGATATTTAAAGTCTATACTAAATTTAATTTACTTGAGTTTTGTATAATAAATTATGCTTCTAACTATCTTAAAAATGTGTGATAAATTTTACAATATTTATATAATGAACATCCATTATATTTTATCCTCCAAATATTCGTTTACTGAGTAGTAACATTTGTTGGTAAGTAAGTCTTTTATTAAATATATAAACATATTATACGCAGTCTCATTTTTTATATAGTTTGGCAATTTATTATATAATTTAATCGACATCGGGTAAGGTCTGGAACTATGTATTTTTAATTTAGAAGGTATTTGTATAAGGTTGTTTTCATTGCGAGGTGTATGATGACGAGGGAAATCTCCTTTTTTGGAATATAAATGCAGGTTTTTTCTGACAAATTTAAAATTTTCTAGCAAGTAAATGGAAGGTAGAGTTAATATTTTCAAATTTTTAAAATAGAGCTTACAGCTTTCTGTTTGTTTGATGTTCGTCAGGATCCGAATGCACTTTTTTTGCTGAATCAGTAGGTCATGTGCATCAGTACTGTTACCCCAGAGCGTCACGCCGTAACTGAGCCAAGCATAGGCATAGGCATAGTACATTGTGATGGCAGTTTGGAGGTTGGTACATATTTTTATTTCTCTTAGGGCATTTTTTTCGGATTTTTTTCAGATTTTTAACTTTAGAGGCGATTTCATGCACATGAGACTTTGATCATAAAAATCTATACACAGCGTGAATATGTTAAAAATCTCGCCGCTAATGAATTCTTTCATTCGCAAAACAGCGATATTAGGCATTTTCTGAATTTAAAACCAAACTATGGCCAGACATTGCATAAACAAAAGTGTTCATCACACGAATGTTTGTCCAGGGTGGAGATCGCATCCACATCCTTTGGCATATGAGGCACGGTCACTACCACATTGTAAAAGTAGTCAGCTAAAAATCCAACTAAAACTTTTGATTGGCTTTCCAACAATGCCAACTACACGTCGGTACAGAACTGGCGAACATGACGACGTCGTTATCTGAGGTTTATTATTTTGAATAACGACCAAAATCTCGCCCATTGTTGTTAGAATATGACTTGTCATCGCTTCTTAGTCTAAGGCGTCCTGCAAATGTACAGTCGAGTTTAAAAATAAGTATACACTTTAGGACCTTGTCACAGTACATATGTATAAGAAAACGACTTCCACTTTCATATAAATATTTCTTGTGACAAGGTCCTAAAGTGTATAAATATTTTTGAACTGGATTGTACCATCAATAGACGTGATATCGTGAGATCACTGGTTATAAAAGCATTACTTAGTCTACCACTATAACCGGTACAATTGTGCTACCCTCTCGTATATCTTGAATATTTTCTTATACAGGATGTATATGTGAACATTTACATCACCTTAACCACGTCATCACAACATTTAATGTATGACTTATGGAAATTCATATGAAAAACATCAACCTTTATTACAAAGTCGGTCACGTGACTTTTTCATTTGTATTAGACGAAGATAAAAACTTCGACGCTGGCGCTGCTCTACGCCGGTCATCTATGAGGCCTTGGTATCACTTCGGCCGAGTTGGCCCATTCATGCCGAAGCGTGGCTCTCCCACAGTGAACGCTTAGGCAGTGATTTGCTTGCGGAGGGACTTAGAATGACGATGCTTGTTTAGTTTTGTCCTTGCGGAGAAAGGATTATCCAAAGCTGTTTTGTGGTTGCTATAAAAGACATGGTTGATTTACTTTGATATAGTAATTTATCTTCTAACTTGGTTAGGTACAATCCTTTATGCCTTGAAACATTGAATTAAGCTAAAATAGGTAGTTAAAATTGCTTCAGCCATTCCATACCATTTATACATGTTGTAGCTAAGACACTGTTTTTAAAACAAAAAATATACCAATTCATGTTAAAATTGTCATTCCAATAGCATATTTATCTGTAATCATAGAAGATAAAATTAAGAGACCTAAGAATAAATCTAAAAGAAAGTCTATGACAACAATAAAATTAATCATAGCAGATGTGTATGATTCTTTGTTAAATTTATAAGTAGTCACGATATCATCATCTTATATCTTAGCGTGTTAAGCTGTCGTATTCCCGGTTGCGTCCAAAGCTGTCATATTCAAATGCGATAGGCTCAAGCATAGGGTACGATTAGACCATTGAGGTATATGTAGAACTAGAGGAGACACCACACATCATTAATATGTTCCATTGAATTGCGGTGATTGCACTGCACTTCAATCAGTCGCTTGCTAGCTCTGACCGGTTGACCATTCAACAGTTGTTTCAGGGAAAAAGTACTACAAAACGCATCAAAAATGCCGTGGTGTGTATTGATATATTACACAAATAATTCAAGGAATACGGCGAAGTGCTAAGGGATAATTTTCCACCGATGAGTAATTAGATATTTTCGTTTAAAAATTAAATACGAGCACAATTTGACAGACGCCATTATTGTCGCATTCGACATAGATTAGATAGAAACAGAAGGGAAATTGTAGGAAATTGTTACATGCCTACCTACGTATCCTTTCATTCATTAATTTACTTTTGGGAGCCCGAGTACAAACAAATCAATTAGTGATGTCCTAATGCCTACCCACCATTCGATTTTTGATGTAAGGATTTTGGTGGTTAAATAATTTTTAATCGATAGTTTACTGTCGCTCGACATAATATTAATATTTATCTAAACGGCAAAAGTTAACAAAATTGTTTTGTTTAAGGGTAACTAAATAAAATGTATCATTTGTATTTACGACTTTTATTTTAACTTATTAATTCGTGCGCGATGCACGAATTAATAAGTTAAAATAAAAGTCGCGATGCCTATAGTGAGAATAAAATTTCCGTACTTGAAAAGTATCACTTCGTTTCATTTAACAAAACATGTAAACTGGCACAATCAATCTTATTTGAAGGAAGTTTTAATATGTAGGTAGGTACTCTTTAATCATATCAGACAATACTTACGTACACACAAATTAGATAATACGTAAGGATTCTTGTTAGGTATAAAACTCCAAGATACAAATAGTCCCTTCTGTTATCTGTAGCTTAGTCAACAAAATGCCATTTTGTTGAGGTACGTTGAACAAAACGCGTAAAGTGCTATGAAAATCACGGCGCTTACGCCTTTTTGTTCGCGAACAAACTTCATCCTAGAAGCGATATAGCGCTGCGTGAATTTCGCATGCTTAGACGATTAATTTATTTTTCAGCGCTGCATCGCACTCAAACTTTGACATTTCAAAATGGAACATGACTTTTGCCTACGATAGCTCCTCTAGTTCTACATATACCTCAATGGATTAGACAATGTTTAGGAATTTGGAGAATCTGGTAATTACCATCAGGTGATTCGTCTGCTCGTGTGCTACCATATATGTATGTGTATCACATAAAAAAAATATTTTTAGAATCAATCAGAAACGTCCAGATTTTCTAACGACGTCTTCCCTAGGTAAGTTATCATTGACCTTGGCTATAAACCGACCCCACGGGAACCAAGCCAACTGAATATTTGTTACACGTTTAAGAATTTATTAGAAACGCACCTATTTTCTCACAATGTTTTCTTCAGGAACGATATCATTAGCCTAGGTTAAAAATCGACCCCACATCGGGGCGTAGATACATTGCCCCAAGTCTATTTGTTTAGCCGGCATCTCCCGGTACGAAACAAATGAGTTGTTGAGCAAACGACGCCCAATCGAGAGCTGTTTAATCAACTCCTCTCTTATTGATTCCAGTTGAGCCGCGGATTTATCTGTAGCACTCAGTTTTCTGGGGTGGGGGGTGACTAGGCGTATTTTCTTGTAATTTCGTCATCTAGTTTTTATACATTTATGGAATGTTCTAGTATGAGACAAGATGTTCGGTGCGAATGTCTGGCGCATTTATTTTTTACTTCAGTATTCAAAGTAGCCGTGGGTAGCTAATCCTTAAGTCTGGTGGTTTAAGTACCAGGCCGTGATCTCGGAGTTCTGGGTTTGGACTTTGACTTTGATTGTAGCAAAAAGCATAAAATTTGTCGAACATATCTTTTGAATTTTGAATATGGAGGCGTTTTACCTACAGTGATTATTCGTTTTTCCTTTAAGGTATATGCTAAGCCTAATTTTGCCATAACCCTAGGTAATGGGGGGATTTCGGGGAACAAATGGGGAGAACGTGATACAGTAGTACCACTGCGGTTAAGGCGCAGGGCAGAGCAAATGACCTTGACGGTTTGGGCGCTTGCCTAGCGCCATCTGTGGTGATGTCAGTGCAGCAATAACCGACATGCGTTGCTTACTGCCAATGTAATACTAATACTGTAGCGCTACCATGAGTTTACAGTGACAGAACTCGCTAGCGTCTGCGTAAAAAAATAATGTATGAAAAAGTGTACAGCGCCTCTAGCGGTCACTTGAGAAACTAAAATATGTAGTATCGAGTTGTCAAATTGAAATGTATTCGCTAGCGAGTAGCGTTTACGTAGCGCTACGAGATGACATTGAAAACTGACATAACGTAAACTATTGCTCTGTCTCTTTCAAATGCATCACAATGAAAGAGACAAAGCGATATTTTCGATAGCTTTCTGCGTAAACAATAACGCACTCGCTATCGAGCTAACGCTAGCCAGGTTTACGTGTTCAATCGAAATCTATTCGAAGCCCGTTTACTTGCTATCGACTGTAGTAACGTTACGTTACTTTTCGATGCCAACTCATGGTAGCGCTACTGGCCCATGTGGCTCTCCCACGGTCAAAACTTGTAGACTTCAACCAACAACCCAATTTCCTTCCAAAGAATCGACGCGGTCGGTAATAAAGTGTTTGTTTCCTCTGTTTGTAAGTCATCAGTTATTACTGGAGCGGTCGGCAGAACAACACAATTCTGCGTTTCAGCTGTTCCCTGTAAAATCGCTTTCGATCTGTTTGCTGTATCAATACTTACCTTTCCTGCGGCTTCATTGGAAGGAACTCGTTTGTATTTCGAAAGAGGTTACTTAAAAATATACAAGCTTATTTTTTTAACAAAGGCGAACAACTTTAATTTTTTTTTTTTTTACTTAAATGGAATGTTTTTTTTACAAAATGTTGAATTAAATTTATCTACTTCAAATAAAGGCGAGAATCGATTGAAGAATTTCAACAGATTTTTATTCTGCTTTTGTTATTATAGACTCTAATCTTTTGTTGTGAGGGTCCTAAATAGTAATATAGGTACCAATATCATGTAAAGTATTGTATCAATGTCAACTACGGGACCAATACTGAAATCTCAAAAAAACAGCTGATTTATACAAATCGATCAGCGGACCATGCCAATTTGTATGAAGAAACGTACTATTTTTGTGATTTCAGTGTTGATCTCAAATTGAAAGATGTTAATTTTACCAACCATTCTGAACATATTTGTTTGAATAATTTTAGAAATTCATTAAAAATTGTTTCGACTTCCCCGATACAAAATGAACAAATCACATAACCGACTGTTGTGTGTATGAAAAGTTGAAATTTTTTTATGTGAATTTTCAAAAGTCATAGAAGTAATGTTGTTCAGAATGGTTGGAAGAAGACGTATTTAAAGGAATGTAAATGTAGAATACAAATAAAAACGGATGACTGTAGGTACAACATTATTCTCTTTATTACCAACCTAAGCTAACGGGGACTACGTTAAAACATACGAGTACATGCTCTTTCATTGTACAACTTATCTATACAAATCTCGCGAACTACCTTGCCAGGTTAAATGGGCCAATAAATAAGCCTTCTTAAACACTTACGAGATATTATCGGGCGAAAGTGGGTTACAGTGGGCGAGTTAGTGATGGGTTTAAGGAACTAGTCTAGAGCGATGGTCACTCAGTGGAAGAATTTGCCCCTGCTAAACGGAAGTCTTAGGCCTACTGTACAAACCGTCGTCTTTTGTAGATGCATGTAACCTACAAACAAGCGTATTTCTTTAACAGTGGGAGAGCCACGCTTCGGCATGAATGAGCCGGCTCGACCGGAGTCAAGTATAGGAGACGAAGACTATTATATCTTTGGGTAGCATTTTTAATTATTTAATAATTTTCACCCCCCCCTTTAACCCTTTTCGTAAAAAAGTAGCCTTTATTCTTTCTCAGGATCTAGACCATCTGTATACCAAATTTAATTCAAATCAATTCAGTAGTTCTGGGATGAAAGAGTAACAGATAGACAGACAGACAGAGTTACTTTAGCATTTATGAGTATAATATAAGTTAGGAAGTTAGTTAAGTTAGACCAAAGGGAAAAACGAAACCCAAAAAAAAAATCTAAAAAATAAACAGTGTCCTTCCCCATTGGCCAGTAGTGCTGTATGTTTTGATACTATGTTGTGTTGAGACTGATCAATATCAATGGCCCTCACTCAGCTTAAATTACGACAATAGGCCATAACGCTGGTTTCAATGAGACCAGCTGAGTACCTAACTATATTTGTGCTGAGTGAGTAAAATTGAGGATATTTTAATACGTAGGTTAAATTTAACTCTCGTTTCTGAGTGATGGGAGCATCCCTAAGACGAATTGTGCGGTCTCACCGCGGGCGAAACTTTAAAGCGTTGTCGGAGCATGTTCGGGAATAACTACCGCATCCAGCGGGTTTAAAATGGTAATAGTTTGGAAGTAGCTGGATTTTTCTTATCGTGCGATATTGAATTACCATTATCTTCTGTTCTGAATAGGTGTTTTGGTACAGACGGAGAGATTGTGGCGGAAATAGGTATGCGTTTTATAGGGCAACCAAATTATCTATATCTTCTATCTATACTATTTATAAAGAGACAACTTCTATAGACAACGACAATGCGTATAGCTAAACCAAAAACACGAAACGCTGGCGCGATGTAATTGAGCACAGCGCCATCTATTGGTTCATTTCTGAATTACGGTCCCGAAGCGAAGTGTGGGCGGGCCACTAGTTAAAAATAAAATAAACAAATCGATGCGCTAGACAATCACACCAATCAGCCTGGTCTCAAACAAGGGCAAGCCCTGTACTATGAGTTACCAGGTGACGATAATTAACTGGGGGCGTCAACCCAGAACACCCAAGAAAATTTAGAATACTACATACCTAGTTATACTTAAGATTTGTGGCAGAAGGTCATAATTAATTATGAATGTAATGTGTCACCGTTGGAGAGTCACACTTTGGCATAAATACTTAGGCCGGTTCGAGCGGAGTCACAGAAGATAGCGTGTAGCCACCTATGCTGTGTTTCGTCGAGTGAGTGAGGGAACAGGCCCAATTGGGGGAAATGTATACTGTTGTGTACCTTTATCAATAAACTAGTGGCCCGCCCTCACTTCGCTTCGGGACCTTAATTCAGAAATGAGCCAATAGATGGCGCTGTGTCCAATTACATCGCGCAAGCGTTTCGTGTTTTCGGTTTACCTATAAGCCTTGTCGTTGTCTATAGAAGTTATCTCTTTATACATAGTATAGATATATAAATGGTTTGTAAAACACGTGGTTAAAGGATTGTAAATGTTCACAGATACTCCCTGTATACCCGAGGGTCTACAAAAACTTTACTGTTATATGCGGTTCGTTACCAAAACAAACCCTACGAAAAATACTTCAACTTCACAAGCCAACCCTTCTAAGCCTCCCGGCCAAGGGCCTAAGCCCCTAAACAAGGAGAACCAAAACTGATGACCTTAAAACGGGCCATTTTTCCTCTATTAACCGTATAACTCAATACCGCGGGCGGGCTTAGTTCACTCCATCTGTCTCGATTATTACATCCCTGGTAAGCCCCGAGGTACAGGTTCTCAAACTTTATAGTTATGCAGTTATTGCAACTAAACAACATTTAAAACATGGAGGACTTAAATGTAATTGGTCAACTTACACTGTAGGTTTGCTATGATTTGGTGTTTTTTATCAAATCCTGATACTGCCCTTCGATTAATGTTTTGATTTTTGAATTAGGCAAGAGCCCAAAAAGGTAGGATTCCAAATTTACCTACTAAGATTTTGCATAAGCATACAGCACCAACGAATCGTCATACATAGGTAATGATCGGGGTGCGTTCTTATGTTTGGTAACATCTTCCGTTTTAAAGGACAAGGAAAGAACATTGCTTTATAGAAAAAAAAACATATTATGGCGCTGGGGGTCTATTATATTTTGTTTTTTTTTTGGTTGTTTTCCAAAAAGGTTTGGTTTCAATTCAATATATCTGTATTAAATACTGATTTTATAATATCTATGTGTTGTGGTGTCCAAATTAATTAGTGTATTTTCTGTTTTTCTTATATCTCTTGTAGGGCAAAACACATTTGCACATGCTTGAAGTTAGAACGAGCGTCTCACGTCAGACCGTGGAACACTTTGGGAACCACTGTCCCTTGGTACTTTATGAGCTTCAAAGGCAATGAATTTTATGTCTCCGTTCTGCAATGTTGAGTAACGATTGAAGTATTTTATCGCAGTAATGAGGACACCGATTTAAGCATAGCGATTTACCTTTCTCCCGTTAATTTTGAGGGCGTAGTATTGTTTTGCTTTTTGATTTTGAAGAGAGTTTGTTGGTTAATTAAGAAATGAGATGCGGAATGATTTCCTTACAGTTCCGCACTATACATAATTATACTTGTGTCATTCATACGTACAGACGCCTGCAATAATATCATACTTTTTATTTGATATGCGGCAGACGAGCAGACGCATCATCTGATGGTATGCGATTTCCATGGTTGTCCTGGGCGGCGGATTACCAGTGGAGTCACGAGGAAGAGTTAAAAAAAAATAAGTTCACCTAGGAAACGAATTCTCAATTATTATAATTCGAATGTAACTTTAGCCAACATGCAGAACAATAATCTCTAAGAAATAATGAACGTTGCTTTAATGAACGAAGTAAAAACGTCATTCAACGTTATGAATTCATAAAACGCTTCGCGGGGCTATTTCATTTGCCCGGAGCTTATTTTCTTTGAGCTTGTAAATACGCGGACGGAGAATCTGTCTTTACACGCTTTGTAATCAGAAAGATTTGTTTTTAGTGATATGGGCAGACGAGCAGACTGGTACCACAGTCAAGTCACAAGTGCACTATCATCATTTAGAACCCCTCAAGGGTTAGGCCTCTACCCTCACTCACACTCTCTGATGAATGACTTCGTTTTTCTACGACGACCGATGGGCTGACGTCCTGTTGGCCAACCTAGGTATCGCTTGAAAGTGACTCGATAGCCGGTAGCGTACGGCTACGCCGGTTTATAATTGTGGACTTGAAGGGGGACTTCTTAGTCAGATTCTCAAGTCCCCGACCCCTCTCCACTCTGGCGTAGACCGGAGCACCCCAGGAGTTTTAGTCGGTAGACCCCCGCCGTCATGCGAGGGGAGTCTGACATAACCAGGGGGCGGACGGGTTGCGTAATTGCCTCCTCCTTCTCCTCCTGTCTCCTGAGTCTCCTGGGACATGACAATAAAAGGTTTGGTTGGAAAGACGCCGTCAAAAACAATTTGCGAGAACATCAAGCTAATGAGTGGCAACAAGTACTGCAGGATCAACCAAAATGGCTTTCTCTTGTTTCAGAGGGCAAGATTCGGTTTTTGCTAAGCTAGCGGAGTACTAATCTGCTTTATATGGGATGACTCCTCAGGCGATCCGCTGTTCATTCCAACTCTATCATCTATACTAATTAAAAAGAGATAACTTCTATAGACAAAGACAAGACTTACAGGTAAAACGAAAACACGAAACGCTTGCGCGATGTAATGGGACACAACGCCATCTATTGGTTCATTTATGAACAACGGTCCCGAAGCGAAGTGAGGGCGGGCCACTAGTCTTGATATACAGCAGGCCCGCCCCTTACCTACTCCCGTCTGTTTCCGCACTTTATTTTGCTTAGTCCCATTTTACATCTGTCAAAAGTTGAGACGTGTTTACCCCTGTATATAAACAGGTACGGCGTCATAATGCCTCAACCATGTGCTCGAGAATGGAGTACCGTCGAGGTTAGGGGGGGGGGGGGGGTCTTTGTGGAGATTGAAAGGTGAAATCTTAGCCTTATTTGCGTGTTGATTATTTTTGTCCAATTTTCCGTCTTTCTCTTTTATTCTGTGGGAGTAAACAGAATATGGTGTGTTTAGAATGAGAAATGGAAGGATATGTTGATTTGGATGAATTTGAAATGTTGTCTTTGGTGGCATGTTGTTATACTTAGGAGGCACATTTATGGGAAATAAAATAAATAATAAATCATTTATTTCCTCAAAACATGGTAAAAAATTATGATATAAAAACAGTAAAAAGGCTAATGTGCCTAAAAGTCTATCCCACTTCAGGGCAAAGGTCTCCATCATAGAAATCAAGTCATCGCTGCTATGTAGGGATTAATCACCACGCTTGCCTAATGCGGATTGGTGCAGAAATATCCGAAACATACTTTTGTACTAAGATCACACGTAAGTATAGTTTGAGTTAGTACCGCCCAACACCACCTCGCTCATCCACATTAATCCACCACTAAGTATTAGCAAGTTTCATTGTCTCTCAGAACTAATTAACTTCATTTACTTACTTTATTAGCCCTTGTAAACACAACTACTTAAGCAAACTTTGGCGCTTTTCGCTTAAACTTCTAGAATGTCTGAGGGAGCGATAGAGCTGTGAAAAGTATCCGATTTATTAAAAAAGTTTTTTCATCTCCTCTGATAAACAATTCCACAGACCTTTATTAGACAAATCTCCTTACGGTTGTCTGGTGGAAATCGCTACTAGTTGTAAGTCCTGCTATGGCAATAGTGCCGTAGCCGGATAATTATCATAGGGATCTGTATAGCTTTATTATACTCTTTTATTTGTTTTGGTCCTGAGCTGCTTGCATCCATGTAGTCCCTTTGATTTTCATTTTGTTATATCTTCGACTCATCGTGATACTGGATGACCTGAATTTCTTCTGCCGGCTCTAGGAAACCATTCGGTTATAACCTTGCTCCACCTGCCATCACCTAGTGCCTAGCTTAGTGTCCTGCCCAATTCCTCTTTAGTTCCATCACTATCGATCTAACGTCCAGGATTCTAGTCCTGCGAGGGATTTCAAAGTTCGAGTCGATTTTCGAAATTGATTACCGATGTACGTACATTCGATTGTCCCATCTCTAGTGAGTATATTTCTTAAACATAAGTAGTCACCGCATAAGTTTGACCAAACGAAGTAGTCTTCAGACATGCGGCCCCGGGGGAAATACACAGAGTAATCATGTATGCTTTGCGATATTTCTGGAGATATGCCACGGAGTTAAAATGTCTTTGAGGCGAACTCATTTGAGGACCCGCCAAATAATTTGTGTTTCGTTAAATCAAGAATAAGATAATTAAGCAGCAATGTGTATCTATGTGCATTTTCTAAAGAGTTTTTTTTTGCAATCTGCCTCTCGGCGCGAGCTATCGAAAAAATATGTACCTATTTCTGTGTTCTTTAATGGAAAAATATGTTTATTATTGTTTCAGTAACACGTTTTACTTTGAGTAGATAATGGCACTAATTAAAAAAAAAATCACCGAATTTCCACAAGTCATAGGACTATACTTTGCAAAGCAGCAAAAACGAAGAGATACTTAAACATACTATTTTGAGAATGAATAGAATTTGACATTTCTTGACAGCTGTCATCAACTTGTTTCAAGTTTGGTTTCAAGTTATGTTGTGGGAACATTAATACTGTTCAAAATGGTTAGTCTGAGGCACAGAGTACATTGTATATAGGTCTGAGGTGGCCAATGGATCTAACCACGTTGGAAAGGAATGATATTGTCAAATTGCCGATTTTTTAAAGGAGGTCTGCATAAAGTCATTAATATAATTAGGTTATTTCGCCGAAGACGCCCTCCTGATCGGAAGTCAACATAATTAAATTCCTGTCCATTCTGGAGCGTTGCTGGCGCTGGCACTGGCTGGTGCTGCATAACCCAATATTTGAATTTGAAACTCCTGGATTGCTATTTTGTTAAGGCCAAGACAGATTTTTTTTATGTGATAGATAGCAGACAGCAGACAGCCCTTTTCTTTTAAGACGATTATGACCGTGCACCGCGTCTGAGCACACGAATCACCTGATCCGTGTGCATCTGATGGTATGCCCGCCGCCCATAGGACGCCTGCAACACCAGTAGCGTCACAAGTGCGCTGCCAACCTTTACCTTTCTCCCCAATCAGGCCTCCTACCTTCACTCACTCGACGAAATACAGCGCATGCGTTGCTTCACGCCGATCTTCTATGATGTTTGATTGGGGACTTGTTTTTGTTATTAGTCCCAAAAATATGAATAGAGTGTCAATTACATCGCCCAAGTGTTTCGCCGTTTCAATTTGCATAATAACCTTGATAGATAGTTTCTCATTATAAATTGTTAACATTTTCTATCTAAAAAAAGTTAGTTTCTTTTGAAAAATTTATAAATTTGCTAAAAGTTTCTAGAAAGATTTTTTCTTTTTTTTTTATACTAGAGGCAGCAAACGAGTAAGCGGGTCACCTGCTGGTAAGTAATCACCGCTGCCCATGACCAACTGCGATGAGGTTTAATTCTCCTGGTGGTTAGCACATACTACTTTGTTCTTCGTGTTGCTAACAGCCATCCAACCTCTATTCCTAGGTGCTAACAGCCATCTACTTCCCCTTAACCGCACTTGTGCTAAGTGAAACGAGCCTGGCAGAGCACTGCTCAATAATTCCGCACCTGCCGAACCAATCGCCGCTCCGATTGGTTTCTTTGCGCTTTTGTTGAGAGCTGATTTCTTTGTCTTTGTTAATGGCCTATTAAATGGGAAGGGTGAGTTTTGAGTCGACGTTAGGTCGTAATTAAGATGGTTGTTGACAGTATTTATCCACAATGAACTAGAGATAGGTTATTTAAAAAGAAAATAAATTTTATATAACCCAGACTCACCCATGAAAGGTTCCGTAGCATCAAGTAATATTTATTTTTATGTTTCATTGAATGTTATTTCCGGTACTTACTAAATATTGTTCATACCCATTTTCGCTGGTAGGTTTTATGGTATTGTCATATATTTTTGTTTTAGTTTTATCGTTACTATGATACTGGGCTTATCAGGCTGAGATAATGTACCCCAAGAGATAGACTCAGATTGTCACAAGATGGCAGCCCGTAGAAGGCCGTCGTCCAATAGGTAGGCCCAGAAAGAGTTGACGTAACCCCTTTTTTTTTGAAGGCGCGGCGCGGGGCGTATATCGACTAAATCCAAATGGGACTCTCTCATCGTGGGTGATAGTCGTAGGGTAACCAGCACAAAGCCCTTGCACCACGACAATGGCGTTACGACCTGAACCAATACTTTCATAACTGGCAAACGCTGGCAAAGAAAGAGGAGCAGTAGGTACTATTAGGGAAGGCCTTTGCCCAGCAGTGGGACAATTTGAGCTAACAAAATTTATATATATATATTGCATTTTATTTCATCAGCATGCATCAACGCCTTCACCGGGCAAAGCGCAGAATCTATTCGGGGAAAGCGGGCTCTTTATGGAACTCGTTTTTCACTGTCGGGCACATTCGCCGCTGTAACTAACTTTGTTTAGCGAAATATTTTCCGAACGATGTTTTTTTAGTTTTAGTGCTTAAACTGTGAAACTAAGTATGACTGATGGTGTTTCTGACGGGCTTTAAAATATTTCGACGGTTTGTTATTTTATAGGAAAAGGCGTTTTAAATTTAGACATTAAGAAATGTTAAATGTTCACCCTGCTGATGGTTGGAGAATTTTAAAAAGATGGTTTGTGTAAGCTGGGTAGACTGTTCTGTATCAGTTGATAACGGTCACGGTCACTCAATAAAACCCCAGTGTTTAGCGTTTGATTAACTTACTGATTCTGTTGACACTACATTCAACAAAATCGCAGATTTTAAGACTCTATTAGGTCGAAGCAAGTTGTTCACATGACAACTCATTCGAAAAATAATAGCAGAGTTAAAAACGATACAATTTAACGATTTTATATTAATATCATTTTGCGGCATTCTTAACATTTTAACAAAATCGCAGGTTTAAGACTCTATTAGGTCAAAGCAAGTTGTTCACCTGACAACTCATTCGAACCTTATAGCAGTGTTAAAAACGATACAATTTAACGATTCTTATATTAATATCACTTTGCGGCACTCATTGCACAGAACAACACCAAAGCACACTAAAACTAAAATACTTATGCAATTTGTTCCATTAGCCACCATTTTGTGGTACAAATTAGTAAAATTTTCGATTAACATCTAACTCTATTAGCGATAAGGCCGCCGATATTGTATTTGGAAATTACTATAAGCATTAAGTTCTGTAATGTGTTGTGCAATAAAGAGTATCTATCTATCCATAGCTAATAACATCGTAATTATTTTCCCATTTGCAAGCCACAGTTCACCTCAATAGATTATCCCGCTCATTCATATAGATAGGTAAATGTTAGCAAACGCAATTAATTCATCAGAAAAAGCCCCGCCCTTGTGATTTTGTCTCATTTGTCTTCATTAGCGGCTTGTGGTCAGAGCGGACACACGGGGGCACAGGGGCTTGGGGCATGGGTGATTAGATATGTCAACTAGGGAAGATAGAGAACATAATCTGTGACACTTAATGAGACGACTTTAGTTGACAATTGACTTAAGTTGTTCATCCGTGAAAGTACTGCCAGAGCGCACGTCATGTGCTGTATTAGTTCACGCCTCAGATGGGGAGAGGTGATAAAGATATCGGGAGGAAAAGATTTTTGAAGGGAGTCCAGCCGTCAGAGTTCAACGCCATACGGGAAAGAGTCCCATGCAAGTACCGATGGCATCTCCCACGATTCGGTCCGTATGCCAAGAAGGCGGGAACCATGGAAAGGTGGTGGGTTATGTCTATCCACGTCAAAGAGTAGTTCTCCCACAGTTAAATAATGTTAATTCAATGGTGTGCCTTGTGGCTAAGTGCGTTAAGAATATTGCCAGATATTCCCGGCCTGTCTTAAGTGGAGACTAAACGGGCCTTTGGAGTACGGGAGCGTACCCACTATTGGGGAGTGGTTTACACAGTTTACGGCTCCGCGAGGGAAAGCACTACTGGGTGTCCTGGTAGGTCATGGAATTAGGTGGGCTATTTACGCCAAATAGGCGTAAAACGGCAAGCGCGATTAGCGGTACGGTCCAGTCCCGGCTGTTGGGTATCCGCGATAGCACTGAGAAGTACACCCCAGGGGTTTTAATTAGGGTAAGAGTCCCATCGGGTGCACCGCACATGGTGCAGGTCAAGGCGGTTTACCCTTGGAAAACAAAAAAAAACAGTACAATAGGGCCGTGATCCTGGGTGCGATTCCCGGGCCGAGCAAAAATGTTCCAAATTTTACGAACATAGCTCGGATTTGTGATCACCAATCCGCATTAGGCAAGGGTGGTGATAAAGCTTAATCCCATCATAGTAGCGATGACTTGATTTCTATGATGACCTTTGCCCTGTGGGACAGTATATTAGGCTGATACTTTACAATACAATAGGTAAATAAATAATCAGATAAGGGTTAATTTAACCTGTTTTCCATCTAAGAATTGCGTGTACAAGTAGTTCGTCAAACGGTGATCAGGGGGGTTAATCCGCGCCTTGATTTCCCGCGGGACCCCTGTATTAGAAGTGGGTCGGGCAACGCAAATGTGATTCGGGCGTTCGGTGGGAAAACGCTACGCAATTATCTCGTAAGTTGATATAAGAATCGATTGTTTTGTCCTATTTCCAGGTGAAAGGAAAAAGGGGGGAGATGTAAGAGGTAAAAGTAAAAGCTTCCTACTACTCATATAAGTAAATGAATCAGCCTATTTACTATCCCACTATAGGAGCCAAGACCTCCATCATAGAATTCAAGTCATCAATACTATGATGGGATTAGGCTTAATCACCACGCTTGCCTAATGTGGATTGGTGATCACAAACTCCAACTATGTTTCAAAAATTCAAAACAATGCTCGATCCAGGAATTGAACCTATGACACCGAGATCAAAAATACGAAATATCCATGTGAATCATCACGAATGATTACGGATACGGATTTTTCATCAAAACCTTTTTAGTTCTCTTCTCAAAGGCCTCAAAAAGCTAACTAAAACAAAGACGTTTTCGAATATTATTTTTAAAACGCAAAGGAAACAAAAGCGGCCAGCCTGTATCTTATTTGAATGTGCGAGTATGAATGCGAGCGGGACGGGCATGAGTCGTTATTAAGAATTTCATTTCGCACTGGCCAGTGCTTGGCGCGGTATGATCGCTAAAGCGGTTTTGAAAATGGAATGTTCTTATTCCTTTTTAGGGTCCCGTGAGGTTCCGTGAAATAAGAGACCATACCCTTACGAGTACATATATCTTCTTAGTCTATGCCCCCTTACTTGTATTACGAAACAAACAATCATGTTTTAAAAAATTGTTTAATTTTAAATAAGGGACGGCAGCAGTTTTTAAAAATCCATAAATTTTAAACTACTATTGTAATGGGGAGCTTATAGTATTCCCATGTCCATGTGTAGTCTAGCTCAAAGAGTTTTTGTGCTAGAAAGTTGTAATTTGTTATGAATATGCATAAGTGCTAAGCTAATAAAGTGGTTGAATACAAATTTTGCTCCTATACACATTATAATTTCTTTGTCGCATTGCTATTGATACCTATCATGTGGGTGTGTGGATACGTATTTTTATTTAAAAGAAATTAACCAATAGATAGTCATAACTATGGATTTGAAAACGATTCTTCGATTTTTTAAATACTACATTGACAGTCAAGACACAAATAACTAACTATTACATTTTTCTTTTATACGTATTGTAATTTTCAAACCGAAACACAGAAATCCTAATTGTTCTGATTATTGTGTCCGGAAAATGAATAAAAAAAATACAAAAGACATTGGCAACGTTTATTGCCCAATTTATTTGGAGCACGACTACAAATTATTATGCAAATTCTTAGTCCGTAAAACGGAACGCCGCAATGTGTTCGGTTTAAGACCTTAAGAGGGCTTATTCGGTCCACTAGAACCACAGTTTACTTTTTATTATTTTTACTGATGCAATTTTTTGCAATAACGTCGCGACGGACCTATGTAATGGAAAAATGCTCCGTATCCTTGTGTATTTAAGTATCATATTTGTGTTTCCTCTGTGGTCTGATATATGTAACACAAGTGCTTAAGCTACTTAGTACGTGTCGGCTCGTTGACAGAATGGGTAGTGGAACATTTTAAAGCAACGGCAGCGTTTGAGGTCCCGGGTTCGATCCCCGGGTCAGGCCGAACATTGTATGTATCTGAGTTTTTGTCAGCCCGAATTCTGGAAGTTGATGGTCTTGTCATGTGCCCGTCAGAGAGGGGGAATAGAGAGTGTGTTTGTGCTTGCGCATACACTTGAGCACTTTAATATATCTCTGCGTACGTGTGATCGTTAAGGTTGGCTGCCGAATATCGGTTGGAGGATCTATTTATTTATTATTATATTTTTTTATATAAGATGGGTTTGCACATTGACCATCATCTCAACTGATGGAGAGTGACAATGAGGTCTAAGATGTAGCGTGCTTCCAGAAGAAGCCTATTCACTCTCGACTTAAAGACACCCAAATTGTAGCACTCTGGAAATACAGAAGCCGGCAAGTTGTTACATTCCTTAGCAGTTCGTACCAAGAAAGAAATTCAATCAAATGGCGGCACCAGTGGACCTAGCGAGTGCTCTTAACTAACCTGACGTGGACACTTAGTTCGTGCACTCGTTACGTTATGTAAGCGCCTTTGAAATATTTCACAGTGGAAGCATGCATTTTGCATAAAAATGGAACGAGACAACATCACTTTGTTTCGGTTTTAAACGTAAAATTGGCTCTTGTCACAGTTATTATCTTTATTAGTATAGTCGCTCTACAGTTATTTGGCTTCCGGAAAAAGTCTGAACTAATGCTATCCCTTACAAGTGTCAATGTTGATTGACGTTTTCCCGTGGGAAAATGTTGTACACACCTTCTGTCACCGCCACCGAGAAGCCTTCTGATCGTAGTCTTACTATAGGTATAGGCATACTAGCGGCCCATCCTCACTTCGTTTCAGTAGTTCCTCTGTCTACCAATAGATAGCGCTGAGCGTTGATTTCATCGCGCTAGCGTTTCGCTTTTTCGGTTTTTATTAAGATTTGTCGATATCTCCTACAGCTAACCTGAATCAATAAAGTGTAACTTATTTAATTTTTATATTAAATGGGTCTGCACTTGACCCCACCTCACCTGATGGAGAGTGACAATAGGGTCTAAGATGTAGCGTGTTTTCCCAGAAGAAGCCTATTCACCTTCGACTTGTTTGTGGTTAAAATTAGCGTTTGAAACGTATAACCGCCATAACCCCCGGCCATCGGACGTTGACAGATTTGCTCCTCTGAATCGGTCGCGACTCCCGGAATGCTTTTTATCCTGGATTGTTGCGTTTACAATTTATTACCTATGATCGCTCTGTCTCTGTCAGTCGTCCTGAATCGAGCGATTTATGCGTTTAAAAGAATTCGGTTATTGTATGTTTCGATTGGGGGTGGCGTCACGCAACCCACTTTCAGTTCTGGGGAACACCCAAAATGTAATTTTTTTATCTAATAAATTCCAGTGACTTACACCAAATCGTCAGTCCACCTTGTTGGGGACCTGCCACGGCTGCGACTTCCTGTACGCGGCCTCCACTCAAGGACCTTTCCGAACACCTTACCTACAAATTAAAAACTTTTGCTCGAGCTCCCAAAGTTTATATACGGGGAAAATGTAGGTAATGTACGCATGTAAGAACTTAATCCCGAAAATTTTGCCTCTAACAAAGTAATTAAAGGAACGGTCTGCACTGCCTGAATTTTTTAATTTCTCCAACAAACGTCAAATTAAAAAGGAAGTGGGGTTTAATGCTAATGTTATTGTGCAGTGCTATAATGAATTTGAAATCACAAAAACAAATTTCAACCAAAATCCAATAAGAAAAAACGCAACAAGCGAAGGCAAAAAGTTTTCCCCAACAAATTAATTGAAAGGGATCACGGCCCACAATCAGTCGGCCTCAAGCCAGAATCGGGAATTTAATATCGAAATTAATTAACGTTCCGCATTTGGCCCTCCCCCTTATAAAATAACGGGGAAGCATGTTCCAATTTCGGGTACTGTTTTGAGCACCTGTTCTCATTAAGTACTGACTTTAGCAGGTTGATTTTAAGAGATGTCTTCATTACTGACTAAACAGGGTCGAATTAAACCGGTTAACTTTAATGAGAGTCCCAGAAACCTGTCGTAGCTCGTAAGGGAAGAGGTTAAATTGTACTGGGTCCACTATCGACCATGGCAGAGCTAAGCTTTGGCATGAATGGATTTTTGAGGCAGCTATAATGAGGAAACCAACACGTTTCAGATAGTTTCTGAAACGCGTAACCATAATTCAGTCGGTCTGGTTATCCTGTCGGCTTGCGAAGATCATACGCTAGTTGCTCTAATTTGTATTATCAGACTCCCTAAAATCTGAATCATGATCTAAGCATACCCCGAACTCCGAAGCGGCATGGACAGTAATTACTTACAGGTTAAGAAGAGAGAATTGGCCAGTCTTAAGTGTTCAAGTTGTCGTATCTAAGTTTCTATAATAGGAACATTTAACTGTTTAAATGTTCCCATTATAGAAACTTAGATACGGCGTGAACGCGTAAAAAGTATCGCCACTAATGAATTATTATTTTTAGTGAACGTAGGTTCCATTCGCAAAAGAGAGCTATTTGGCATTTTGAAACCAATTTTGGACTAAGGTCGAAAATAAAATACTAATATTTTTCTTTTTCGATTTCGACGGCATGCTTGTAAAACTACTAATGATGACACTGTTGGGATAATTTTTTTTAACGCTCTTGGTATGGAAATGTGTAGGTATCTAAAGATTTTTTGATGGAAGATTGAAAGAAATAAAAGTCACAGTTTCTAATAAACTACGGTAATTCGGTAAGCGAGAAACATAATCTATAGAGGGATGAACCCTCTAACTCTGATGAATTCTCGCTAACACTTAGTTTATGATATTAGCAACATCCTGTAGTATCCAATAAGGGTGCCTAAGCGCTATAAATCACTCACAAATTTGTCGTCCACAGACAATGTCCTGAGTGGGCCCCGACATTATCTACGAGGCGACCTTACCCGATTTCCATCAACATTTTCATATTGAAATTTATGGAATATAAATTACAGTCAATATTGTATTAGAGAGAGTACGAGAAGAAAAATAAACTGAAGTGGAATTCGGAGGTACTTATAGAGTATTTTTTGCTGTAAATTTCGGTGTTGAATTAGGAATCTTTTTAAAAATAACTGTGTGGACCTATAAGTGATTTTTTTTGTCAAATACTGTTGTTAACTTAATATGAATTGTAAAATCTTGGTCTTCCTAATATAAATAAATAAATAAAAACTTGGTCGGTCATTATTTTTTTACGATTGCCCAAAAATGTAGCTATAATGGAAGCAAGCCTCATTATACGACTGCCCAAAAAAAGGAGGATAGTATTTGTAACCCTTGTTAGGCTTCAATGTCACGGCGTCACTGAATTTCAATTAGATTAGTATGATGGGATGAATGGCACATTTGGTAGTGACCCTGCCTCATACGCTTTGGAGGCAGGGTCAAAGAATGTTTGTCCAGGGTGGGGCCACATATTTTAATACGCATAAAGACTATCCATCATTAAGATAATATTAATCAAGTTTTAATGACGTTTCTGAGTACGGCAGTGTGAAGTACATTCACCTAAATCCTACCATAAATTAACGGAACCCATAAAACACTTTAATATTCCGGTAAGAGATACTTTTAATCGCATTTTGAGATAAAATTCTCTCTGAAAATCTTTAACAAAACCTCAACGGATCGGCAATCTCGAGGAGGTATGCAAAGACATCATCAATCAGGCTTGATGGATTGAACCGAAGTCCCAGTTTTGGCTCAGGAATCTAAGAATTATGGGGAACAAGTTTTTACAAAGGGTTTCAAGTCTAGCGAGTATAAGAATAACCAGTAGCGGTAGTAGGTACCGAGGCAAAGAATGCGACGATTTTTCAACAATATTGTCTTACAAACTAAGGAAATACCTACTTATTATTTTACTTCTCTAGCGTTACAGCGTCCTAACTATAGGACATAATTATAGGATAGGAAATATAATGTCCTTTATATAGGAACCTACAATTGTATATAACATAATTCGATTATTCTATGTAAAACACTTGAGGAAAAACGCGATTTTCCTACTCTGGATTGTGTTTGGTATCTACCCGCCTCCTATGCCCGCCTCATAAGGGGCTATAGATATCAATGAAACTAGCGCCGCCATATACCTACTATAACCTACGTGGCAAAATGTGGTCGGGGTGTGGCCGGAACAATGAGTTATAAATATAGAGCAGAAATACCTACAAAAAAAACGTGCCGGTTTAGAACATAAAATGGCGGACTGACAGCTATTTTAGTGCTGCTCTGTTGATAATGCTTTATCGATATCATAATTTGTCAAGTCGATACTGACTGGGGGTCTAATTTGAAGTGAAACGCAAATAAAGCATTGAGTATTGAAGTAATTTTGAGACTCAACCAAACGATTGAGAACGTCATTTCGTAATTTGAAGTGACCATTCTTTCGTTTGAGACCGATGGAAGTTGTTTTGACAGAACTCGTCTCAAATCCTAATTTGAAAGCCTAAAATGACATTCGTAAAATTGATTGATTAGAAGCTTAAGTTACTGGTTAAATGAAAATCAAAGTATAAATAGATAGGTAGGGGAAAGTGTTGTACCAGTGGACGGCTTTACCTGTGGACAGTCTGAATATCTACAAAACTATAAACCAAAATGACTAAAATTCCACACATCCATACTGTGCTTTCGTCATAAAGCAACATTTATTAACTCTCATATCATTGTCTGTTGTGTAATTGGAGAAATCAATTAATATTATGTTTTCATAAAAAAAGTAAATAAATTGCTCCAATTACTTTTATATTTTTTTCTGAAACCAATAAGATAAAGGGCTATTTTGTAGCTCTTTTGTCTATCTTAGGTTATTAATGTGATTTTATACTGCATTTAAGTCATTAATTCGAACAATTAGGAAACTTATGATGGTTTTCCTTTTTTCTTGGTTCGTGTTATACCTATAGACAGTGCTACGAATTTTTCTGTGGACTTTCCAAAGATTCAAATCGAATCAAAAATGACGGAAGGCATTGAAAATATTATGTTGGAATAATAAAAGATATTAAAAGAGTGAAATTTACACATTCGATTTATGTAAATTTGTATGGTCCATAGGTACATTCTAGGTGTCTTACCTGTGGACAATATCACAGTTTTTAAAAAACCTTGTACATATTTAAAAGTAAACCGAGTTTTCGAAATAAGACTATTGATTGTTGTGAGCCATTGCATGGTCTATGTGCATCCATAAAGAGTTTTAATATAACTTTTATTTAATTGTTTTATAAGCACTTTTGTAAAAAAATCTGGCAAGTGTCCATAGGTATAACACTTTCCCTCTTTATTGCACAAAGGAGTTGTCCCAGAATGTATGGAGTCTGGGCGTGGTATATGTACCCTATACCAAAATATAGATAATTATATGATGAATAGTTTTTGACTATCCAATTTCTCTATTGTAGCGTTGTTTCTTGGAAGGAACAATTTATTTGAACAAAGGATTGCAACACAACAAAATGGTTGTCAATTTTGGTTACCTATTGATTGACATTACGATTCGATGACGTTTGACGTCTGTCTGACGTTTGACGGAAAAAAACGTAACAAACTTGAACAAACCACAGACTAAGAATCAAAAATCCAAACCGTCTAACGTCACATTGACAGACATTGACATTGACAGTTGTTTTTTTTTGTCTTTGGTCACCGTCGTCTCGCACGTCTTGTCTTTGGTAAATGTTGAAAAATGGTCATCTTTTTTATTTTATAACCACGAAACTGTGCATTATATAGAATTCATTGTATTTTTCTCGTAATAAGTAATTTTTTCTCCGTTTTTTGATGTAGCGTACATATACCCAACCCATAATGGGACAACTCCTTTACAAGTCTTCTTGAAGTAGGTAATAATTATGCTCTTAATATGTAATAGATAATATAGATCTTTTTATTGCAAAATTAAACTTAACTAGTGTTGCGGCAACACCAGGATCATAGCGCAACACCAGGATCATAGAACCAATCATTCCAATCAACGAATTTTATCGCATGATATGCGTCCGCTCTCATTGGTGCTTCATAACGTGATATCGCACAAGCGGACCAATGGGAGGCGCCGATGACGTCGCGGAAATCGACTCAACGGACATCCGGATCGCCACTGCATACAAGGAACACCTAACGCGCACATCTAATTCGTAATTTTAATTATGAATAATAATTAAAATAACAATTAATAGTTTGGTCTGTGACCGCTAAATAAGTATTTCTTTACTCTCTAATACCGAGTTTTCTTTCCTCCACCTCGTCCACTACAACTAGGTATACAGATATGTATTCAATTTACAATTATGGTGGTAGTAGGTAGTAGAGCTTGTAGTGATATTATCTTCCTGAGTTCAGTTCGTCGCAGTTTGTAGAAAGAGATCTGTGAGTAAGAAAATTATGGTATTATTGATAAGATTATAATGATATTATCTACTCTTAATATTAGAGGTAGGGCAATGGTAGCTCAGTGAATAAAAACGGGAGGTCGTAGCAGTAGGTATGTAATACCGGTATCATTAATAACAATCTCAAATTGACGAGTTTACGATATGTGATCAAAATCAAATTATTACAATACTCCCCAAAGTGAAATTCATCGCTTAGCATAAAAGGTTTATCTTCATCGTAAAATATTATCGATGTTTTTACTACAACCCTAGTATAAAAACTCACGAATTTTTATAACATAAAAATATTCAAAATGAAGCATAATCGTGGACTGAAAACACACGGATAGAATCACACGGGGAAACAAAAGTGTAAAACATTCAAAGTTTCTATAAATATAATGAACATTTTATAATAATTAGAAAAAAATATAACATACCGGTGCAATTTGTTAATCTTTGCTGATTTTCGCTTTTCCTTGAGCCACATCCTATAACACTACACTTGGGCATAATGATTAAATGTTTCTTCAATATCCTGTGTAATGTGGACAACGAGTTCTCAAAAGAAAAGAAATTATTAGTTATTTTTGTCGGAAGAAACGGTGAGTTGACACTTCATGTACTTCAGAAAACTGTAACTAAACATGGCTTTTTGGCCGCATTAGGCATTAACGTGGTTGTCAAATGACAATTTTTCCGATTATAGAGCTGAATGAAATAGTGTCATCTCTTTCCACTTATGAAATCAAGGCTGAGTTAGATAGAGAGAACAATAGTTTTGAGAACTCCACGTCGACATACATGGTATTTGTATAACTGATTTCTGTATAGGACAATAGGCCCGGTCCATATATTTAAGTCAATGGGCCGGAATAGGTGTGGCTGTCATGTTGACAGTAAGGTCGCTGTTTATTCCTTTTTTCTAAATTAATACATCGGGGAGGTCGTGGAAGTGATCGATGGCGCCACTGTCGCTCACGTCATAGATTTTTTTTTTTTTTCTTCTTAAATTAATACTTCGGGAAGGTCGCGGAAGTGATTGATGGCGCCACCGTCACTCATGTCATAGAATAATGCTTTAATGTTATAGTTTTATGTTGTGTGTTCATTATTTGTTGTTTATCCTTTATTAATTTTTTATTATTATTTTATTTAATATCTTTTTCTTTTTCTAAGTGTCCTTGTTGTTGCTTGTTATTTATTTGGTTTGTCAGTTGTTCTGTTTCATGTGCGTGTCATTCATTCATTCTTTTTCATTTAAAACGTCACTCAAGGTCCAAACTGAAAACCAGCGCTGCAGTGGCTTCAAGGAAGCAGCTGCCAGCATATGCTGAGTTTGGACCTTATTGACCACCTATGTATCTGTCTATGTATGTAAGCACTTAATGTTCCTTTCCGTTTATCTTCCTACCTCTTGTTATGTATTCTGTGCCTTACTACTGTTGTGTTGTATCTGTATTTTGATGGTCAATAAATGTTTACTTACTTACTTACTTACCATATCATATTGTCGCCAAAATCAGTGTAAATAGGTTGGCGGCGATAGTTTCGTCATCGTAGCCCCCTTAAGCTGCATTTCCACCAAAGATGAGCGGGGATATGTGCGAGGGGTATGTTAGTTAACGCGTCGTGCAGCTGGGCTCTTGAGTTCCACACCAGCTGTTCCATGATCTTGGATTTTTTTCATGGCATCATAAATGCTCATCAATCTGAACAACTTTTGTTAAGGTGCCATTGACCTACCTCTATAGTTTAGCTGGGCTGTTGTGGTTCTACATCAAGGAGCCTGGTCTTCAAAATATAATATATCCTATAAGTTGCCCTGATATTACAGCTATACATAAAAATTTCATTCCGATTGGTTCAGTAGTTTCCGAGAGCGCGACCACAAACAAGACAAACAGACAGACAAAAATTTTAAAAATCATTGATTCATGTTCTGTTACTGTTTTTTAGGCGTCCTAAGTTATTTGAGGTAAATATCTTCAATGTACAGACACAGCTTTTTTACATTTTTATTATATGTATAGATTTATTTATTTTTTAAAACTGGCTACGGATCATTATCATACAAGCTATACTGTTCAAACAAACAACCATCGCCTGAACCAGGGAGCTCGTGGCAAAGTTAATTTAATCGGCACTAATTCACATCAATATCCGTCATACA